>LR753337.1:1289941-1369881 GCA_902729485.2 Mus minutoides | reverse complement strand
CACAATTCTGATTACCAAAATGACCACTGTCTCTAAATCCACTCATTACTTCACTTACCTGAGGTCTTACCTGCTCAATGAGCACAGGATCCCTCTGAGCTAGTCTTCCTCTCTTCACAACATCTAGCTTAAGGTTTCACATAATACTAATATGTTGTACTGACTGTTTCAGATAAAAATTCAGAAAACAAATTTTTTTGTTTTTTGCTCCTGGGAGATATCTCAGTTCTTCCTGTAACAAAAATCACCTGAGCCCTGGGACTTGAGAACAATTCCATGCATGCCTGGCTTCTAGGAACTTTTGTTCTGAGGCCCCACAAGGCCTCTGGGAAGATCTTTGTCTATGGGTTGTCCTGGAGCATAGCCACAGTGCCAGCATGACTCGAGCCCCACTTACCCCTGTGGACTAACTAATAATAATTTCTGTTAGCCGGGCGTGGTGGCGCACGCCTTTAATCCCAGCACTCGGGAGGCAGAGGCAGGCAGATTTCTGAGTTCGAGGCCAGCCTGGTCTACAAAGTGAGTTCCAGGACAGCCAGGGCTATACAGAGAAACCCTGTCTCGAAAAACCCAATAAATAAATAAATAAATAAATAAATAAATAAATAAATGAATTCTGTTAAAGTGAAAAGTAAATATTTTTAACGTTATCAAAGTGTATACTAGGAGCCTAAACTATGGTGCTGTTGAGAGACCAAGAACAAGGGCAGGAGGCCTCTATGACAGCTACAGGCCACCCTGTCAAGACGGTCTCAATAGGTAAAGAGAAACCAGTGAGGACATGTTGGGAAGAAAGGGGAAAAATTAGTACTATTTGTATTAGAAACAAACAAAAAGCCAAAAAAATCAAGTTAAATTGTATTGGAAGCAATAAAATATCAATGGGGTGGCAAGTCACAAAATGAGATCTGCGAACCAATCCAAATGCCCCTCACACATCCTCCACACCAGAAACTGTAAGTACAACATTGATGAAGATGTACAAAGGGGCTGAGGGTAAACGTAACTAAGGATATGAAAGTTCTATGTAATCAAAGTTTCACAACTCTTCTGGAAGAAATGTCAGGCAAGTCTTGGCTACAGTTTCAAAACATAGAAGACCAGCATCAGAGAGATGGCTCAGCAAGTACAGATGCCTGTAACTAACCCTGCTTGAGTAAGTTCTATCGCTGGGATCCAACATGGAGGAAAGTCAAGAACCAACTCCCTCTGATCTCCACACGTGTGCCCCACTACATAATAAACAACATTGTTTTGAGACAGGGTCTAGCTATGTAGCCCTGGCTAGTCTAGAACTCCTTATTATAGGTTATAATGGCTTTGAATTCAGATCCGTTTGTCTCTATTTCCCAACTAATACTTTTAATTAAAAAAGCTGAAGCTGGAGAGCTGTATCAGTGGTTAACAGCACAAGCTGATCTTCCAGAGTCTGGGTTTGATTTCCAGCAGCTAACATGGCAGCTTACAACTGCCTACAACTCTAGTCCTGGGGCCCCATACCCTCTTAGGGTCTTTACAGGCAGCACAAGCACAGGCTGCACAGTCACAGGTGCAGAAGCAGCTGAGAGATGCCTCAGTGGTTAAGACAGCTTCCTGATCTTCCAGAGGATGGTAGTTTGGGTCCCAGCACTCACAATTGCCTGAACTCCAGCTCCAGGGAGTTACTCTCTTTTGGCCTCCATGGGCACCCACAGACACATGGAGCAGACATAGGGATACATACAGACAAATAAAAATAAATCTTTAAAAAGGAAGGAGAGAAAGGCTGGGTATTTATCTCAAAGATAGGATGCTTGCTTTCTTGCACAAGGCCACATTTGGTGCTCTGGCCTGTTCCTGGTACAGGAAAGACAGCAGGATTAATGGAAAAGAACATACAGGTGTTATTTTAGACCAATGAAAAAGAATGATTCAATAAAAATTATTATGAAATAGGTAAAGAGATGGGTCAGTGGTCTGAGTTCAGTTTCTAGCATTACTCTCATACAGCTCATAATAGCCTATAATTTCAGTTCCAGGGGATTTGATACCCTCTGGCCTCCGCGGGTACCCATACTCAGGGCAAAATTATACATTGGGAGGAAAGGGATTCTCTACCCTCTAAAAAGCAGATAAATGAAACAAATTTTAGAAGGATTAAAAAACAAATAACTGTTGGGTATGATTGATCATGTGATACTATCACTAGGGAGATAGACTCAGGAGAATGAGGAATTGAAGGCTAGGCGAGGTGAAGTGGTGAATTTTGGGCTAACTGGGCTACGTAAGACCTTGCCTCAAAGAAACAAGAAAAGAAAATCAAGAGAAACAGGTACAAATGAACACCAGTGTTAGGAAGCTGCTAGAAAGCAGCAGCAGAAAGTGCCTGCCTGAGGCGGCAAAGCCTCGTCACCCGAGCATAACTCAGTGGAAGGAAGCACCACTGGCAGCCGGGTGACTTCGCTGAGAGACACTGCCTTTTCCACTGGGCTGCTGTTTGTTTGTTTGTTTGTTTTTACAAGGTACAGTAATGCTTTGGATGGTCTGCAAAGTTTCCTTGTGCTTCCAACTCCCCCAAATTCCTGTTTGTCTCTAAGGAGGTGAAACTGAGCCGGGGTGTGAAGGCTGGGATCCAGGCTTCAGGGTCAGGGAGAGCACAGCTCTGCTCTTGGTTTAGCCTGTGGGCCTTAAGTTGTTCTTTCATCCTAGGAGAGGATGGGTATATGGATATATGCTCTTCCTTGAAAATGTTTGTTATTAGGTCAGACAATAATGGAGGACTCTGATCTGTGATCAGCTGGCACAAGCATCAACTCTCCTAAGGATGTCAAAGGCAGTGCTGACGCACACCCAAGGCTCTGCCTGTGGAGTCAGGACTAGACAAGTCTTTCCCACTCATATCTCTTTAAAATGACTTCTGCTTTAATTTCTCTATCATCCTTTCTTTAAGGTGAGAGTAGTAACCTTTCATTGCTTGGCCACAAAACAGGTGGTGGGTCTATTATCATTTATTCAGTTTTCACCACTGACTAAACTACTAAAGGGTGACTTCTCCAAAGTCTTACTAAGTGTAGGAATGCAGTTCTTGCTTAGTGTGCACAGGCTGTAGATGAATCCCAGACCTCAGTCCCTGTGCAGTCACTGCAGCACTCATCAGTCCATTGCTTTACTCTGTCACTATTTTCTAGAATCTCTGTGGGGTTTTTGTTTGTTTGTTTAGACAATTTCATGCATTCCTGGCCTGAACTCACTAAACCAATAAGGATGTCCGTGAACTCCTGATCATCCTACTTCTGCTACAGAAGTGTGCCAAACTTCTTGCTCTGATGCTATTTTAAGTAGTGGAACTGATGGGATATTGTAGTTCTCTTCTTTGAACACTGCTATCTACTACAGGCAAAACCCTGGGCATGCTTCCTCTTCTCACAGAGCTGTCATCTAAATTGGCAGAGGAAACAATGAAGTTGTCAATCAATGCAAGCACAAAGATGAGCTGTACACACAGCGACAGAGCAACACAGGACTGGGCAGAAATCTCCCAGAAGATTGTGGAGGGTGAAGCCACCAGAAGGTGTGGAGAGTGCAGTCTGTGCCCTGGCCAGCAGGCATCCTCCCAGGTGTGTGTAAACTGACTCCATGCTGATCTTTGCTTTACAAGCTTAAAATTGAGCCTGTCCTCACCAAGAGAGAACTCACTCATTGCTCCAGAGTGTCTCACATCAACCACCCCTCTGACACCAAATCAGAAAGTTACCTAAGGACCCGACATTGAGGAGACATGCTTCCCAGACAGAATACCTGCGAACACAAGGGGACATCACTTGTAGACTGAGAGGGTAAGTGACGCTGGTTTCCAGTCTCCAGGTTCTAAATCTACAACACAGACAGGGTACATTCTGGATCCAAGGATGTACTGTTGTCCTTACCTCAATGAGACAGAAAATGATAATCAAAACTATCACTACGATGGTAACAGATATCGCCAAGGTGACTTTGTTATTGTAGCCCAACTCCGAGAATTCTTCTGTTTCAAGCTGAAATATATAAAAGAAATGGACATTTCTGTTGTTGCTGTTGTTTTTGTTAAATAATAATAAAATAAAAGGAATGAAAGAAGGCCAATTATTCAAAATCTATTCTTGCTTGAGCTGTGCATGGTAACTGATACTTTTATATAACCTAGCACATAAGCGAATGAGGACAGAGGATTGCCATGATTTCAAGGACAACCCTTGACACCAATACCAGGCACATTCTGGGCTAACATGGATTACACAGTAAGACTCTGGATCAAAGAGACTGTAAGCTGGACTTGGTTTGGATGGCACAAATTCTAATCCTAGTACTTTGGAGGCAGAAGCAGGTGGATGTCTGTAAATTCAAGGCTAACCTGGAAGACTTAGTAAGTTCCAAGCTGGTCATAAATGCATAGTGAGACACAATCTCAAAACAAAAAACAAAATTAATTTTAAAAATATCCAAAAGTTCAAAGACAACCAATAAGGGCAAGCAAAACTATGAGGAGAGTACACAACTTAGTCAGAGAAGCCCTTGCATACCACATGGAAAACATCCTGAGTCTAAGAGTAGAGTACACAGCTTAGTCAGTGAAGCCCTTGCATATCAGGTGGAGGACATCCTGAATCTAAGGGTAAAGTACACAGCTTAGTTGGAGAAGCCCTTGCACAGCACGTGGACAATGTCCTGAGTCTAAGAGAAGAAGACACAGCTTAGTTGGTCAAGCCCATGCATAGCACTTGGTCAACATCCTGAGTCTAAGAGTAGAGTACACAGCTAAGTCTGTGAAGCCCTTGCATACCACGTGGACAACATCCTGAGTCTAAGAGTAGAGTACACAGCATAGTCGGTGAAGCCCTTGCATAACATGTGGACAACTTCGTGAGTATAACAGTAGCATACACAGCTTAGACCGTGAAGCCCTTGCATACCCCGTGGACAACATCCTGAGTCTAAGAGTAGCAGACACAGCTTAGTTACTGAAGCCCTTGCATACCATGTGGAAAATATCCTGAGTCTAAGAGTACAGTACAAAGTTTAGTCAGTGAAGTCCTTGCATACCACGTGGACAAAATCCTGAGTATAAGAGTAGCATACACATCTTAGATGGTGAAGCCCTTGCATACCACGTGGAAAATATACTGAGTCTAAGAGTAGCTTACACTGCTAAGTCTGTGAAGCCCTTGCAAAGCACGTGGACAACATCCTGAGTCTGAAAGTAGAGTACATAGCTTAGTTGGTGAAGCCCTTGCATAGTACATGGACACCATCCTGAGTCTAAGAGTAGAGTGCATAGCTTAGTTGGGGAAGACTTGCATAACATGTTGACAACATTCTGAGTCTAAGAGTAGTTTACACAGCTTAGTCGGTGATGCCCTTGAATACTATGTGGACGACATCCTGAGTCTAAGAGTAGAATACACATTGTAGTCTGTGAGGCCATGCATATCACGTGGGAAACACCATGACTCTAAGAGTAGAGTACACAGCTTAGTCGGTGAAGCCCTTACATACCATGAGGACAACATCCTGAGTCTAACAGTAGCACACACAGCTTAATCAGCAAAGCCCTTTTAAAGAATGTGGACAACATCCAGAGTTTAAACAAAGAGTACGCAACTTAGTCAGTGAAGCCCTTTCATACCATGAGGAAAATATCCTGAGTCTAAGATAGAGTTCACAGCTTAGTAAGTGAAGCCCTTGCATACCACATGGACAACATTCTGAGTCTAAGAGTATCATACACAACTTAGATGGTGATCCCCTTGCATACCAGGGGGACAACATCCTGAGTCTAAGAGTAGAGTACACAGCTTAGTTTATGAAGCCCTTGCATAGTACATGGACAACATCCTGAGTCTAAGAGTAGAGTACACATCTTATCCAGTAAAGCCCTTGCATACCACGTGGACAACAACCTTAGTCTAATAGCAGCATACACAGCTTAATCAGTGAAGCCCTTGCATACCTCCTGGATGACATCCTGAGTCTAAGAGTAGAGGACACAGCTTAGTCGGGGAAGCCCTTGCACACCAGGTGGACAAGATCCTGAGTCTAAGTGTAAAGTACACAGCTTAGTTGGTGAAGCCATTTCATACAACCAGTAGAAATATTCTGGTTCTAAGAATAGAGTACACAGCTTAGTTGGTGAAGCCCTTGCATACCACGTGGACAACATCTTGATTCTAAGAGTAAAGTACACATCTTAATCATTGAAGCCCTTGCATACCACATGGACAACATCCTGAGTCTAAGAGTAGCATACACAAGGTAGTCTGTGAAGCCCTTACATACCACATGGAGGACACCTGAGTCTAAGAGTAGAGTACACAGCTTATCTGGTGAAGCCCTTGCGTACCACGTAGACAATATCCTGAGACTAAGTAGAGTACACAGCTTAGTTGGAGACGCCCTTGCATAGCATGTGGACTACATCCTGAGTCTAAGAGTAGAGTACAAATCTTATTCAGTGACGCCCTTTCATACCACGTGGAAGACATCCTGAGTCTAAGAGTAGAGTAGACAGCTTAGTCAGTGAAGCCCTCGCATACCATGTGGATAACATCCTGAGTTTAAGAGTAGAATACACAGCATAGTTGGTGAAGCCCTTGCATACCATGTGGACAACATCCGTAGTGTAAGTATAGCATACACAGCTTAGTCAGTGAGGCCCTTGCATACCTCCTGGATGACATCATGAGTCTAATTTAGAGTACACAGCTTAGTCGCTGAAGCCCTTGAATACCACCTGGACAACATCCTGAGTCTAAGAGTAAAGTACACAGCTTAGTTGGTGAAGTTCTGGCATGCCACATGTACAACACTCTGAGTCTAAGAGTAGTGTACACAGCTTAGTCAGTGAAGACCTTGCATACCACATGGACAAGATCCTGAGTCTAAGTGTAAAGTACACAGCTTAGGTGGTAAAGCCCTTGCATACCACGTGGAAGACATTCTGAGTCTAAGAGTAGAGTACATAGTTTTGTCGGTGAAGCCCTTGCATACCACGTGGAGGACATCCTGAGTCTAAGAGCAGCTTACACAGCTTAGTTGGTGAAGCCCTTGCATACCACATGGACGACATCCTGTGTCTAAGAGTAGCAAACACAGCTTAGTTGGTGAAGCCCTTGTATACCAAGTGGACGACATCCTGAGTCTAAGAGTAGAGTACTCAGCTTAATTGGTGAAGCTTAATTGCATAGTAAGTGGACAACTTCCTGAGTGTAAAAGTATAGTACACAGCTTAGTAAGTGAAGCCCTGGCATACCACGTGGAGAACATCCTGAATCTAAGAGTAGAGTACACAGCTTAGTCAGTGAAGCCCTTCCACAGCAAGTGGAGAACATCCTGAGTTTAATGCCCAGCACTGTAATATAAAATGACAATTAAAAAATAACTCTAGTAAAAGATTTGTATTTCAGTAACATCCAAGATATCAAAATTGGATATGCTACCTTTCTAGCACAGTTATTATACTTTGTGTTTTAGGTTGGCTTCTGGCATCAAATTTAAAACTACAGTAGGAATCAGTGTCTTGGCTGTGCTAGCATTATTTGATCGGCCCAAGTTCTGGAGTGGGAGCCCCTAGTCATTTCTGCTGAACTGACTGAGGAAAATGCCCCCCCTCCCCGTCCCAGCGCTGTCCTCACCTGACTTGGTTCCAGACTCTTCTGTTCGCCTTGGGTTTCTGTGCTCTCATTGATGTAGTTCTCAGTTTTCCACTGCTCTGTGTCCCAGTCGGCCCTGGACAGCTTGAAATCTTGCTGCTCACTGAGGAGCTTCATCAGGAGGCCTGTTCTGGAGATGAGCTTGGCACAGGACAGTTGCACTTCACTGTCAGAGCAGTCCATCTTCAAAGTCCTGATAACGTGAGAGATGAGCCTTCTCACGTCGTTGTTGGGGATGAGGGGCCGCAGCTGCTGGTTGAGATGAGATTCAAACTGTTCTCCTGGTGTCATCAGCGATGGGTAAGCAAATTCTTCGAAGTTGTTGGGCGAGTCAGACCCGAAAATGAAGTGTAATTGTGGCTTGCTGGTTTGCAGAACAGGTGGAATTATGCTTGGTATATTGGGTATAGGTATATCAGAATCTGCATCAGGATTCTTAGCAGATTTATTTTTTGATGTAGTTTCTTCAGGCATATTGACGATTTGTTGAAGAATATTTTCTTTAAGAAGCTTTTCTGTAGAAGGAGCAACATATAATTCCGAAAAGAGCCTTTCTGGGTACCTCAGGTCTCCTAAAGATGAAAAGTCCCCTCGTGCAGGGGAACTTACCAGGCTCCTCACTGCAGAGGACGCTGCCGGCCTCTTTGCAATCAACTGGAAATGAGATTTCTTCTTCCTAAAGTTTCGATGCCTCGCTTCAGGTTGTAAACTTGGGTTAGAACCCTTCGTTCTCTTCACATTAGCGTTTGCACTTTTTAAAATGTAAATGGTGTAGGACAAGTCTTTTCGTCTGTCTAGGAACTCAGGTAGAGAGTTTGTAGTGGGAGCCTTGTCCAGCAAGGGTGGTTCTGGGGAAGAAGAGAGCTCCTCTCTTTGCTCCTTTGGGAGTAAGGGCTCTGAGAGGAAGGACTTTCCCACTAACTCCCTGGGCTTCTGCTCCAGACCGAGCCGCTGCAGCTCCATTGAGGGTGGGCTCCCGAGCTGCCTGTCCTTGGAGATGCTCTCCACAGGTGTCTGGGCGCTCTGCTTGCTCAGCAGGCTCCTGCCACTCACTTCGTTGAAACGTCTTTTCTGTATGCTTCCTGTCCCCTTGGGGACCCTGCTCATGCTGTGGTGGAGCCGTCTCTCTGCCTTCTTGATGATCTCTGCAAGACTGTCTTCCTCTGCCTGGGCAGGTTCCCATCTCTTTTCAAATATCTGTCGTTTAAACTTGGGACCTACATTTTTAGATTTTGCCTTGTACCTCCCAGGTTTCTCTTCCTTTTGAATCTCATCAATGTTTTTGTCTAACACATTTTCAAAAAAATAAAGTTTATTCAATTTATTTTTGTAAGTCACATTACTGGACTTAGATTCATTTGTAACAGGAACACTTTCTGGGTCTTTCTGCAAAGATCCCAAGGAATTACTTGCATCTTGTTCCTGAGAAAACAGCAGTTTAATGAACGGTAACATTGAGGATATTATGTCTTCCATATTTCCCTCTGAGAAATATGGCAGTATGTAATTTAGTGCACTCATAACATCATTTTCATCATTAAAGTCTATGTTTTCATCCATGGAGCTGGAATAGTTGGCATAATCCTTGTCTGAATTGCCCCTTTCTGGTTCAATAATGAGCTCAGTGCTGGTTTTTTCCTTCCGGGCCTGCAACACTTTCATGAATTCTCCTTCTGGGTTCCTTATAGATGCTTCTTCAACTGTCAAAAAAGAAGAGATTGTTGCCTTCAGTCAGGGAGAACTTGCAGCCCTTCCTCAGTCCACAGACATATACCCTAATCAAATAATTTAGGGGCCAGAAAACACTTCTATGCCATTAGTGTGGGGGGGGGGAAACAAACCTAAACTTAATCCTTTCATAGGGCAACAAGAGAAAGAGGGAGTGTTGTTGGCAAAGTAGCCACCATAGGTATAACCTTCCACAGTGTGCACACAGAATGTCTGTTTAAGACAGCCAATGGACCAGTAGAGCACAGGGCCTGAAGACAAAGCCAACCTCTCTACACATCTGACCAACCTGCAGAGAACCTTCTCAGGCTCCCATTCCCACACTCTCCCATCTCAGTTTGAAAGGCCCATTAAGCTTCCTGTCCCCATCTTTTTGTGTGCCCTGTGCTGATACACCCACAGCTGACCATGATGATGGACACCCTTTGAGTGGAGAGAGGGCAGAAATGCTAAAGCAGATGCTTCTTATTCACATCTGGATTAGATGTCCTAATGTCTTCCTGTGGGCTCTCTTGCCACAAGTTCTAGCTCCCAGAATGAAAGGAGCATCCTTCTCTCTGTGCATCTTCTTGGTTCTTCCATTATATTTGGGATTGGGGGCCATAAGGTATAAGAATAGGCATGCTGATTTTCTGGATTCATTCCTATGTACAGTTCATTTACAGAACAAAGGCTATTTATGGATAAACATTACTTAAGTCATAAAATGAACAAGGTCAGAGCTACTCTTGTCTGGATCCTTTCCTCACTTCATTTTTCATTCTTCCAGCTTCATGTGGGAGCAATGCAAATCTTCTGATAGTGGGAAGGTCAAAGGTACCACTGTGTAGCTATGTTTCTGTCCCAGGAGAATTATGAGGATTTTCCACGGCAGTGAGGGTTCAAGGAGGAGATGAAAAGAAAACTGTGGGCCTATGGACAGCCTAGAGTTAGGAAGAGATGATAGGCACCAAGTGACAGAAGTTGATACTTCTGATGTATAAAAGAAGGGAAATGCTTACTTGCCATTTCTGAGGAAGAGAATAATGCAATTATTTATTTATATAAAGAGCCAAATGCTCTATTTACCATCCCCTAGATCAAGGGTAAAGATCTGCATTCAAGCTATTTAGACAAGAAAGCGTCACATTTTGGAATGAAGTTCTTGCCAACATGCCTAATATACAGAAAAATATGGTAGGACTAAGTGTAAGGTATACCACTGAGCCGTAGCCCTGTCCTCTTTTAAAATAAAAAACAAACAGCGGTAGGTTCTTGTAGCAGTAGTATGTTAAAGTGCTTTAAACTCCCCAGTGGGTGCTGGAGTGTGGTGGTGCACACGTGCGTGTTCCTCCCTACCTACCCAAAAGGAGAGGACAGGAGAAGAGGAGGAGGAGGAAGAAAAGATGGAGCAGTAACAAAGTAACAAAGGGTACCATAGAGAATGCGTTTCTATAGTGTTAGATCTGCAAAATCTAGACATATAGCTTACAAATATAATAACTAGATTATGTGGTTTTTATACAGGCTTATTAGGGTTGGAAATTACCACTGCATATTCTTGCTAAATTGCCTAGACTGGCCTTGAATTTGGATCATCTTGCCTCAGCACCCTATGGGGCTGGGATTACTTCCATGTGCCACCACACTCAGTTTAGAAAATACTTAAAACAGTATGAATAATCTGGTGATAGAAAAGACTGAGGTTGAAAACAAGATGGGAGTTGGTCAGTATGAACATGAAGAGCTCTCTGCTACATTGGCAGAGCAAGACAAAACTCACTGGTCATGTTGAACAGAAGCTTGAGAGATTATAAATAAAAAAGTATCACTTACAAAATTACAAAAGTAAACTAAACAAAACCAATCTAGAGATGTCAAAAATAATCAAAGAGAATTTGAGACCTAATGCACATAAAACCAGCTTACAGACTGCAGTGCATTGTATGCCCAAGCAATCACTGGGAACAAAATGCCAAACAGATAGCACAATGCAGGGTCTGCGGTCGTTTGTGTTATCCTTCCCACCCACTCCTTTCTCTTGCTTTCTGCACAAGGAACAATGCTAAGTTTTAATCGTGTAATAATAATAGCTAAGAGCCCAACTTTCAGCAAGGAAGAAGTTATGGATGAATGAATAAAAATAAGCAATTATTTTTAAGGGAATTTTTCATTACTAGTTAAAAATTAAAACATAAAATTAAATCACTTATCAGGCAAGAGACTCACGACAATGTGTGGTGTTTGTCAGACATCCGGTACGACAATGCAGTTTAATTGTCTTGCAGATAACCTCAATATCAGCTTTAAATTTGCAGAGGCAGCAGGCCATGTGGCTAGGTAAGATCCTATAAATGGAGAGACAGAGAATTGGGTTACTGAGGTGTAGGAGAGGCAGCCCAAGGCCACCGCAGGGTTGCTGAGGAAGGAGTTCCTGAGGCACGAGGCATGGGCAGCTGGGGCTTGAAGACTCAATGGCAAATTGTTGCTGATACTGAAAATAATCATGGAGGGTGGATGACAGGGATGCTCAACAGACAGGCAAGTGTCAGGGTGGGTGACAGGCATGCTCAACAGACAGGCAAGTGTCAGGGTGGGTGACAGGCATGCTCAACAGACAGGCAAGTGTCAGGGTGGGTGACAAGCATGCTCAACAGACAGGCAAGTGTCAGGGTGGGTGCATACTCTTGTCAACAGAATATTACAGTAGGCCTCAAATAGCCTACTTTAACCTATACTCTATGGTTAAATAGCAACATGGATCACATAGACCAAATCTGGATGACTTTTATGTTCCAGAAAATAAGGGCTGTTGTGCAGCTCTTTGGTATAGGGTTTGTATAGCAGTGCAAGGCCCTGGGTTTGATTTTAATGTCACACAAACACTTACACACACACACACACACACACACATTTACTTTGGGATATACAAAGGAAAGAGAACAAGGGATAATAAATAACATAATGAAATACAATATAAAGTGGAGAGAATCTGTGAATTCTTAATGATATTCAAAAGAAAAGCAGGGTAAGTCTTTGAGAAAACACTACCTTACTGATGTGGGAGAAAAATTTGCAACCACCAAGTAGCAGTCCAGTCAAGGTTATCAAAACAGTCAAATGCTTGAGAGTAGAATCTTTAAGGTCTCAATGATTCCTGGGTTGGTCCTTCCTTCCTTCCTTCCTTCCTTCCTTCCTTCCTTCCTTCCTTCCTTCCTTCCTTCCTTCCTTCCTTCCTTCCCCTCTTCCTTCTTTCCTTCCCCTATATTCTTCCTCCCTCTCTCTCTCTCTCTCTCTCTCTCTCTCTCTCTCTCTCTCTCTCTCTCTCTCTCTCTCTCTCTCTGTGTGTGTGTGTGTTTTAAGACAAGGTCTCTCTATGCAGCCCTGGCTGTCATGAAACTTGATAAGGATACTATAATGGCCTCAAAATCATGGGTAACATTTTTGTGCACTGTATGAAGGCTGTCTTTGTATTTCTTAAATGTTGATTTCTGTACTGGCAGAGAGCTGAGTACTGACTAGATTCTGGTACTGTTATTCTTAAAGTTCGTCACCAGGATTATATTTTGTAGACACACTTCCTCCCTCACATTTTTATTAGCTTAATAAAGAGCTGAAGGCCAATAGCTGAAGCAGGAAAGGAGGACAGAACTTCCGGACAGAGAGAGGTACTCATGGAGAAGGATGGAGAGGTGATAAGACTTGCCAGCATGCCGTGGAGGTGAAAGGAACACGTGCTGGAACTGAGTGAGAGAGGTAATGGGTCACACGGTAGACATGGACTAAAAGGGTTAATTAAGTTACATGAGCTAGCTGGTTGAACTATAATAAAAATTAATAAGCCTCTGTGTCATTATTCAAATATTTGGTGCCCAAGACAAAGGCATGTAAATTCAAGGTTAGGGCCTGAGAAAGGTTTCAAGACACAGGGCAGGCCAGGCACTCCCGATTTAGGACACATGGCTCCAACATGCAGACATATGGCTCCTTTAAGAGGACCTGCTTTTGCTGTACAGCTAGGCCTGTGACAGAACAAGAGCACTGCGTGAGCAGCTGGCACCCATCTCTGTGCATGGGTAAGTGACAGAAGCCTTGGAGGTCGAAGTTTCTTAGGCTTCCTTCAGGCATGGGGTAGGGGTGGGGGTTCTGGGCTGTCACATCCCCAGCCAGATCAGCACCACAGCCCAGTGCTCAGTGGCAGTGCTGAGGCCCGTTGTGAGCAGAGAAGCTTGGCAAGTGGCTGTAGTCAGAGTGGGGTGGAAGATGGAACCAGTAGGGTTTCATGCCGGACTGACTCCAGGTGAGTGAAGCCCACTGAGAAGCCTTCAAACATCTCACGTGTCCTGTCTGGTAGATTGTGGGGGGTGGGTGGGTCCTTTAACGCTTGAAAGGAGCACCAGTGACTGCAGACAGCGGAAGCCAGGCCCAGACTGAGAAACTAAAGTCCCCAGCACAGACAAGCCTCTGATCTAGTAATGAATGTCTGAAATGCGCTTAGGTGCTAAGGAAAGAAAAGAAACTGGGTATAGACAATCATAGAAAAAAAATGTACATAGAGATTAAAAAGAAAATATTTTCTGTGTTTAAAAACAGAATGGAGAATAGAATGACAGAGGGCACTTGGACCTGTATAATTTTGTTTCATTTATCAGCATAGAAATGATTATATTTTAGGTAATGAATGAAATTTTATGTATCTTCTTTAAGTAAGATCAGAATGGACCCTCTCTGCATTCCATTTCCCAGTCCACACTTTGCATGCAATCCCAGTTCTGTGCGCCATTTCCCAGGCCATACCTCTGCCTACATCCCTGGAGGCCTGCTGTCACCTAGGACATACTTATTAAAGGAAAAATTCACCAAGATGACATCTAATTCTAAACATCTATGCCCCAAATACAAGGGCACCCACATTCATAAAAGAAACATTTAAAGCTTAAATCACACATCAAACCCCACACTATACTAGTGGGAGACTTCAACACGCCAGTGTCACCAATGGACAGGCCACTGAAACAGAAACTAAGAGAAATAATGAAAATAATAGACATTATGAATCAAATGAATGTAACAGATATTTCACCAGAACACAAAAGAATATACTTTCTTCTCAGCACCTCACAGAACCTTCTCCAAAACTGACCATATACTTGGTCACAAAGCAAGTCTCAACAGGTACAAGAAGATTGAAATAACCCTTAGCATCTTAACATATCACCATAGATTAAAGCTAGACTTCAACAACAAAAACAACATAAAGCCTACAAACTATTGGAAACTGAACAACTCTCTACTCAATGATCACAGGACCAAAAAAGAAGTAAAGAAAGAAATTCAAGACTTTCCAGAACTCAATGAAAACGAAGGCACACCATACCCAAACTTAGAGGACACAATGAAAGCAGGGCTAAGAGGAAAGTTCATAGGACTAAGTGCCTTCATAAAGAAATTGAAGAGATCTCATACTAGCAATTTAAAAGTACATTTGAAAGCTCTAAGGAAAAAAAGCAGACACACCCAAGAGGAGTAAATGGCAGCAAATAATCAAACTTTGGGATGAAATCAATAAGTTAGAAACAGAGAGAACAATACAAAGAATCAATGAAACCAAGAGCTGGTTCTCTCAGAAAACCAACAAAATAGAAAAATCCTTAGCCAAATTAACTAAAAGGCAGAAAGGCAGTACCAAAATTAACAAAATTAGAAATAAAAAAGGGAGACATAAAACGAGACACTGAGGAATTTGAAAGAATCACTAGGTCTTACTTCAAAAAGCCTGTACTCTACAAAATTGGAAAATCTAAATGAAATGGAAGATTTCTGAGATAGATGCCACTTACCAAAGTTATATCAAGATCAGGTAAACTAAGTAGTCCTATAATCTCTAACTAAATAGAAGCAATCATTGAAATCTCCCAACAACAACAACTAAACAAATAAATAGAAAAGAAAAAAGAAAACACCCAGAGCCTGTTTGTTTTGGTGATGAATTCTACCAGACTTTCAAAGAAGAGCTAATACCAATATTCCTCAAACTATTCCCTAATATAGAAATAGAAGAAACATTGTCAAATCCATTTTATTAGGCCACAGTCACCCTGATACATAATCCACACAAAGACTCAACGAAGATAGAGAATTTCAGACCAATTTCCCTTATGAACATGGATGTAAAAATACTCAATAAAATACTTGCAAACTGAATCCAAGAACATATTAAAGACATCTCCCACCATAATCAAGCAGTCTTCATCCCAGGGATACAGGGGTAGGAAAATATACAAAAATCTATCAGCATAATTTACCATATAAACAAACTGAAAGAAAAAAAACCCTACATGATCATCTCATTAGATGCTGAAAAAGCCTTTGACAAAATCCATCACCCCTTCATGTTAAAAATCTTGGGAAGATTGGGGATACAAGGTGTATTGATAAACACAATAAAGGCAGTATAAGTAAGCCAACAGCCAACAGAGAATTAAATGGAGAAAAATGTAAAGCAATTCCACTAAAATCAGGGACAAGACAAGGCTGTCCATTCCCTCCCTGTCTCTTCAAGACAGTACTTGAAGTCTTAGCTAAAGCAATAAGACAACTAAAGTAGATCAAGGAGATACAAATTGGAAAGGAAGAAATCAAACTATGGCTATTTTCAGATATGATAATGTAACTCCAAAATTCTCCCAGATGTCAGGAGCCATCTAGGAAAGGGTACAAGCATACAAGTGACCTTCTGGAGAACAAGTGACCTTCTGGAGAACAAGTGACCTTCTGGAGATGACACATTGTTTTACATGGCTGCAATGGATACTTCTGAATTGCAAGGCTTTTGCAGAAATCTCATCTTAGGATTGATTCTGATTGCAATATGTCTTTGATGTCATTATTAAATGTATATAACAATTCCTGGGCATTAGCCCACTGTACTGGGCAGATTTTCTGCCGATCAATGAAGATGTACACTCTTGTAGCAATGTCACATGCACAAATTGATGATTCCATAATTCCTGATAATGATTCTATAGAATCCCCAAATTTACACAAGTCATTTTGAGCCCTCTGTAGTATGAAAGGTGCAATAAGAGCTCATGTGTCACAAGATAATTGCACTAAGATAGAAAGCAGGCTTGAAACAGATTTACGATAAGAGAAGCCATTCCTTTTAGGCTGGTTGTAAACCCCTTGATAACTAAAGGTCACAAAATGAGAATGATAAATTTATTGTAGGTGCAAGAACAAAAGATAAAATACTGACTGAATTTATCTATATAAAACTTCAATACTAAAGAGACACAAGGCAGATGATTTGCCTCTTGACAAAACAATGCTAACTTAAGACATAAGAATTATTGTTTTAAGCTTTTAATGAACCTGTGGAGCTAGAGACAGATAACGAATATTTAATTAGAAAATCAGTCTTAATGGAAACACATGTATACATTTCTGTTGTAACTTCTTATTCAATTTTTTGATGTGAATCTATGTTTGAATTTGTGAGTTTCTGAAAAAAAAAGATGCTTGGAATAAGATGTGATCTGTTCTTGTGAAAAAGTTCAAGAACTAGGAATGAGAACAAGAAGAATAAAAAGAGATCAGAAGCATGATAGAATAGAAGCAGAGTGAAGCTGAGCAGAGTATAGAGAGTAGTGGGAGTGGAAAAGAGAAAACAGGGCAGCAAAGCAGAGAGAGCAAAGAGGACAAAGAAGCAGAAGCAGAAGACCAGGAGCAGAGCAAACAGGGCAGAGCAGGTAAAGGGGACAGCAGAGAGCAGGACAGAACAGAGAGAGAGAGGGAGAGAGAGAGAGAGAGAGAGAGAGAGAGAGGAGAGCAGAACAGAGAGAGCAGGACAGAGCAGAGAGAGCAGACAGAGCAGGCAGGCTTCTTACCATGAGACAGGGTTTTTTCTTAAGAGCAGGATTCTTCTTACTGAAAAGGACAGGGGCTTTTTTATACTCAACAAAAAGAAGCTTTTTCTTTCTCTGAGCAATAAAGGTTGGAGCTTATTTTTCATTCAGAATAAGAGTTCTTTCTGCACTGGAGCTTGCTCAACGAAACCTGCTTATGGGGGCTTTTGTTCCATCCTGTGTGTGTGTGTGTGTGTGTGTGTGTGTGTGTGTGTGTGTGTGTGTGTGTGTAAGTATAAGTTCATGTATGTAAGTATGCATGAATACTTGTGGAGTTGATGAGACATGTGGTTGGGCCCAACATGTCTGTGTGTGTGGATAAAGGTGTGTTTCTGTGCATAATACTTGTGTAAGTTTTTCTTACTGCAAGTATGACTTTCTTTCCTTGGCTCACCAAAAATTAATTGCTCCAAGACTCCCTCTTGCCTAGCCAGTAAGAGTCGAGACAATAAAGAAAAGAACTCTAACAATTAATCTTTACTTAATTATCTGCTGCTGCCAGCAGGAACTAATTACCAAATGTATAACTATCTGTCTGTCTGCCTATATGGATGTACACTTAAGAGTGAGAAGAGTTCAGAGTTTCTTGCTGGGCATTCTTGTCAGCTTCAGATATTTAAGTTTTATTCTGTCAGTCATATTGACCCTGTAAATTGCCTGACGCTATCACTGGGCCCATCTTCTATCAGCATGATCCCGATGCCCAATACTTCCCTCTAGCCGCTGCATTCCAGAGAGAGAGAAATGAGGCTCCCAGCAACCAGAGAACCCCTATGATAAGCACTTTTAGCCAACTGGCTGGGTACAAAACTGAAAATAATCAATTGCTTTCCTTTATACAAACAAAATACGGGTTGAAAAGGTAATTAGGGAAACAACACCCTTTACAATAACCAGAAATAGTATAAAATATCTTTGTGTAACTCCAAGCAAGCAAGTGAAAGACATGTATGACAAAAACTTCAAGACTCTGAAGAAAGAAACTGAAGAAGATATCAGAAGATGGAAAGAGCTCCCATGCTTGTGGATCAGTAGGATTAACAGTAAAAATGGCCATCTTAACAAAATCAATCTACAGATTCCATGTAATTCCCATCAAAATTCCAACACAATTCTTTACAGACCTTGAAGGAATAAGTCTCAACTTCATATGGAAAACAAAACAAAACAACCTAAATAACCCAATTTAAAATGGGGTTCAGTGTTAAATAGAGAATTCTCAACAGAGGAATCTTTTTTTTTTTTTTGGTTTTTCGAGACAGAGTTTCTCTGTGTAGCCCTGGTTGTCCTGGAACTCACTTTGTAGACCAGGCTGGCCTCGAACTCAGAAATCCGCCTGCCTCTGCCTCCCAAGTGCTGGGATTAAAGGCGTGTGCCACCATGCCCAGCTTCAACAGAGGAATCTTGAATGGCCGAGAAGCACTTAAAGAAAAGCCCTTGGTCATCAGGGAAGTGCATATCAAAATATCTGAGATTCCACCTTATACCCATCAGAATGGCTAGGATCAAAAATTCAAATGACAGCACATACTGGCAGGATGTGGAGCAAAGTGAACACTCCTCCATTGCTGGTGGTAGTGAACACTTGTACAACCAATTTGGAAATCAACTTGGAAGTTTCTCAGAAAATTGGAAATAGTTCTACCTCAAGACCCAGCTATACCACTTCTGGGCATATACCCAAAGGATGCTTCACCATACCACAAGGACACTTCTTGCTCAACTATGTTCATAGTAGTTTTATTTCTAACAGCCAGAAACTTGAAACAACTCAGATATCCCTCAACCAAAGAATGGATAATGAAAATGTAGTTCATTTACACAATAGAATACTACTCATCTATTAAAAACAAGAACATCATGAAATTTGCAGGCAAATGGATGGAACTAGAAAATATCATCCTGAGTGAGGTAATCTAAAAGGACATGCATAATATGTACTTACTCAGTTATAAGTGGATATTAGTCACAAAGCACAGGATGACCACATTACAATCCACAGATCCAAGAAACCAAACATCAAGGGGGGGCACAAAGAAGAATGCTTGAATCTCACTCAGAAATGGAAATAAAATAGATATTGGAGGTAGATGGAGGGAGGGAACTAGGTGGGAGAGAGGAATGGGGCAGATGAATCATGTGTAGGGACAGCAGGGCTCGAGGGAATGGAAACTGATGGTGGTGGGTGGGGTGTCATCTCTAAGATGTGTCAGAGATAGGAGATGGGGAAAGCTACAGGGAGTCTATGGGGTAACTCTAGCTGAGACACCTCTCAGTGGGGGATATGGAGCCTGAAGTGGCCACCTCCTGTAGCCAAGCAGAACTACCAGTGGAGGGGTAAGGACACCAACTCACCTAGAAAATCTTCTACCCAAAATATGTCCTGCCTACAAGATAAACAGAAACAAAGATGGAGCAGAGACTGAAGGAATGGCCAACCAATGACTGGCCCAATTTGAGACCTATCCCATGAGCAGCAACCAATCCTTGACACTATTAATGATACTCAGATAGGCTTGCAGACAGGAGTCCTCTGAGATGTTCCACCCAGAAGCTGATGGAAATAGATGCAGAGACACATGGCCAAACATTAGATGGAGCTTGGTGGGTCTTGTGGAAGAGTTGGGGGTCAGATTGAGGGGCCTAAAATGGATAGGAACTCCACAAGAAGATCAACAGAGTCAACTAACCTGGACTCTTGGGGGTTCCCGGAGACTGAACCACCAACCAAAGAGCAATCATGGGCTGGACCTAGGCTCCCCCCCTCCCCTCACATACTAACAGATGTGCAGCTTGGTCTTCATACATGTCTCCAACAAGTGGAATGGGGGCTGTCCCTGACTGTTGCCTGCCTGTGGATCCCATTAACCTAACTAGCCCACCTTGTCTGGCCTCAGTGGACGAGGATGCACCTAGTCCTGTAGTGACTTGATGTACCAGGATAGGTTGGGACCAGGGGGAGAGGCATGGACTCCCCTTTCTCAGAGGAGGAGAGGGGGGTATGGGGGGGTAGAAGCTGTTGTGGGGGCTGTAATAGTGATGTAAAGTGAATAAATAAATTAATAAAAAAAGAAAGATCATTTTAGGACTTAGATTAGGACTTAGATAAGAACTTAGATAAGGAGAGGCCTGAAAACAAAGTCCATGCTAAGATACAAGCAATAGAACAAAATTTAGACAAATCTTCAGATGAATCTATCTGAAGCCTATGGTGCCACCTTTTGACAAGACTGCAAAGTGGCAGTCCAAGCCCATTAGACAAGCTATAATGATTCTTCTAGCTAAAATAAGACAATTAGCTCCAGATGAGAAATCTATAAGGGCTTAAGGAATTTGGATGGGAGATCATAGTCTTACAGAGTCTTAAAAAGATTTAAAGAAGTATTAATGCCCTATGCTTTACATTCACCCTATGTAAGACAGATACTTAATAACTGGGCCACACAAAATTGTATAATTCCAAAAGACTGTAGAGAGTTGATGTCAGCCATCTTAGAATCTGGCCCTCAACTACAATGGCTGACATGGTGGAAAGATGAGGCTTCAGTTATGGAGTAACAAAACCCAGACTAGAGGCATCAATATTGTCAAGGATCAGTTGCTAGGTAAAGGTCAATATTCTGAATTAAGAGTGCAGATTATGTTTGATGATGCCATCTTAGAACAATGCCATACAGTATCTATAAATGCTTGGGACAAGCATCTGAATCCATTACAGAGATAGCCCAGTGTTGTGGATGGCTCTGTGCTGCTTGTATTTTATGATAATTCTGCTCTCCTGGGAGAGGCTGCCTGGAATGAGGAATGAGTAACGTGCTCTGGTGGCTTCTTGTGAACCAATCCCCTAATGAATAAAGAAGCCAATCACTGGGCAAGTAGGCAGGACTTCTGGGTTGGAGGGAAGAAGAGAGGTAGCAGGAGAAAATTAGGCCCCTTTTTGGTTCAGGGACAGAGTTTCCTGGTTTTATGGTGGATCCACAAGGATTTGCCACCAGAGGAATCAGATTTTAATAAGGCTTACAAGATTAGGTTTTAGTTGTTGTGCCCAAAGATTGAGTTACCGTTGTTTCTGAACTGAGTTTGTGTTGCATTTTCCTTCACACAGCAGCCTGTCTGGGTTCAAAAGAGAAAGGTATGGTGGCAAAGTGTGGGTTTGTCAGATGTGCACCACAAAGGCCATGGGGGATTTGAATCACAGGGTTGGCCTGATAACAACCGCTAGTGGGAACCTAGCAAGCAAGCTGGGTGAAGAGTTTGTGGAGTTCTGTGTCAGAGTTTCCATAAGATAAAAACAGGTAGGCCTTTGACCACCAATGCAGAGGCATAAGCATGGGAGCATGCAGGCTCTTTTTTTTAAAAATATTTTCCACAATAGCCCAGGGTTTAAATGAATCATTTATTGGCTTTTTTACAAAGTTAACTTCAGTTCTAAATAGAGCAATATCAGATCCAAGTGCTAGAGAAATTTTAATTGACTCTTTAGCTCTTGAAAATGCTAATGCTGAATGCAAAAGGGCTATTTGACCATTAAGGGACAGATCTGCACCTGTTTATGAATGGATAAAAAGTACTGCAGATATTGAATTTAAAGCTCACAATTCAGTTATGATTGGACAAACAATTACAAACACATGAGAACTCAAAATGTCCATTGCTGTAGCTATGAAAGATCAGGTCATTTCCTAAAAAGCTGTAGACAAACAGTTCCTAAGGATAATTTTTTTTTCTCTAAAGATAATCCAGGGAGGAAGTTTCCTGGATATGTAGAAGATGTGGAAGGAATCTACAAGGCTATGAATGTAGATCATCCACAGATATTTGAGGCAATTCCTTACTGTTGGAAAATGACTAAGGGGTCTTTCTCAGAGTGTGGCAAAAAAAGACAACATGAACCATCTGTTTCCGTCAGCCAAGGAAAAACTGCTAGAAATTGACTAGAAAAATTAAAACCTGACAGGACAAACAACACTGCTCAAAGTTTAACTAAACCATTTAACAGACATAGAGCAGCTCTTATAGATAGAATAAGAGATTCTAAAGATAGAAGAAAACAGATATTTTGGCAAATTGCTAGAAATGAAAAGACCAAGGTAGAAATTACAAAGAGATAGAATTAAGATGAAAGGTCTAGTGGATACAGGACCAGATGTAAAGATAATATCACAAGATTCCTTGAATTCAACTTGGCCACTACAAAAAATATCTACACAGTTCCTAGGAATTGGGACATTGTCTCAGGTAAAACAAAGTCTAAAATGGAATAAATGCATAGAACCAGAGGTCACATAGTAAAATTAAACCTATATATGGCCCTTAAATAAAGTCATAAAGCAGATAGTCATAAACTTATGGAGAAGAGATCTATTACAAGAGTTGGAAGCACTGATTAACATTTCTCCAACTTCAGTGACAAGCTGTAAGAGAGATATTCCTGAGAAAGATACTGGAAAATATTATCTAAGACACTTACAGACTGCCCAAGCTCAATAATCAGGACACACCAGAGTTTGGCTCTCCAAATTTATAAGTAGGGACACTGCTGACAGACTATCAACTACCCTACCATTAAAATGGTTAACTGACAAGCCTGTCTGTGTAGATCAATGTCCCTTAAATAAAGAAAAGTTACAGGTACTAAAACAGCTGGTCCAAGAGCAGCTGGAGGCTCAACATATAGAAACCCTTGGAATTCCCCTATATTTGTCATTAAAAGAAAATCTGGAAAATGGAGTATGCTGACAGATCGGAGAGCAATCAATAAAGTCATCTGCCTAAGGGCTCTTTACAACCTGGAATCTCTTTAACTTCTTTATTACTCAAGGCATGGCCTATTACAGTGTTTGACTTAAAAGATTTTTTCTCAATACTGCTTGAGAAGTAAGATACAAAAAGATTTCCTTTCACTGTGCCCACATTTAATCATGCCATGCCAACTAAGAAATATCAATAAAAGGTCTTGCCACAGGGATGTAAAACAGTCTTACCTTATATTAATATTTTGTGCAACAGCAGTTGAAAATGACTCATAAACAGTTCCCTCAATCTATAACTTATCATTATGTGGATGATATCTTGCTACCTGATTCAGATTCAAATACCTTAGGAAAAAAATATTTGATAGAGAATTTTACCTTGTTGGGAATTACAAATTGGTACTGAAAAAAATACAAAGAGGAGATTCTATAAACTATTTAGGATATAAGATAGTTCTGCAAAAAATCCAGCCACAGAAGATACAGATCAAAAGAAACCAATTACAAACCCTTAATGATTTAAAAAAAAAAAAAATGTTGGGAGATATTAATTGGCTAAGTCCCATAATTGGATTAACTACTCAAAAGCTAAGTAGCCTTACAAGGTTATTCAGCCTTAAATAGTTCAAGAAAATTAACATCTGAAGCTGAAAAAGAATTGGCTTTGGTAGAAAAGAAATTACAGGATGCACAAGTGGATCACTTAGATTCAAAGCGGGATTGTATTTTAGTTATTTTGCCTTCTACTCATGCTTCCAACAGGAATTCTTATGAAAATAAAAGATAGTATCTGTAATATCCAAAATGAATTCAAGACCACCCACTACCTTCCCCCTCCAAAAAGGACTTTCCAAACTGTACTAGCAGGCGAAGTACAGAGCCAGATAAGGAAGCTGGCTGACTAAACAAATGTAAATACATAGTTTTGGTGGTCAAAAATGATTAAGGCTACAAGCTGCCAAAACAATATTAGCTGTTCTCAGAGAAATAACCATAACAAGATTAGCAATTCTTCTGGCCCCTGCAACACAATGAATTCTGACAAAGACCACAAACCACCCTGACCTTGTTGCGAGAATTCCCGACGTTAATAGCTGTGATGTTACTAGCTGATCCATAAGTTCAAAATGTACTATTACTTTGCTGACCAAATCATAATAACCCACCATGGGGGCAAGCAAAGTGAGTCACTAGGCCAAAGAGTTACTTAGTCACTATACAAACCAACCAATGCCTGAAAGGGTTACTTGCTACACCAATGAGAACCTTGTTGCTCAAATCTGCCCCTTACAAAGGTATAAAAAGTGTGTTCTTTCTTTGTTCTTGGTCTTTCCTCTGGTCTGCATGCTGAGAGGGGAGTCCCCAACATGTTGGATCGATAAAAATCCTCATGTGGTTTGCATCAATGGCGGTCTCTGTAGTCTTTCTGAGTAAGGGTCTTTTGATGAACTCCAACATTTAGAATGGATATTTTTTAGCATATGAACAGAATAAAAACTTTAAAACCTACATTAAAAATGTTTCTGATTTGATTGTGAATGGGAGAATAAGACCATCAGTTAGCAGAAACAGATCCAGCAGAGATTGTAGTGCCTGACACTAATGCTGAAATTACCTTATTATGGGTAATAATGAGGATTGGAAAAGAGCTTGCAGTGATTTGGGGGGGGGGAGAGAAATTAACAACAAATAGCCCCAAAGCAAGCAACTTCAGTTTATAAAAAGAACTAATTGGATTATTCCTTGCATAGTGAGAGGAACATGAATTTCTAAAGCTCCTACCTTATATACAGATGCCAATAAATCAGGAATGGCAGGTTATAAGTCAGAAAATATAAGTGTTGCAGGATATTTGATTACATTGTGAACCCTGAGATTGTGAAGGACAATTTTAATCACATTTTTAATCTCTCTGGCTGCAATGCGGACATGCCCTTAGTAAACACCTTTAATCCCAAACAATTTAGGTAAAGTTGGTTTGTAGAAGGAAGCTGCCATTTTTGAAAGTGATGTCTAATTGAGTAGCAGATGAGGTGATAAATCAGAAAAAGATTTGGCAGAATAAGATTTGCCCAACTCTCTTGAGAAGTGAGGGGAAAAAGGAAGCTACTTAAGGGAGCAATGCAGATTAGAGGAGAAGGAGGATGCCATTTTACTGGGACAGTGATAGGTTGTAGAGAGAGAACAAGCTATTCACAAGTGAAGAAAAATGAGAATGAGGAGCCAGGAGAATAGAGCACATTGAAAAAATTAGTATGAGGCCAAGCAGAGCAATTCATGACAGAGGAGAGGGAGGGAGGGAGGGAGGGAGGGAGGGAGGGAGGGAGGGAGAGAGAGAGAGAGAGAGAGAGAGAGAGAGAGAGAGAGAGAGAGAGAGAGAGAGAGAGAGAGAGAGAGAGAGAGAGAGAGAGAATCACTCAGCTTGGAAAGGGGTTTGAGCCAGAACAGCTGAGTTGAATCAGCCAGCCAGAGATCAGGAAAACAAACAACCTGTGAGCTTATTGAGCAGCATGTCTCACAGGTTGAAAATATTCTAGGCCTAGATAAGATTGTACAGAGGTTACTAGAAGCTTCCAGGACTAGGTCTAGGACAGCAGACTAGGCAGTAAGCCTCAGAGATGACAATTACCTCTGGCAAATAAAAGTTTCTGTTACATATAAGTAAAATAACTCAAAGTCCATATGCCGCAGCTCAAAAATCAGAATTAAATGCTCTTCTCACAGTTCTCCTAGATTTTCCAGAACCTCTTAAAAGTTACTGACTCTCAACATGCAGAGAGAGTTGCTTTGAAATTATTCCAGGTTAACCTTATTCAGAATTACTCAGAATTAACATTGTTATTTAAACAACTGTATCAAGTAATCTGAATATATATAAATATGATACTTGATCTCATATAGGTTTACCAGAACCATTGCCATTAGGAAATGACGAGATAGAACTATTATTAATAGTGAATTTTTAGAGGCTTCAATTTTTCATAAAAGACATTATATAAATAATATAAGTTTAAAGTACTTTTTTCTAACTTGCTAAGAAAATTATAAAGAATTGTCCTACTTGTTCTTTATATACTCACCATTACCTACCAGAAGTAACCCTAAAAGTAACCAAATTAATGTAATTTCCAAATGATTGTTTCATTTTGCAGAGTTTTGAAAATTGAAGTATGTATATCATACAATTGACATATATTTAGGAATATAATGGGCTCTTGCTTTGAGTTCTGAAAAGGCTGATTCTGTAATTACACATTTATTAGAAATTATGGCTATATTAGGGATATCTTTATAGATTGAAGCTGATAATGCTCTGGCATACGTACCTAGTAAAATGCAACAATTTTTAAAATTTTATGACATAAAACATTGTCAGAAGCCATCTAGGAAAGACTGGAGGCATGCAAGTGGCATTCTGGAGATGACACATGGTATTGCATGGTCTGTGATGGGTGGACTCTAGTTTTCAGGGCTTTTAGGGATCTCATCTCAAAAATGATTCTTGCAACTGATATGCCTTCCCTGTCATTATTAAATTAATATAATTCCTGGGCATCCGCCCACCTTATTGGGCACATTTTCTGTGATCAACAAAGATGTACTTTCTTTTAGCAATGCTATGTAAATAAACTGATGGTTTAATAATTCCTAATAATGATTCTATAGAATTCCTAAATTTATACAAGTAAAATTTGAGCCTTCTATAGAAAGGACTGCAATTAGGGCTCTGTAAACCTTCATGTGTCATGGGATAATTGCATTAAGATAGAAAGTAGGCTTGAAATGGATTAACAATCAGGGGAAACATTCTTTTTAGGCTATCCGTAAAACCACTATGTGATAACTAAGGTCATAAACTGGGACAATGTATTGTAGGTGCAGGGACAAAAAGAATGTTGATTGGATTTATCTATACAGAACTTCAATACTAATGAGACACAAGGCAGATGATTAGCCTCTTGACAAAACTGTGCTAACTTAGACATAAGAACTATTGATTTAAACTTAATGAACCTGCAGAGCTAGTGACAGAAAAGGAATGTTTAATTAGATAACTAGTCTTAATGGAAACACATGTAAACATCTCTGTTGTAACTTCTTATTCAATTTATGACTTGAATTTATGTTTGAACTTGTGAACTTTTTAAAAAGATGCTTAAAATATCATGTGATCATGCATCCTGAAAAAGTACAACAAGGAACAATGATAATAAGAGAGCAGAGAGCACGGAGGGCAGAGAGAGCAGGCAAGCTTTTTCTTACCATGAGACAGGGTTTTTCTTAACAGCAGGTTTCTCCTCACTGACAATGAAACCTGCTCATGAGGACTTTTGCTCCATCTAACAAATACATATATTATACGTGTATGTATGTGAGAGAGCATGAACACTTGTGGAGCTGATGAGACAAGTGGTCGAGCCCGACAAAAAAATGTGAATGTGTCTGTGTATATTCTGTACATATTGCCTGTGTAAAAGTTTTTCTTTCTGAGAGCACTACTTCATTTCCTGGTTCACTAAAGGTTGTTTGCTCCAAGCCTCCCTCTTGCCTGGCCAGTGAGAGGTGAGGCATCTGGGCAAGAAAGAAAGGATCCTTAGCAACAGATACTCTACTGAGTTCCCTTAGCAATAGATACTCTACTGAGTTCCCTGGTGCTGTACATCATATGTTCATTGCCAAAGAATTATAAAGTAAGAATTAAGTTTTCCAGTGCTTATGCAAGCACAGATAATTATAAAGTAAATAATAAGAGAGATAAAGAGTTAATTTTACCCAGTGCTTAATGAAGCACAGAACAATGAGATAAAGCTAAGTTTTTAGCACAGAACAGTAAGAAAGAGTTAAATTTCTACAAGGCTAGAGATCATCAGTGTTATGGCCTGTGTCCAATGTTGTATTCCACTTTAGCACCTGTCCTAAGGCCAGTCAGGCCCCCAGCAAACAAGTTACTAGTATACTTTACAATCCTACAGGTCAAGCAGTTGTGGAGAGACCTAAAAGGACTTTAAAGAAAATGCTAAGCTCGGTTTTCTTGGGCACACAGCCTGTGCACTCCCCAACCAGCGCTAGAGGATTCCCCATGCGATCTTGAATCCAGCCGTGAGTGGAGCACAACACCAGTTCCATCTAGTCTCCCGGCAACGGGGACAGCACTGGGGAAACACAGGAGTGACCAGACAAAGAGCAGAGGTCCCTTCCGGTCCCGCTGGCAGGCCTGGTTTCCTTGGGTGCACAGCCTGTGCACTCCCCAACCAGCCCTAGAGGACTCCCCACGTGATCTTGGGACCAGCATTTCACAGGAGCCCACAATCAAAGGATCACAGTATAAGCTGGACTCAGAGGAGTCCAGAATCAACTGGGAATATAAGAAAGACAGGCTCCAGACTGCAAAGGGTCACTCAGATCCAGTCTGCGCAGGTCAGCTCATGACTGCAAATGGTGAGTGAGCAAAGGGCTGAATAGGGCACCTTTTGGGACACAATCAGCTCTGGGCTCTAGACACCCTCCCCACCTGAGGACAGTTCTCTCCCTGGGAGGGCCTGAACTTGTGAGAGAGCCATATTGGGTCCTAGGTTGCTCAGAGACCAGTCTACACAGGTCAACTCACAGTCCACAAAGGGTCGCTCAGACCCAGTCTAAGCAAGTCAGCTCACAGTTTGCAAAGGGTGGCTCAGAACCAGTCTGCGCGGGTCAGCTCACAGACTGCAAAGGGTGAGTGAGCAAACAGCTGAGCAGGGCATCTTTCGGAACAGACCCAGCTCTGGGCTCTAGACATCCCAGCACCCTCCCTGCCTGAGGACAGTTCTCAGCCTGGAAGGGCTTTCCCTGCCCAAACGTGTGAGAGAGCCATCTTGGGTTCCAGTCTGCGCAGGTCAGCTCAGGGAAGGCAAAGGGTGAGTGAGAAAACAGCTGAACCTTTTGGGACACACCCAGCTTTGGGCTCTAGACATCCAGGCTCCCTACCCCCACCCCCAGCCTGGGGAAAGTTCTCAGCCTGGGAGGGCTTTCCCGGCTGGAACTTGTGAAAGAGCCACATTAAGTCCCAGGTCGCTCAGAGACCAGTCTGTTCAGGTCAGCTCACAAACTACAAAGGCTCCCACAGAGACCAGTCTGTGCAGGTGAGTGTGCAGACCGCAGAGGCAACACATCTTCTAGGACAGGCCCTATATAGGGTCTGCAACTTTACCTAAGAGGCAGGTCTGAACACCAAAACTCCGTGTACCTTCCCTGCAAAAGGAGAGCTCGCCTGCTGAGACTACTCTGACCACTGAGATTCAGGAGAAAGCTGGGCTCCCAGGTCTGCTGACGGAGGCCAACAGAGTCACAGGAGGAACAAGATCCAACCAGAGACAACTATAACAACCAACTCCAGAGATTACCAGGTGGCGAAAGGCAGACGTAAGAATCTTAATATCAGAAACCAAGACCACTCACCCTCTTCAGAACCTAGCACTCCCACACTTCAGCCAGCCCTGGATACCCCAACACACCCGAAAAACAAGACTCGGATTTAAAATCATATATCATGGTGCTGGTAGAGGACATGAAGAAGGACATGGATAACTCACTTAAAGAAATGCAGGAGAACAGTGCTAAAGAGGTAAAAGTCCTTAAAGAGGAAACACTAAAATCCTTTAAAGAACTACAGGAAAACACAACCAAGCAGGTAATGGAATTAAACAAAACCATCCAGGACCTAAAAAGGGAAATAGAAATAATAAAGAAAACCCAAAGTGAGACAACTTTGGAGATAGAAACACTAGGAAAGAAATCAGGAACCATAAATGTGAGCATCAGCAACAGAATACAAGAGATGGAAGAGAGTCTCAGGTGCAGAAGATTCCATAGAGAACATGGGCACAACATTCAAAGAAAATGCAAAATACATAAAGATCCTAACTCAAAACACCCAGGAAATCCAGGACACAATGAGAAGACCAAACCTACGGATAATAGGAGTAGATGAAAAAGAAGATTTTCAACTTAAAGGGCCAGCAAATATCTTCAACAAAATAATAGAAGAAAACTTCCCAAACCTAAAGAAAGAGATGCCCATGAACATACAAGAAGCATACAGAACACCAAATACACTGGACCAGAAAAGAAATTCCTCCCGACACATAATTATCAAAACAACAAATGTACTAAATAAAGATAGAATATTAAAAGCAGTAAGGGAAAAAGGTCAAGTAACATATAAAGGCAGACCTATTAGAATTACACCAGATTTCTCACCAGAGACTATGAAAGCCAGAAGATCCTGTACAGATGTTATTCAGACCCTAAGAGAACACAAATGCCAATCCAGGTTACTATATCCAGCAAAACTCTCAATTAACATAGATGGAGAAATCAAAGTATTCCATGATAAAACCAAATTCACACAATATCTTTCCACGAATCCAGCCCTTCAAAGGATAATAAAGGGAAACCACCAAAACAAGGAGGGAAACTACACCCTAGAAAAAACTAAAAAGTAATCCTTCAACAATCCTAAAAGACAGCCACAAGAACAGAATTCCCACCTCAACAACAAAAATAACAGGAAGCAACAACTACTTTTCTTTAATTTCTCTTAACATCAATGGACTCAATTCCCCAATAAAAAGACACAGACTAACAGACTGGCTACACAAACAGGACCCAACATTTTGCTGCTTACAGGAAACCCACCTCAGGGAAAAAGACAGATACTACCTTAGGGTGAAAGGCTGGAAAACAGTTTTCCAAGCAAATGGTCCCAAGAAAAAAAGCTGGAGTAGCCATTCTAATATCGGATAAAATTGACTTTCAACCCAAGGTTATAAAAAAAAGACAAGGAGGGACATTTCATACTCATCAAAGGTAAAATCAACCAAGATGAACTTTCAATTCTGAATATCTATGCTCCGAATACAAGGGCAGCCACATTCATTAAAGAAACTGTAGTAAAGCTCAAAGCACACATTACACTTCACACAATAATAGTGGGAGACTTCAACTCCTCACTCTCACCAATGGACAGATCCTGGAAACAGAAACTAAACAGAGACACATGGACACTAACAGAAGTCATGAAACAAATGGATTTAACAGATATCTACAGAACATTTTATCCTAAAACAAAAGGATATACTTTCTTCTCAGCGCCACATGGTACCTCTTCTAAAATTGACCATATAATTGGTCACAAAACAGGCCTCCACAGATACAAAAATATTGAAATTATCCCATGCATCCTATCTGACCACCATGGACTAAGGCTGATCTTCAATAACAACATAAATAATAGAAAATGAACATTCTCATGGAAACTGAACAACACTCTACTCAATGATTCCTTAATCAAGGATGAAATAAAGAAAGAAATTAAAGACTTTCTAGAGTTTAATGAAAATGAAGCCACAACGTACCCAAACTTATGGGACAAAATGAAGGCAGTCCTAAGAGGAAAACTCATTGCCCTGAGTAACTCCAAAAAGAAACTAGAGAGAGCATTCACTAGTAACTTTACAGCACACCTAGAAGCTCTAGAACGAAAGGAAGCAAATTCACCCAAGAGGAGTAGACGGCAGGAAATAATCAAACTCAGGGCAGAAGTCAACCAAGTAGAAACAAAAAGAACTATTCAAAGAATTAACCAAACCAGGAGCTGGTTCTTTGAGAAAATAAACAAGAGAGATAAGCCCTTAGCCAGACTCACTAGAGGGCACAGGGACAGTATCTTAATTAACAAAATCAGAAATGAAAAAGGAGACATAACAACAGAACCTGAGGAAATCCAAAACATCATTGGATCCTACTACAAAAGGCTATACTCAACAAAGCTAGAAAACCTGGAGGAAATGGACAATTTCCTAGACAGATACCAGGTACCAAAGTTAAGCCAGGATCAGATTAATGATCTAAACAGACCCATTTCCCCTAAAGAAATAGAAGCAGTCATCAATAGTCTCCCAACCAAAAAAGCCCAGGACTAGATGGGTTTAGTGCAGAGTTCTATCAGACCTTCAAAGAAGACCTAATTCCACCTCTCCTCAAACTATTCCACAAAATAGAGACAGAAGGTACGCTACCCAATTCATTCTATGAAGCCACAATTACTCTGATACCTAAACCACACAAAGATTCAACAAAGAAAGAGAACTTCAGACCAATTTCCCTCATGAATATCGATGCAAAAATACTCAGTAAAATCCTCGCAAACCTCATCCAAGAGCACATCAAAACGATCATCCATCATGACCAAGTAGGCTTCATCCCAGGAATGCAGGGATGGTTTAATATACGGAAATCCATCAACGTAATCCACTATATAAACAAACTCAAGGACAAAAACCACATGATCATCTTGTTAGATGCTGAGAAAGCATTTGACAAAATCCAACACCTTTTCATGATAAAAGTCTTGGAAAGATCAGGAATTCAAGGCCCATACCTAAACATAATAAAAGCAATATACAGCAAACCAGTAGCCAAGATCAAACTAAATGGAGAGAAGCTGGAAGCAATCCTACTAAAATCAGGGACTAGACAAGGCTGCCCACTTTCTCCCTACCTATTCAATATAGTACTTGAAGTCCTAGCCAGAGCAATTCGACAACAAAAGGAGATACAAAGGGGATACAAATAGGAAAGGAAGAAGTTAAAATATCACTATTTGCAGATGATATGATAGTGTATATATAAGTGACCCTAAAAATTCCACCAGAGAACTCCTAAACCTGATAAACAGCTTCAGTGCAGTAGCTGGATATAAAATTAACTCAAACAAATCAATGGCCTTTCTCTACACAAAGGAAAAAAGGGCTGAGAAAGAAATTAGGGAAACAACACCCTTCTCAATAGTCACAAATACTATAAAATACCTTGGTGTGACTCTAACTAAGGAAGTGAAAGATCTGTATAACAAGAACTTCAAGTCTCTGAAGAAAGAAATTGAAGAAGATCTCAGAAGATGGAAAGATCTCCCATGCTCATGGATTGGCAGGATTAATATAGTCAAAATGGCTATCCTGCCAAAAGCAATCTACAGATTCAATGCAATCCCCATCAAAATTCCAACTCAATTCTTCACTGAGATAGAAAGGGCACTTGGCAAATTCATCTGGAATAATAAAAAGCCTAGGATAGCAAAAACTATTCTCAACAATAAAAGAACCTCTGGGGGAATCACCATGCCTGACATTAAGCTGTACTACAGAGCAATTGTGATAAAAAAAAAAAAAACTGCATGGTACTGGTACAGCAACAGACAGATAGATCAATGGAATAGAATTGAAGTCCCAGAAATGAACCCACACACCTATGGTCACTTGATCTTTGACAAGGGAGCTAAAACCATCCAGTGGAAAAAGGACAGCATTGATCTGCATTTCCCTGATGATTAAGGATGTTGAGCATTTTTTCAAGTGCTTCTCAGCCATTCGATATTCCTCAGTTGAGAATTCTTTGTTTAACTCTGTGCCCCACTTTTTAATGGGGATATTTGATTTTCTGGTGTCCACCTTCTTGAGTTCTTTATATATATTGGATATCAGTCCCCTATCTGATTTAGGNTAAAACCATCCAGTGGAAAAAGGACAGCATTTTCAACAAATGGTGCTGGCACAACTGGCGGTTATCATGTAGAAGAATGCGAATTGACCCATTCTTATCCCCTTGTACAAAGCTTAAGTCTAAGTGGATCAAAGACCTCCACATAAAACCAGAGACACTGAAATTTATAGAGGAGAAAGTGGGGAAAACCCTCGAAGATGTGGGCACAGGGGAAAGATTCCTAAACAGAATAGCAATGGCCTGTGCGGTCAGATCAAGAATTGACAAATGGGACCTTATGAAATTGCAAAGCTTCTGTAAGGCAAAAGACACAGTCAGCAAGACAAAAAGGCCACCAACGGATTGGGAAAAGATTTTTACCAATCCTAAATCTGATAGGGGACTAATATCCAACATCTACAAAGAGCTAAAGAAGCTGGACTCAAGAAAAACGAATAACCCCATTAAAAAATGGGGTACAGAGCTAAACAAAGAATTCTCAATTGAGGAATTCCAAATGGCTGAGAAACATCTGAAAAAATGTTCAACATCCTTAATCATCAGGGAAATGCAAATCAAAACAACACTGAGATTCCACCTCACACCAGTCAGAATGGCTAAGATAAAAAATTGAGGTGACAGCAGATGCTGGCAAGGATGTGGAGAAAGAGGAACACTCCTCCATTGCTGGTGGGATTGCAAGCTTGTACAACCACTCTGGAAGTCAGTCTGGCGTTATCTCAGAAAATTGGACATAGTACTACCAGAGGATCCAGCAATACCTCTCCTGGGCATATACCCAGCAGATGTTCCAACTGGTAAAAAGGACACATGCTCCACTATGTTCATAGCAGCCTTATTTATAATAGCCAGAACCTGGAAAGAACCCAGATGTCCCTCAACAGAGGAATGGATACAGAAAATGTGGTACATTTACACAATGGAATACTATTCTGCTATTACAAAAAATGAATTTATGAAATTCTTGGGCAAATGGATGAATCTGGAGGATATAATCCTTAGTGAGGTAACCTAATCACAAAAGAAGTCATTGGATATGCGCTCACTGATAAATGGATATTAGCCCAGAAACTTAGAATACCCAAGATACAATCTGCAAAACACAAGAAAATCAAGAAGGAAGATCAGCGTGTGGTTACGTCATTCCTCCTTTGCATAGGAAACAAAATACCCATGAAAGGAGTTACAGAGACTAACCCACCGGGGATCCATCCCTTAATCAGTCACTAACTCAGACACTATTGCATAGGACAGCAAGTGTTTACTGAAGGGACCCTGATATAGCAGACTCCCACAGAAGTGGATGCTCACAGTCATCCATAAGAGGGAGCACGGGGCCCACATTGGAGAAGCTAGAGATAGAACCCAGGTTCTGAAGGGGTCTGCAACCCTAGAAGAGGAACAACAATATGAACTAACCAGAACCCCCAGAACTTGTATCTCTAGCTCCATGTATAGCAGAAGATGGCCTAGTCAGCCATCATTGGGAGGAGAGGCCCCTTGGTAATGCAATCTTTTTTTTTTTTTTTTTTGGTTTTTCAAGACAGGGTTTCTCTGTATAGCCCTGGCTGTCCTGGAACTCACTTTGTAGACCAGGCTGGCCTCGAACTCAGAAATCCGCCTGCCTCTGCCTCCCGAGTGCTGGGATTAAAGGCGTGCGCCACCACGCCCGGCTGGTAATGCAATCTTTATATGCCCCAATACAGGGGAACGCCAGGGCCAAGAAGTGGGAGTGGGTGGGCAGGGGAGCAGGGAGGGGAGGGGAGGAGGGGACTTTCAGGATAGCAATTGAAATGTAAATTAAGAAAAGATCTAATAAAAAATTGAAAAAAAAGGAAATGCTAATAAGACAGAAAGGGGATATGTGATCTCCCAAGGATAGATTAAATAATGCTTTTTTATTGACTTTTAACTTTTAAAAATGTCAATGAGACAGGTAATCCAGCTGCTGAAAACACTGGATTTTAGAAAGGACTGCTAAATTAAACCAGTCCATATATATAAGATTGTGTTAACTTCAGAATGGAAGCCAGGAAATGTGTTACTTTGGGGGAGATTATATTACAGTCTGGTTATACAGTCCAATAGACATATAAAATTTGATGCCTTTCACCTACTCACACACAGAGCAGAGAATCATCTTTAGCTGATTTGTGTTCACTGGACATCCCATGTATGTTTTGGTGCTGAAATGTATACTTTCTTTAAACATTTATGTGTTTTCAGAACAAAAGGATCAGATACTAATAAAGACAAAACAAGTATCCCAGGTGATCCAGCCCCACAGACTGACTCAGTTGCTGCATCCAAGAAAGCGTCAAGTGACTAGCTAATTGGTCCAGCCTCAGGGACTGTCCCATCCAGGATTTCAGTTAGGCCCTGCATTTTCCCATCCCACAGAGAATGGACAGCAAATGATACAGCTAGCTCTCCTACAACTTGGCCAGTATCTCAAATTTTCTTAAGATCCCCCAAAGATGCCTTCACCCCAAGAGAGTAGGAAGTTATCTTGAGAACATGACATCCCCATTCTCAAGAATCATTCAGTGGGTGATGGATATTTGTCATTGTTTAGAGGGCTGCAAGTTATTAATGGTCTTGGTCAGGGAAGAAATAAATTAAAGAAGGTCAGATTCAGAGATCTCTTTCTTTCTTTCTCTTTCTCTTTCTGTACTCTATCCTTCTTTCTCTCCTATCTATTGTTAGAAGAAAAAGAGGGGATGAAAAGAAAACGAGGTGGTATAGGGATGAAAGAACAAACAAAAGATAGAATATTGAATTTACTTTTAAACTAGAAAGCAACTAAAAGTCTCAAGCATTTTACATTGGTATGGATTTTTGTTTATAAATAGAAGTTTAGGGATATTTTTGTTAGAACATACTGTATATATGTTTTAACTCTTGTCATTTAAAAATGTAATATAAAGTTCTAGTCCTATGAAAACTACTATTGTAAACTTTAGGATAATTAAGAAATGCAAGTTAGTAGATAGTCACAGATAAAAAATATACTTATAGGTTGATAAGTGAGTTATGATAGAAAATTATTTAGGTACAGAATTTTGAACTCACCAAGATAGGATATATGGTAGAGTGCTTTCTCCAAGGTTACCAAATACAAATGGGCTGGACATTGTAAATGTAATTCTTACCCGATAGTTCTCATAATTGGTCTTATTATAAATAGTTTACTGATGTCAGAGGAAAAGCCATTTATTCATTGGACTAAAAGGGGTGATGTTGAGGTAACATTTTTGCACACTTTGGGAAGGTTGTCTTTGTATTACTCAAATGTTGATTCCTGTGCCAGCAGAGAGCTGAATACAAACTGGATTTTGGTATTGTTATTCTTATGGCTTACCAGCAGTATCATGTTTTTGTTTTGCTTTTTAATTTTTTATTAGATATCTTCTTTATTTACATTTCAAATGTGACCCCTTTCCTATTTTTCCCTTTCAAAAGCCCCCTATCCACTCCCCCTCCCCCTGCTCATCAACCCACCCACTTTTGTAAACACTCTTCTTTCCTCACTCTTCATTGGCTTAAATAAAGAGCTGAAGGCCATAGCTGAAGCATGAAGGGAGAGTGGAACTTGTGGGCAGAGAGAAGGACTCAGAAAGAAGGACTGAGAGATAAGTTTTGCCAGCATACCATGGAGGTGGAAGGAACAGGTGTTGGGACTGAGTGTGAGAGAGGTGATGGGCCACAAGGTAGATGTGGACTAGAACAGTCAGGTTAACTAAGTTAGATGAACTAGCTGATAGGTAACCCAGGCTATAATAAAAATTAATAAGTATCTGTGTCATTATTCAAATGTTGGCAGGTCCAAGAAAGTCCAACAATACTTGAGCTCCTACCTCCTGAGTGCCAAGGCAAGCCACTGGAGTCAAAAACTTAAAGGCTGGAAACAGAATGGGGTTTCTTCAAATCTGGGAGTGCTTCAGGCTGCCATCAACTGTAGGACAGGAGACTGTGGATGCCTAGTACAATATCTCTAGGCTCTGTGGTCTCTTGAGTGGATTTGCCCCAGCCTATCAGGTCTTCAGGATGTTCTGAAAGGCAGAACCTGGAAAGTTATCTAGAAGTCTGGACAGCCATCCATGACGTAACTCACTTTCGGGAACAACGTTTCTCACTGTCCTCAGCTGGCTAGCTGTTTTGTTTTTTTTCTAGAAATGTATGGATGATGAAGAGACAAAAATTAGACCATTCTGGGTCATCATCTTTCTCATCTTCATCTTCCTACTCCTCCATTTGTATCTCACTTTCTTCAAAAGAACTCTCCAGGCAAGCAAAACACAACCTAGGGTACTAACTGCTTATGGAAGAAGTGTCTAATATAAAATAAGAGGCTAACAGGATGAGAATCTCTGCCCAAGATTCCCTGCTTCCAGATGTGTTCAATGGATCAGTGAAGTGAAGGACTCATGGGGCGCTTGCGTAGTGAGTAAGCAAAGCCACCCTGGTAAAGCCACCCTGGTAAAGCCACCCTGGTAAAGCCACCCCTCTCTGTAGCAGGCTTTTGCTACTTTGTGGGTTCTTCCTTCTTTCACCCATTCCTCACTCTTTCAGACCCCTAACACTAGTTAGGGGAGGAAAAAAAAAAACAATAGAAAGGAAAGGAATGCTGTTATCCTTAGGCTACTTCCTGCTGACTAGGGAGTTCCTTGGGGCAAGTTTGATCTTTACCATCAAGATAACTAATTTCTTCTTGTTGTTTCCTCTTTGTGAATGACTTAACAAACCACAACCAACACCAACTAACCAACCAACCAACAACCCAATCAACCTGTTGGGGCCCTGGCATTCATATACCCTCTGAAAAGTTCCCTGAATTCCAATTGTCACACAATTGCAGAAACTATCTGCTGATGCAAAATCACACCCCTGCAAGAGCACAGGCATAGTCAGCGGCTGAGAAGCAGTTCCAGATCCCCACACCCCAGTCCCATAAATGAAACAAACAAACAAAAAAAACATTCCCATAATATTTCTGTGTTTTTCAAAGAAACCAAAGCTCTAAAATTCTCACTACATTTTCCCTCTTCTGTTTTAAGTCATCAGTTGTGATGTGCGTAGTGGGGAAATTATAAAGCAGATGTTTTCAATGAACTAAATGCTCTTTGAGTCGGTGGCTAAGGTTTTTCAGACTCTCTTGCTCAATTCTAATCTTTATCTGTTATCTATAGCTAAGTCTAGAGCAGCACTTCCCACTTGTTAATTCCTAGCTGACAAGAGGCAAACATCTTGTATTTTTTTTTTTTTTTTTTGGTGGCAGGGCCTCGAGCTAGGTCCTCCATTTCATTTCCTTGCCTTGCATATCTCTTGGTTCTATACTCATTGATCCAGTGACAACCCTTGCCACATGATCTGCACGTCCCTGGAAGCCTAGGCCTTCTTTCTGGTTTATATTTAGAAAAACCATTGATTGCCTTGTTCACTTTTCCAGAGCAAAGTACTGTATTTCTCACAGTTAACACACCAGACATATTAAGATCTGAGACCTTTAGCAGTTTGGTCACAGTCTCTTTGCAAATGCCATATTTCCCACAATTGAAGCACCAGGCATTTTGATATTGGAGACCTGTAGCTATAGCTTGACCTATTATATTATCATGGTAACTTTAGAATCAGTACTGATCCCTTATACACTCATCTATAAGTTCAAGACTTTAGTGGTCTAATAACTTTATATTCAGTATTTGCATTTTGATATGGCTTTGTACACAACTGAAACTAATCTTTGTAAAAAAAAAAAATCAGTGAAGACTTCCCCAGGACTTTGCATAATCTTTGTATAAATGAGGTGGATCTTTTCCCAGGCTCCTCTACTTTATCCCAAGCTCTTAAAACCACAAAGCAACATTGTTCTATAGTAGCATCATCAAATTGAATCTGTTCTTATATATCAGAGTACCGCTCTTCATTCAGCAACTGGTATTTTACTATACTTATTCCCCTAACTCTATTTCACTGTTCAATATCTGTGGCTTCTTCCCTCCACCATGATATCCATTGCTATTGTGGATGGGTCTCTAGTACAACTGTCACCAATCCCTTCCGGTATTGAGGAATAATTCTAATTTGAGTAATTCAGTTTAGAATTTGTTTGAGATATGGCAAGTGCATTTCATATGAACTCATAGCATCTTTAAAATGCTTTAGATCTATCATTTCCATAGGATAGCATCCTACTCACCGTATCTTTGTTCCTCACTCTTAGCAGGCATATGCTCTCTGACTATCGGGAACCCTCACATTCTGGCAGCGCGGTGGTTGGAGAGTAACCCTTTCTCCTGAAATAGGCTATTGGATCAGACTGTCCTCAGCCTTTTCAACTTTTCTGCCCTCTGTCACAGTGTCTCTCCCTCTTCAGGAAGCTCCTGCTGTCTGGCTCAGTCACCAGAACTGTGCCCTTTTGTTCTTCCCTTTCTGTCACTCCTGGCTTCCCAAGTGCTTCCATTTCCACCCGCAATTTTTCCAGTTGTTCAGCCATTCTTCCAATCTTTTCTTATTTTCCTTCTAATCTTTTTTTGAAACAGAATTATAGTAAGAAGAGAAAGAAAAAAAAGGAGAGAGTTGCTTCTGGAAGCAGAGTGGGGGATATCCCACAGAAGCAGCCACAATAAATTTTGCTGGTGTCTTGAAAAAAAAAATAGCACTTGAAACCAAATTTCCCATTCTGCCTCGGCCCATGACTGAGTACCACTTAGAACTAGCTTTTGCTGCTTTGTGGGGGTTTTTTTCTTCTCTATCATTTTTTTCACCCTTTCAATCCCCTAACACTAGATAAGAGTTAAAAAGGATAGAAAGGAAAGGAGCAATGTTATCTTTAGACTGCTTCCTGCTGGTTAGGGGTGTCAAGTTCCTTGGAGACTGACTCAACGAGTATGTCCGTATCTCTAGAGATGGTAAGAACTCTGAGTCCTTTAGAATATTCCACCTTTGCTGATTCTTTTTCTGCTCTTGCTACTTTCTTTTCTGCCTGTAGTCTGTGCTCGTCTTAGTGTTAACTGTGCTGCTTTGACTCCGCATCTTTGACATCACCAGGGATGAATTCCTGTGTCTTACCACATGGAGGCTGCGACAGTGCTGACACTTCTGCTCCAGGTCCTCATCTTCCTCAGAAAACATGGCTTTCTCTTTTGGTACACTTCACCTGAAGCTGAGTCATAGCCATAGTTCTTTTGAAGGCATAAATAAATAAATCTACAGGCATCTAGAAGGAGTGTTAAAGTAGCATTACATGGCTCCTGTCAGGCTGGAGAACGCAAGCACTGGGCACTGCACATCACCTGACCTTGAGCTTGTCTGTTATTTGCATCTTGAGCAGCTTCCAAAGAATCTTCAGAAACATCATTTGCAAAACTGTCCTGCCACCTGAGTGTTTTTCTTTCTACAACCAGAGGGAGAACCATGGGGGAACTTGCACCACCTTACTCAAGAGGAAAGGGTGACAGAAGAGACCATGCTTGGCAGCTAACCACTGCCTGGTCCTTTGCAGTGAGGGTCAGGTTACAACACTGGCCCTTGCATGCAAACCATGATTACTTGGTCCCCCTCTACATGGTTTTTAGGCTGATATTCTCCAGACTTTCACCCCAATGCTGTTCTTATCCACTTGGGCTGCACTTCCAAAACTGGGTAACTCAGACAAAGATTTCTTGTATAAGTCACACAAAAAAGCACAAACTGTAGAGTGTGTCATACAAAAAAATGTAAAAGCATGTGCTCTTCAGAAGACACTTCATTAGTGAAAACACAAACCATAACTAGAGAGAAGATACTTACTAAATACATATCTGAGACAAAAGACTTGTATGCAGAGTACAGAAAACAAACTTTAAAAAACTCAGCAAGGCTGCTTAGTGGGCATGGGCATGTGCCACTCTCTGCATGGGCATGTGCCACTCTCAGAACTCATGTGGTGGAAGGAGACTCTTGGAAGTTGTCCTTAGACCTTGGCATGTGTGCCATGAAATATGCTCACCACACACATTCATGCGCATAAATGCATGCACACAAAATAGAGAAGGAAAAACAGATCCTTGCTAAGAAACTTGGTATAGTGGCAAAAGTGTGTAAAGACAGAATTCAGGAGGTAAAGGCACAAGGATAACACAAGTTCAAGGGCAACCTGGGCTATATCAAAAGGCCCTGGGTCTCAAAAGACAAACTAAAACCAAAGCTCAATAAGAACAAAAAACATGGGATTCAGATGTGGGCACGGGCTTAGACACATACCACTAAAACACACTGGAGTAGAACTAGACACTACACAATATCGGTTATTAAGTGAATGCAATGTAGACTACAAGTTCACAGACACCACTGGGTACCAGCTAGTAGAAAGGCAACTTTTTCTTGTTGTTGGGACAGGATCTCATATTTATCCTAGGCTATCCAAGAACTAGCTGTGTAGCCAAAGATACATTACTAGTTTATCCTCCTGCTTCCACTCTGTAAGAGCTGGGGAGGACAGGCATTCACCCCTGCGTCTGGCTTACATCAAACCCAAGGCATCATGCATGCTAGGCAAACATGGTACCAACTGAATTACACCTCCAATCCAGGTGAATGCTTTTTAAAAACTGAAATATAAAGATCAGGTGAGTGGAGCAATTGCTATACACTGCTGGTAAGAGATGCTAAAGATCACGGTGAGTGAAAGAAGACAGATCCAAAAGGCCACAAACTATGGGATGTCATTTAGGAGATGTTCTGGAAAAGGGAAAGTATAGGCTCAGAAATAAGACTAGTAATGGATTAAGGGCTGAGAGGAGTGGCTGAGGGCAGAGGTACGTGAGGGGGCCTTTGACTTTTTATTATCATTGTGTATATGTATGTATGTGTTTGAGCTCATGTGGAGGTAAAAGGACATGCTTGTTCAGTTGGCTCTCTTCTTCCACTTGAATGTTGTTTCCAGAAATGAAGCTCAGGTCACTGGGCTTTCATGGTGCTATGCACTGAGCCATTTCACTGCCCATGGCAAGCCTTTTTGGGGTGAAAGAGTTTGCAAGGTTGCCAAAGCTGTGTAGTAGTGGTTAGATGACTATGTGAACTCAAACTGAATTGCATGAAAATTATACATCAATAATCTTGACTTCAGAAAATAATAAACAAAAAACTAGCATAAAGCAAACTTTTAAAGAAGTAGGTGAAATTACTCTAAGAAGATAAACCTTACAGATGTTTCAGCTGCAGAGTCTCTATGAGGATGCTCTCAACCGTTGGCAGTTGCACCTGTGTGGTCCCCAGGTCCCTGAAGGAGAAAGTCAGACTTCATAAGGAACCATTTCATTACACACGCTTACTTAACCTTTAGCTTTCCTATAAAACTACCTGGCTCAGGAGTAAGGAAGCCTGCCCTAGAAGAACTTCTCCAGAGGTAACTATACCTAAGGTTACCACTTATGCCATCCACTCAATGGGCTGGCACTGAACACAATTAATCTTATTTCTCATTCTCATATTGCCTTTACTCCATAACTACCTACTTTACATTTTTTTTTCTTTTTAAAAATAATCATCAGATTCTTCTAGAGCTGGAGACAAACACAGTTATGAGCAGTCAATCTGGGTAAGTAGCACATACTCTTACCTAATGAACTATCTCTCCAGCCCCTCACTACCATTTTAAAATCATATAGTTAAAACTAAAACTGTGACTTGTTTATTTGTGACAGGATTTTTCTGTGTAGTTTTGGCTGTCCTGCAACTCACTCCATAAACCAGGTTGTCCTGGAACTCACAAAGATGCACCTGCCTCTGCCTCCCAAGTGCCAGGATTAAGAGCGTGTGCCTCCACCACCTGGCAACTTTTTTTATCCTTAAGACAAAATATTCTTTTATGTGCAGGGTAGAAGACAGAATAACACTAGAGATCTTTTGAAAACATTGTATGGAAACCTACTATAGAAGCTTCTTAAAGTACGTGTGTACACACACACACACACACAGAGAGAGAGAGAGAGAGAGAGAGAGAGAGAGAGAGAAAGATTAAGTGGAGTAACCCTATAACAGGGAAACAATTTCCTTATGAGACACCACAGGCTAACAAATAAAAAGGCCAGTACTGAGGACCGATTACTTGCTTAAAGTTGTTGGCCATTGCGGCCCCTTAGGTTTGCATTACTATACACTCTCACCAATGCTCTTCATGATCTTCCATAGCTTGATGGCAATACCTTACTGCAGGAAGTGCCACATACTTAAGCCACAGAAGATGAAGAAATCAAATTATTATTCAACTGGAAGCTTCACATCTTCTGGCTATAATCGGGCTGGAAGGTACTGTGCACACTACCAGTGGAGAAAAGTAGTCGACGTCTTACTCAACAATGAATCTTGCAAGCTAAAACAGTTGCCCTGGCAACACATTGTCACTGATAAAAACAAAACAAAACAAAACAAAACAAAACAAAACAACTGGCACACATGTCAACCAACCACTTTCTGATGGAATCTAAGGTTTGTTCCATAAGCTGGAATCCATAGCTAGCACATTATTGGGGCATGAATCTGTGACTAGACAGGTCATATGCCCTAGGGGAGAACCTACTATTGTTACTCTGCCAAAGGACATAGTATTAACTTAAATTCTAGTGACTTATCTTTAAACCCATACATTAATATATTCCTCAGCACTCACTAGGGAAGATTCTTTTTGGAATATATGGTAATTAACACAGAGACTCACAGAGGTCAAGGTGCAGAGAATAAGAGACTGCAGAATACTCAGCCCTTAAATGGGACTTTTTTTTTTTTTTGGTTTTTCAAGACAGGGTTTCTCTGTATAGCCCTGGCTGTCCTGGAACTCACTTTGTAGACCAGGCTGGCCTCGAACTCAGAAATCCGCCTGCCTCTGCCTCCCGAGTGCTGGGATTAAAGGCGTGCGCCACCATGCCCGGCTTTAAATGGGACATTTTATATCGCATCTCTCTCCCAGGGTCCAAGGGTCATTGCAGGAGAAAGGGCAAAAAGATTGTAATAGCCAGAGGTATAGTCATTCCCTGTAAGGACTACAAGCAAACTGTTTTCCAAACACGTCAGGGCAGCTGCACATATGAATTCATAGCACTTGTGATAGCATGTATGTGAGAGACTTATTCAAAGACAAGGCAGACAAAATTCCAACAAGAAGAGGGAAGTGGAGCATGAGGTGATGTCCATAGCTATGGGCTATTGGGAACTGATAGCAAGTAAGACCAGGAGAGCCCAGAGAGAGAGTGTGGCCTCCAGGTAAGCTGACCATATTCCACTGGAAAGCCACACAAGCAAGTCTAAGAGCACAAAGTTAGGTGGGTAGGGAAGAAGTACTGATTTGGGAAGAGTTGGGGAAGGGATACATATGATCAGAACAGTGTATAGTGTTATCAAATAACTAGTAAGAAATGAGAAACAATGTTCTTTGGTGAAAGTCAGTAAGGATAGAAATCATCTCATGATTCACAAGCTTATCATAATACTTACAGATATTTTAATGCTGGCAACTTAAAAAAGTAGGGATCTTCAACAACTGTGAGAGGATTACGGCTGAGAATTCTGAAAAATACAATTTAATTGGAATTACCAGCATTTTCAATATGCACGAGTCTACTTATAAAGTTTAATTTCTTTGATATGGAACTTTAAAAAAAATCACTTTGTGGGCCACCAAGTTTGTTCAGCAGGTAAAGGTGCTTCCCACCAAACCTGACATGTTAGGTCTAGGCTCCTTGACCTGCATGATGGAAGGAAAGCACTGAGATCCCCAAGTTGTGCTCTGACCTCTACATACATGTCATGGCAATCACATGTCCTGGCACTCATGTACCCACACACAGACACACAAAAAAATGAGCAGACACTGAAGAACAAAATGAAACAGAAACTATCGGGGGGGACAGAAAAATAATAGTGGATTGAAAAGGAAAAAATGTCAAAGAACTTTTAGGTCAAAAATCCTACAGACACGGGGCTGGAGATATGGTTCGGTGGTTAGCACTGCTGGCAGCTCTTGTTCAGGTCTCAGCATTGGCAGAGTAGTTCCCGATCATCCACAATTCCAGTTCCAGGGATCCAATGCTGTCTTTGGTCTTCTGGGGGTAATGTGTGCATGGAAATACACACAGGCAAAATACTCAGACACAAAAAATAAATAAACCTAATTTTTTTTTAATCCCACAAACAAGTACATTGGTAGTAAACCCTTTCACTGTAGAAAACATTTTTAATATCTTCTATTATTCAAAATGCTTGTCCATTTTTAAAAATATAAAAGAATTTGTGCTCAATTCACTCAGTCAAAGAAAAAAAAAACATGTGGGAGGGTCTGTGTGTGTGTGGGGGGGGGACATTTCCTTGGCTGTGGAGTGAAAGAAAAGAGGATGTCAGGATATTGGGTCCATATCCAGGCTCCATCAAATACTCTTACTTGTATTCTTGATTAACAATGCCTGTGTGAGGGTGTCTGTGATCATCTGTCAGTCTCCTGGTCTAAAACTTCTGAGGGCAAGGAACATGACTTATTGCTACTGTTATCTCTGTGCCTAAAATTTCTATGGTATTATACAAGTGTTTGCTGAATAAATAAGCAACACTGTTTATACATTAATGCAATCAATAAATTCTCTCTCCCACACTGTGGGCACAGGGCTTGTGTTCTTGCCCAGCCTGGGAAACAACCAAAATAAATTTAATTGAAATTAAATAGAATAATACAAAATTTGCCTTCAGGTTAAAGCTAATCACGATTGGTTTATGTCTATAGAACATATTAATAATTATTTTGACTAACATTGATTGTGCTGGAGGGGAAAGGGGTTCATGAGTCCCATCCTGTGGTAGTTTGAATGGAAATGGTCCCCATAAGCCCATAGGAAGTGGCACTATTAGGAAGTGTGGCCTTGTTGGAGAAAGTGTCACTAGGGTTAGGCTTTGAGGTTTCAGAAGCTCAAAGCCAGCCCAGTGTCACTCTCTCTTCCTGCTGCCTGGCCATCAAGATATAGAACTCTCAGTTCCTTCTCCAGTCCCAATTAAATGTTGTCCTTTATAAGAGTTGCTGTGGTCATGGTGTCTCTTCACAGCAATAAAAACCTTAAGACACAGCACTAGCTGAGGAGTTATGAACAGCTGAATGTTTTTGGAGTGGAGTAATTCAGTTGTTCAGAGTGAGACCCTGATAAGATGACCGTGCTCCAGTGATGCTTTCCCACATAGAAATACATGGACACAATAGATGTATTTCTCTCGCTGTGACAAAACACTATACCTAAGGCAACATATTTTTAAAAAAGAGTTTATTTGGACTTAGAGTTTCAGGGAGTTAAGAGCTTATGGTAGTAGAGCACAGGCATGAGTAGGAAGCGCAGGGATCACATCTTTAACCACACAAAGCAGAGAGAGCAAACTAGAAATGTGCAAGTCTTTAAACCCTCAAAGCTCATCATCAGAGACACATTTTCTAACGAGGCCCACACCTCCTAAACCTTCCCAAATGGAACCACCAACTGGGGACCATGTATTCATTCAAATGACTAAAAAAGAAGACATGAAGTTGAGGGGGGGTCTGGAAGGTGTTGGAAGAGAAGGGGGTGAATATCATCAAATTACACTGTATGAGATTCTCACTGAAAGAAATAATAAAAACATTGCATTAAGAAATGCAACAATAACTTAAATGGTTAAGTTATTATTGGCCCATTTACCCATGAGAAATTAGACACACCGAGGCTAGAGAACATGTGTGTTTCTAAGTTCATAAAAAATAAAGTGGGAATTTGAAGTCAGTTCTGACACCAAAGCTTATGTTTAACTTATTAGATGGAATTTAAGACAGCTGTGATTTAACATTAATTTTCAGAGGACTTAATATAGAAAACCTTTAAATTTATTTTTAGTGTCTATCAATTGTATCAAATAATGTTTTAGACATAACTTCTTGTTTTGTTTGTTTGTTGAGGCCAAGTATCAGATAAATCACTTTATAGCATCAAACTAGAACTTAATATGCAGCTCAGAATGGCCTGCGAACTCTGATCCTCCTGATTTAAATATCATGTGCTGGGATTATAGACATGAACATTGGCTTTAAAATAATGGTTTAAACTTCATGTGCTTATCTGTAAATATCTCTACAAGAAGCATAGTTTTCTTTTATTCTTGTGCCAGGACTAATACCTAATTAGCTCATTGTTATTGAGACTTGAAAGACTCAAAGCCATGACAACATGGTGACATCAATGAAAGTGATGACAAGCCAGAGAATGCGGAGCCAAAAGATTAGAACACAATGCTATAGTTAGTTTGAGGCCAAGCAGAGCAATTCAGCCAGAAGCTGAGAAAAACTAGTTTGAATCAGTCAGCTTGGAGAGGAGTTTGAGTCAGAACAGCTAAGTTAAACCAGCCAGTCAGAGTTCAAAAAGAGCTAGCAAGAGTGAATTTATTCAACAGTAAACCTCTGAGATGACAATTACACCTGGAGAATAAAAGCTACCTTCTAAAATGTTGAAAGGGAAAAGTGATGAGAGAAAAAAAATGATAGGAGCGATAGGAGCCAAATTAAAGAGGAAAGAATGTGGAGGTGGATTTGAATAAAACATTATTTGGTGTGTATATACATGTGCGTGTGTGTGTGTGTGTGTGTGTGTGTGTGTGTGTGTGTGTAAGTGTGTGGTGATATGTTTAACAGAGTCACCTTATAATGGAGAGACAATGCCTCTCTCAGACAACATACGCTATCAAATAAAAAGTCAAAGTACACCTAATATGGATTACCTCTTTTCAAGTTATTGGTCAGAGGGGTTCTCTTAGACCCCCTCCTAAATATTACAGGCAATTTTCAATGTTATTGGTTACTCTCTAGAACTTGATCATAAGACCATATAGCTGAAGATACAACATATTTGAGTCATAGGGCATGGAGAAATCAAGTGGCTACTTGCCTGGACTACTTTTATATAGCTATGATAAAACACCATGACCAAGAAAATTTATAAAGTGTTTAATAAGGCTTACACTTTCAGCAGGTTAGAGTCTTTTATGGAAAGCATAGGTGTGGTTGCAGAAACAGGTGAGAGCTTACAACTTGATCCACAAATAGAAGGCAGAGAGTAAGAGTGCTGAGAATAGCTAGAGCCTTTTAAAACCTTAAGGCCTACACCCAGTGACAAAACTCCTCCAAGAAGGCCATTCCTTCTAATCCTTCCCAAACAATTTCACCAACTGAGGATCAAGTATTCAAATATATGAGCCTATGGGGGCTACTGTCATTCAATCTGGAAGCTGCATCCCCTAATAGCTAGTTTTCATAGCTGGAAGATGCTGGACGGTGCTATGTACACTAATGGAGGAGAAAAAGAATGACTGAAATTACCAAGTTGTAAAATCTGCAAACTTCAGCAATATAACAAGCCACTGGTGCAATAGTGGCATAATTGTTATCCAAGTTACCAATCACTTTCTGATTAGATTTAAAGCCCACTACATAAGACATAATTCATGTCTGGCACAAACTAGGCCAAAACCCTGTAATTCACTAGTTCTTTGGCTATAGAGGAGACCCAAGTACTATTATTCTGGACATAATAATGAACTGTTCCCTATATTCTTATTTTTATGCCCATAGATTAGTGCACCTTTCAACTCTAACCAGAGAAGCTTCTTTAATTTTTTTTACAGTAGTTGACTAATACAAAGACCTACAAATGATCAACATGCAAAGAATAAGAGACTATGGAATACTCAACTATAAATGAGACATCTATACTATACCAAACCCTGTCCACCAAGGCTCATGGATCATCATAAAAGAGGGGAAAGACTGAAAATGCTAAAGGGAGTAGATGTTTTCAGAGAAACATTATTTGCTAGACATTTGCACTGTTGTAAAAATGAACCCATACCATCTGGGAGTATATGCATGAGACTGGTAGAAGACCAACTTAGTTAAAATCATAGCATGGAAGAGGATTGTCAAGTTTAGCTCCTATTATAAGGAAAGGAATGCTACCCAGAAAATTACATGCAAAGCTGCTAAGAAGTTCTGTACATGTTAATGGTGTAAACCTGGACATGTGAGTGAAGATCTCTCAGTTTCAACAATTTTTATTCACAAATTGGTCATAAGAATAGTAATACTGGCACTTTGGGTGCAAGCTCAGCAGACTATCCCAACGTCCCCAGGGGATTCTCCATTCTGAAGTTGCCCTAGCACATCCAGGATCTTAGGATCACTGCTGAATAGAACACAATATCTGTTCCAAACCATTCGTGACAAGCCTGTGACAGCAGGAACAAGAACACAGAAGCCCTGCCTGACCAGTGGCTTGGGTTCCTTCTGATTGGTGCTGGTATACCTTGGTTTCGAACACACCAGAAAGCCCCACAGTCCCCAGAAGAGACACTATTTCCAGGAGCTATAACATGCCCAGGATCTTAGGATTTCAGGATACCAGGATATCAGGAGCTTGATCACACCAGGATCTCAGGGTCTCAGAGGAAGCTTGACTGCCAAGAACTCTGACACACCCAGAATCTCAGGTTCACAGGATCCAGAATTAGAGGATCAGAGAGAAAGCTGGAATCTGAGGAGTCCTGAATCAACTGGGATTATAGGAAGGACAGGGTCCAATCAGATATATTGAGGGCAGCAAGCACTTGAGATAATCAGATGGTAGGAGGCAAGCATAAGAACAGAATCAACAGAAACCAAGGTTACTTGGCATCATCAGAACCAAACTCTCCCACCATAGCAAGTCCTGGATACACTATCACACCAGAAGAGCAAGATATATATCTAAAGTCACTTCTCATGATGATGATGGAGGATTTTAAGAAGGAAATAAATAACTCCCTTAAAGAAATACAGGAGAACACAGGTAAACAGCTAGAAGCCCTTAAAGAGGAAACACAAAAATCCCTTAAAGAATTACAGGAAAACACAACCAAACAGGTGAAGGAATTGAACAAAACCAACCAGGATCTAAAAATGGAAATAGAAACAATAAAGAAATCACAAAGGGAGACAACCCTGGAGATAGAAAATCTAGGAAAGAGATCAGGAGCCATAGATGCAAGCATCACCAACAGAATACAAGAGATGGAAGAGAGAATCTCAGGTGCAGAAGATTCCATAGAAAACATGGACACAACAATAGGTATAGATGAAAATGAAGACTTTCAATTTAAAGGACCAGTAAATATCTTCAACAAAATAATAGAAGAAAACTTCCCTAACCTCAAGAGAGAGATGCCCATGAACATACAAGAAGCATACAGAACACCAAATACACTGGACCAGAAAAGAAATTCCCCCTGTCACATAATAATCAGACAACAAATGTACTAAATAAAGACAGAATATTAAAAGCAGTAAGGGAAAAAGGTCAAGTAACATATAAAGGCAGACCTATTAGAATTACACCAGATTTCTCACCAGAGACTATGAAAGCCAGAAGATCCTGTACAGATGTTGTACAGACCCTAAGAGAACACAAATGCCAGCCTAGGCTACTATACCCAGCAAAACTCTCAATTACCATAGATGGAGAAACCAAAGTATTCCTTAACAAAACCAAATTCATACAATATCTTTCCATGAATCCAGCCCTACAAAGGATAATAAAGTGAAAACTCCAAAACAAGGAGGGAAATGATACCCTAGAAAAAGCAAGAAAGTAATCCTTCAACAAGCCTAAAAGAAGATAGCCGCAAGAACAGAATCCCAACTCTAACAACAAAAATAACAGGAAGTAACAATTACTTTTCCTTAATATCTCTTAATATCAATGGACTCAATTCCCCAATAAAAAGACATAGACTAACAGACTGGCTACGTAAACAGGACCCAACATTTTGCTGCATACAGGAAACTCACCTCAGGGACAAAGACAAACACTACCTCAGAGTAACAATTTTCCAAGCAAATGGTCCCAAGAAACAAGCTGGAGTAGCCATTCTAATATCGAATAAAATTGACTTCCAACCAAAAGTTATCAAAAAAGACAAGGAGGGGCACTTCATACTCATCAAAGGTAAAATCTTCCAAGATGAACTCTCAATTCTGAATATCTATGCTCCAAATGCAAGGGCATCCACATTCATTAAAGAAACTTTAGTAAGCTCAAAGCACACATTGCATCACACACAATAATAGTGGGAGACTTTAACACCCCACTCTCATCAATGGACATATCCTGGAAACAGAAACTAAACAGAGACACAGTGAAACTAACAGAAGTTATGAAACAAATGGATTTAACAGATATCTTCAGAACAGTTTATCCTAAAACAAAAAGATATACTTTCTTCTCAGCACCTCATGGTACTTTCTCCAAAAGTGACCATATAATCGGTCACAAAACAGGTCTCAACAGATACAAAAATATTGAAATTATCCCATGCATCCCATTAGAGCACCATGGACTAAGGCTGATCTTCAATAACAACATAAATAATACAAATCCAACATTGACGTGGATGGTGAACATTACTCTACTCAATGATAACTTGGTCAAGGAAGAAATAAAGAAAGAAATTAAAGAATTTTTAGAGTTTAATGACAATAAAGCCACGACATACCCAAACTTATGGGACACAATGAAAGTAGTCCCAAGAAGAAAACTCATATCTCTGAGTGATGCCAAAAAGAAACTAGAAAGAGCACACACTAGCAGCTTGACAGCACACCTAAAAACCCTAGAACAACAGGAAGCAAATTCACCCAAGAGAAGTAGATGGCAGGAAATAAACTCTGGGCTGAAATCAACCAAGAAGAAACAAAAAGAACTATACAGAGAATCAACAAAACCAGGAGCTGGTTTTTTTTGGTTTTTTTTTTTATAAAATCAACAAGATAGATAAACCCTTAGCCAGACTAACTAGATGGCACAGGGACAGTATCCTAATTAACAAAATGAGAAATGAAAAGGGAAACATAACAACAGAACCAGAGGAAATCCAAAACATCATCAGATCCTACTACAAAAGGCTATACTCAACAAAACTGGAAAACCTGGATGAAATGGACAACTTTCTAGACAGATACCAGGTACCAAAGTTAAATCAGGATCAGATTAACAATCTAAACAACCCCATATCCCTTAAAGAAATAGAAGTAGTTATTAATAGTCTCCCAACAAAGAAGAGAAGAAGAAGAAGAAGAAGAAGAAGAAGAAGAAGAAGAAGAAGAAGAAGAAGAAGAAGAAGAGGAAGACGACGACAAAGAAAGCCCAGGACCAGATAGGTTTATTGCAGAGGTCTATCAGACCTTTAAAGAAGACCTAATTCCAATACTCCTCTAACAATTTCACAAAATAGAAACAGAAGGTACTCTACCCAATTCTTTCTATGAAGCCACAATTACTCTGATACCTAAACCACATAAAGACCCAACAAAGAAAGAGAACTTCAGAGCAATTTCCCTTATGAATATCGCTGCAAAAATACTCAATAAAATTCTTACAAACCGAATCCAAGAACACATCAAAACAATCATCCATCCATGATCAAGTAGGCTTCATCCCAGGGATGCAGGGATGGCTTAATATATGGAAATCCATCAACATAATCCACTATATAAACAAACTCAAAGACAAAACCACATGATCATCTCCTTAGATTCTGAGAAAGCATTTGACAAAATCCAACACCCCTTCATGATAAAAGTCTTGGAAAGTTCAGGAATTCAAGGCCCATACCTAAACATAATGAAAGCAATAGACAGCAAACCAGTAGCCAACATCAAACTAAATGGAGAGAAACTTGAAGCAATCCCACTAAAATCAGGGAGTAGACAAGGCTGCCCACTTTCTCCCTACCTATTCAATATAGTACTTGAAGTCCTAGCCAGAGCAATTAGACAACAAAAGGAGATCAAGGGGATACAAATTGGAAAGGAAGAAGTCAAAATATCACTATTTGCAGACGATATGATAGTATATATATAAGTGACCCTAAAAATTCCACCAGAGAACTCCTAAACCTGATAAACAGCTTCAGTGCAGTAGCTGGATATAAAATTAACTCAAACAAATCAGTGGCCTTTCTCTACACAAAGGATAAACAGGCTGAGAAAGAAATTAGGGAAACAACACCCTTCACAATAGTCACAAATACTATAAAATACCTTGGTGTGACTCTAACTAAGGAAGTGAAAGATCTGTATGAGAAGAACTTCGAGTCTCTGAAGAAGGAAACAGAAGAAGATCTCCGAAGATGGAAAGATCTCCCATGTTCATGGATTGTCAGGATTAATATATTAAAAATGGCTATCTTGCCAAAAGCAATCTACAAATTCAATGCAATCCCCATCAAAATTCCAACTCAATTCTTCACTGAGTTAGAAAGGGCAATTTGCAAATTTGTCTGGAATAGCAAAAAACCTAAGATAGCAAAAACTATTCTCTACAATAAAAGAATCTCTGGTGGAATCACCATGCCTGACCTCAAGCTGTACTACAGAGTAATTGTGATAAAAACTGCCTGGTACTGGTATAGCAACAGACAGGTGGATCAATGGAATATAACTGAAGACCCAGAGATGAATCCACACACCTATGGTCACTTAATCCTTGGCAAAGGAGCTAAAACCATCCAGTGGAAAAAGACAGAATTTTCAACAAATGGTCCTGGCACAACTGGCGGTTATCATGTAGAAGAATGCAAATTGATCCATTCTTATCTCCTTATACAAAGCTCAAGTCTAAGTGGATCAAAGAACTCCACATAAAACCAGAGACAGTGAAACTTATAGAAGAGAAAGTGGAGAAAAGCCTCGAAGATATGGGCACAGGGGGAATAATCCTGAACAGAATAGCAATGGCTTGTGCTGTAAGATCGAAAATCAACAAATGGGACCTCATAAAATCGCAAAGCTTCTGTAAGGCAAAGATACTATCAATAAGACAAAAAGGCGGCCAACAGATTGGGAAAGGATCTTTACCAATCCTAAATCTGATAGGGGACTAATATCCAATATATATGTAAAGAACTCAAGAAGTAGGACTCCAGAAAATCAAATAACCTTATTAAAAAATGAGGTACAGAGCTAAACAAAGAATTCTCAACTGAGGAATACCGAATGGCTGAGAAGCACCTGAAAAAATGTTCAATATCCTTAATCATCAGGGAAATGCAAATCAAAACAACACTGAGATTCCACCTCACACCAGTCAAAATGACTAATATCAAAAATTCAGGTGACAGCAGATGCCGGCGAGGATGTGGAGAAAGAGGAACACTCCTCCATTGCTGGTGGGAATGCAAGCTGGTACAACCACTCTGGAAATCAGTTTGGCGGTTCCTCAGAAAATTGGACATAGAACTACTGGAAGATCCAGCAATACCTATACTGGGCATATACCCAGAAAATATTTCAACTTGTAAGAAGGACACATGCTCTACTATGTTCATAGCAGCCATTTATTTATAATGGCCAGAAGCTGGAAAGAACCCAGATGTCCCTCAACAGAAGAATGGATACAGAAAATATGGTACATTTACACAATGGAGTACTATTCAGCAATTAAAAACAATGAAATCATGAAATCCTTAGGCAAATTGATAGATCTGGAAGATATCATCCTGAGTGAGGTAACCCAATCACAAAAGAACACACATAATATGCACTCACTGATAAGTGGATATTAGCCCAGAAACTTAGAATACCCAAGATACAATTTGCAAAACACATGAAACTAAAGAAGAAGGACAACCAAAGTGTGGTTACTTCGTTCCTTCTTATAATGGGAACAAAATACCCATGGAATGCGTTACAGAGACAAAGTTCAGAGCTGAGACCGAAGGAAAGACCATCTAGAGACTGCCCTACCCAGTGATCCATCCCATAAACAACCACCAAACCCAGACACTAATGCATATGCCAGCAAGATTTTGCTGACAGGACCCTGATATAGCTGTCTCTTGTGAAGATATGCCAGTGCCTGGCAAACACAGAAGTGGATGCTCACAGTCATCTATTGGAAGGAACACAGAGCTCCCAATGAAGGAGCTAGAGAAAGTACCCAAGGAACTAAAGGGGTCTGCAACCCTATAGAAGAAACAACAATATGAATTAACCAATACCCCCCAGAGCTTGTGTCTCTAGTTGAATATGTAGCAGAGTTTGGCCTAGTAGGCCATCACTGGGAAGAGAGACCCCTTGGTCTTGCAAACTTTATATGCCCCAGTACAGGGGAATGCCAGGGCCAGGAAGTGGGAATGGGTAGGTTGGAGAGCAGGGTGGGGGGAGCGTATAGGGAACTCTCAGGATAGCATTTGAAATATAAGTGAAGAAAATGTCTAATAAAAATAAATAAATAAAAAAGAATAGTAATACTGTGGAGTTGGAAAGATGGTTCAGTAGTTAAGAATACAGGCTGCAATGTAATTGTATTAATAATCAAGAAGAGTAATAAGGAGGTACCCCTTTGGGTGTGTCTATGAAGCTATTACCAGACATGTTTGACTGAGAGGCTAAGACTCTCCCTGTATGTGGGTAGCACCAGGCCATACAACAAGGTTCTGGATGAAATAAATAGGGCAAAGGGAGAAGGTCCGACAAGGCTATATCCATACAGTATACAACCAATGGAATGGCCACAGCCTGACCACCATGAGATCCAGCTTATGCCTGTCTTTTATTTAAAGTGACTTAGATTTGGCTCTTGCTTTTAATCCTGTATGATAAGCTCTGCCTATTAATCACAGACTACATTAATTTAATTATCCATGTGGTTGGATAAAATCTGTCATTCTGTTAAAAAAAAAAAAAAAAAAAAAAGAATACAGGCTGCTTTTCTAGAGGTCCTGAGTTCAATCCCCAGCAACCACATGGTGGCTCACAACCATCTGTAATGGGATCCAATTTCTAATTTCCTCTTCTGGTGTGTGTATGAAGACAGATAACTCATATACAAAAAATAAATTAGTTAACTGAAAAAAGGATAGTGAGACTGCAAGAGTCTAGGAGAAAATAAAAAATGAGGTATGATGATGCTTGAGTATTTATTATGTGCCAAACACTATTCTATGAACTTTCAACATATTATCCATTTTTTTAAATACAGTCTTAATTCATTCATTTTTCTTGTATAAAACCCTTATGTGGTAGCCACAGCTGGAGCCTGGGTCCTCTGAGCAGAGACTCTCGTGTGGGTTTTCACAAGACAATTAGAAATTCCTGAGAAGGAGACTTGGTGAACACAGTCTCTTTCCAGAGGTCAGGGGTCAGGTAGCTGTATGTCTTAGAGATGGTATCAAAGGTGGCCTTGGCAAAGTTGCCCAGGGTGGCAGTGCAGCCTCTGGCTGAAGTGTAGCAGTCATCTATACCGGCCATCCTTGGTAGTTTCTGGGGTATAGGAGCAGAGACAATGCCAGTGCCTCTGGGGGCAGGGATGAGATGCACCAGGACAGAGCCACAGCAGCCTGTCACCTTGCATGGAACAGTGTGGGCCTTGCCAATCTTGTTCCCCCAGTTGCCTCTCTGCACAGGGACGATGGAAAGCTTGGCCAAGATAATGGCCCTTCGGATGGCAGTGGCGACCTCCTTGGAGCACTTAACACCAAGACCAAGGTGACCTAGTCCCCAACAGCGACAAAAGCCTTGAACCTGATCCGATGGCCAGCCTCAGTCTGCTTCTGCAATGGCATGATTTTCAGAACCTCATCCTTCAGGGATACACCCAGGAAAAAGTCAATGATCTCAGACTCCTTAATGGACAGGGAGAACAGGTAGATCTTTTCCAAGGACTTGATCTTCATGTCCTTAACCAGGCGCCCCAGCTTGGAGATGGGAATCCACTTCTTTTCTTCTTTACCTCCACGAGCCCTCAGCCTCCACCACACCACGGCCTCCAAGACCCCTAAGACTGCTGCTGGATCCTCTGTGGAAGCTGCCGGAGGCCTCCTAATCCTGGGCCCGCGGGTCCTAACCGCCCTCATGTTGCACTGGTGTTATCTGTCATTTGGTGTTTTCCTGAAGAAGAAGCTCAACATATTATCTTACTTGTGTCAATACTTTACATAGTACCGGAAACATAACAGACACCTCGGAAACATCATAGACAACTCTCATATTCAAAAACCGGTTTCAGACAGAGGACAAATTATCAGGATTAGAGGAGAAGGTGCCTTGCTATTTTCTGGCAGGAAAATAGGATGCAACAGGAAGAGAAAAGGTGTCATAAATGTTGGATGTGACCCTCTCAAAACTGCAGGATGACTACAAATTCAACATCCCACTAAATCATTGCAAAGGACTGGCTCAAGTTGCTCTACTCATCTTCAGTGCCTGTGCCTTCTGAATGTGAGAGGCAGATCCTGTCCAGACCAAAGGGAGGACCATTTCCTGAAGAGAGCAAACTTTGGCAGATGGATAGCTTCCTACAGGAAACCAATACCAGTGGAGCAGGAGAAACACTGGCTGTTTCCAAAACAGGCTGGCAGTTCCATTAGTCTCAGTGTGGCTATCCTCAATGTTGATAATACTCTGTAGGTAAGTTCTGCTTGCATGCATTAGAGAAGCCAGCATGTGAATAATATGAAGCTGTTCTGCTATGTGGAGTTCTTCAGTTTGTAAAATCGTGGAATTTTATTGTTAGAAGCAATTAATTGACAAAAAGAATTTTCAAAAGCCACCAGTCTGGGTCTCTGTAGGTAAATGAAGAAGCACTTTGATTCAGGGGGTGGGTATACACTTACCATGTAGATTATAAACCACTATTAGTTCTTTGTAATATTTTTATATAAAAGGGGTATGAACCCTGCTATCAATCAAACAATGGTACATAATGAATGATCTTTTGGTGTGTCTTTGGCCTGAATTTCAGACTCAAGAGCATCTGCCCTAGGGTACTGCTAACACGCAGCATCAGGGTTTGTCAGTGACATGGAGGCTGTATTCAAGTAAGTACCTGGAACCAGAGGTGACTATAGATCTTGAGAGGCCTGACCCTTAACTAATTTTGGAAATTAAATATTTGATTAATAATCATGCAAAGTTTATTAATATAGAAGCTGCTAGAGCCCCAATCAGGACTTTGACACATTCTGTGCAATGAGAAGCCTTTGAGGTTAGGCTCCATTCAGTTCTGGACAAACCCACCTCCATTGGGACCTTTGTACAAATTTTGTATTGCAGGGAAAATAGAACTTCACTTAAAAACACTCCAGGAATCACATACTAGGTGTCACAGAATTCCTCCTCTCCCTTGCCTTTGGAAAAGATGCAAGAAGCTTGTATCCCACCAGAGTCCATGCCTGCTGCCAGAACCTCTGAGGCCATGCAGGATGCCAGAACCCCACAACCCTAATGGAAGGCCTCTGCTCCAACAAAGACTACCTGGGTATCAGAAGTCCAGCCACCAACTTGGGTGAAAACCCTCTATTCAACTACAGGCCACCCTGGCCAGAAGACCAGAAAGGAAACAGAAACCAAGGAACAGAACACCCATCCAACAAAGACAAACACAGAAACCAGCACCTAGATCTATAACCACCCGAAACCCAGATGCCTAGACACCAGTGTAAGAACACAACCACAGCAAAAGCAGTATGCCACCACCAGAACCCAGTTATCCTACTACAGCAAGCTCTGGATATTCCACCACAGCTGAAGCACAAGAAAATGACCTTAAGCTGAACTTTATGAAGGTGAGCGAGTCCTTAAAGAGAAAATGAATAAATCCCTTAAAGAAATCAAGGAAAAGAAACAAAAATAGCAGGAAATGAGTAATAACCCTTAAAGAAAGCCAGATAAGTTGAGGATATCACAAGAACACAGTCCACAGAATCAACTAAGCAGGGATTTCAGAGACTGGAATGACGGTCACAGGTCCTGTGTGTATCTGAGCTAGTCCTCTGCACACATGTTATGGCTGTGAGGATCTGAGCTAGTCCTCCGCACACATGTTATGGCTGTGAGGTCCTGTGTGGATCTGAGCTAGTCCTCCGCACACATGTTATGGCTGTGAGGATCTGAGCTAGTCCTCCGCACACATGTTATGGCTGTGAGGTCCTGTGTGGATCTGAGCTAGTCCTCTGCACACATGTTATGGCTGGGAGGTCCTGTGTGGATCTGAGCTAGTCCTCCGCACACATGTTATGGCTGTGAGGTCCTGTGTGGATCTGAGCTAGTCCTCCGCACACATGTTATGGCTGTGAGGATCTGAGCTAGTCCTCCGCACACATGTTATGGCTGGGAGGTCCTGTGTGGATCTGAGCTAGTCCTCTGCACACATGTTATGGCTGTGAGGTCCTGTGTGGATCTGAGCTAGTCCTCTGCACACATGTTATGTCTGTGTAGCTTGGTGTTCTTGTGGGACTCTTAATAGTGGGAGTGGGGGTGGGGAGGATCTCTGACTCTTTTGCCTACTTACAACTGCTGTAAAAACTGCATTCCATGCCATGCTTGAAAAGTTCCAAAGCTCAGTTCAGTGAGTAAATTGCACCCAAGGTTCCTAAAATAAGTTTTAAAAATTAAAAAGACATGAGCCAAAAGAAAAAAATTCTTCAAAACAATAACAATTATCCTAATATACATATGATGAAACATAACCCTTCTCAGAAACAGTTTCAATGTTTTCTCACTTCACTAAGAAAAATCTCACTGTGGATAATATTGCTTATGATTTATACTTCATATTTACATATGCAATGCACAACTACTACACTAAATGATAACGAAGTCCCCCTTTTTTCCAGTGATCTTACTTCTCTAGGACAGGGTTCACAACCTCAGTACCACTGAATTTTTGGACTGGAGCACGTTTTGCCTTATAGGTTTGTCCTGTATACTGGAGAGTGTTTAGAATAACTGTGGTATCTGCCATTTGCAAATCCACAGTTGCCAAATATCACCTGGGTGCACAGTCACACCGACTAAGAATCCATGCTATATTATAAGACAAGTCTCACTCAGTTTAACCAAAGACAAAAAAAAAATGTGGGTTGGTGAGATAGCTCAGTGAGTAAAAAGACTGGCCACCAGGCCTGAGTTTAAGCCCTAGGACTCATATGGTAGAAGGCTATAAAACATAAACACATCCACATGGGTGTACACACACATAAACACACACACACACATAATGATTTTCTGTGTAATTTTAATTACTTTCTATTAGCTACAAAATGTTTCATTTACATAATATAATGGATTTCAACATGACAGTTCACATTATATATGGTATATGTGTATATATGAATGCATATTTTACTTATCCTTCCTACCATTATCCACTGTCCTTTCCCCTTCTCCCCCTTCCTTCTCAGAGTCTCACCTTTTCTTTCATGTTTTACACACACACACACACACACACACACACACACACACACACACACACACACACACAATTTAGTTAAATCTAGATTTCAACTTATAGAAAATACTGTCTTTCTCCCATCATCCTCTCTTGTTCTACATACTTCTAGACTTCTTTATTGCTCTCCATAGTCTATCTTCTACATTCATGAGACATATGTGTGTATTTACATGTAAGTCTAAGGGTTGTGGATTTAGCTCATTGATAAAGTGCTTGCTTAGCAAGTACAAGTCCCTGGGTTTGGTCCCCAGCACTGAAAAAAAAAAGGCATAAGTCTGTCTTCTACATATGAGAGAAAACATGTGCTATTTGTACTGAGTATGGCTTATTTCCTACTAGCAAAATTTTAATCATGCATCAGAATAAGTAGCATGGGGGTTATAAAATTCCAAATATGAATGAGTTAAATTTGTAACTTACATATACTTCAAAAAAGGTAATGATTCGAATGTCCCTCTTTCAATATAGCGTATTTTATTGCAGGATAAATCCCTAGGAAAAGGAAAAGGAAAATATTGCTTTAGTTATCTATTAGATATCTCATTAGTATGAATAAACAACAGAATTTAGAACTGATACTACTATTGTTTTTGTTTAAACTCTAAACCTTTGGCTTTATACTTGAACTTTCTTAAGCCTGAAAACCTATCCTAAGTTTCTCAACCTTTTATGCTCCTCATATATAAATAAATAGCTATAAACCCTGATCAATCTCAGAGGCTGTCTTCCCTGAGAGAATTATTAAGTGACTTGTTTGTGAAACAGGGTCTTTCTATGTAGAATATAGTCCTCCCACCTCAGTCTCCTGAATACTGAATTTACAAGCACAAAACTGACACCTGGGAGCTTAAGGTGGAAATTTTCAGCCCTACCCCAGACTTACTGAATTGGTATCTGGGGTTAGGGTGCTGTCATTCTAACAAGTTCTCTAGGTGACACTGAGGGCTCCCGGTTGTCTTAGTGCATGAGTTACATGGCCATGATCCTATCATGGCTCCTTGGCTTGGCACTCAGACCCAAAGAAGGCCTGGTTCTGAACTACCTTCTCGTTTGTACTCTGCAGATGCTCAACAGGAGTTCTAAAGGGTCTCACAGATGGGGAAGATGGTAGTGTAGTGGTAGCTCCACCCAATCTAGGTGCACAGCTTGTATTCATGTTAATTGAGTTGTGTTTTCATTGCCAGGGCATATTTGGGTTGGAGAATTATCGCAATACTCTCTAAGTGAAAATATACCCCATTCACTTAAAAAAAAAGTCACTTTTTTTTCTTTTTTGCTCAGTAATGATTAAAGATTTGTGCTGTTCTGAACCCTATGGGTAAAGGTTAGAACCCTAGCTCTGGCACTGAACAACACAGTATACTCTTATCTCTAAACAAGTAGAGTTCCTGTTGCAAGTATTTTTTCCTTGACAACATTGTTGAGGTTTATATATATATAAATAAATAATATATATACAGTCTCTACACACTATATAACCCTGGCTGACCTGGAACTCACTATAGACCAGACTGGCCCCAGCCAAACTCAAGAGACTTGCCTGCCTCTACCTCTCCAGTGCTATGATTAAAATCATATGTCAGTATCCCTGCCTTTTAGTGTTTAATCAGTGAATGGCAGGGGTATTTCTGGGATGTTTGCTTCAAGTAAACTTTTGTATATACTTATTAAACACTATTTCAGTATCTGTTTTGCCATGGGCATAAAACTTATTACAATGAAAACTGTAATACTAGTCTGTTCTCTTAATGACTTCATCATGTAAATAACATTTATATAATCTACTATTTAGCTACTATATTTCATTGTCAATTTCATTCACGTCATATGAAGCTGGATATGATGGCACATGCATGTAATCCTAGCATTTAGGAAGCTGCGGTAGGAGAACTGCTGCAAATTCTAATAAAAAAAATGCACAAGGTATCTACTATTGAGGTTGGTAGAGGTCTTGTCTACCGTGCACAAAAACCTTGGATTTGATCCCCAGAATTATAAAAACCATGTGACAATGGATCCCTGTAATCCCAGAACTTTGGAAATGTAAGGCAAGAGTTGCAAGAATTTATCAGGTCAAGCTTTGGCTATTTAGAGAGTTCAAGGCAAGTCTGGGCTACATGAGACTATATCTCAAAGGGGGAAAATATTGTCAAAACATTCTGGGTTAATGACCTTCAAATTCAAATTATGTAGTTGGCTAATTTCTTCTCTTTGATACAACTATTCAAAGTTAACATTAATGTCTTAAATCCTACTATGCTGTCTTAAACCGTTTTGTAAAGGCTAAATTAGTAAACATGTTAGGTTTCTAAGCCCACACACAGACCCAGAAACAATGGAGCCAGCTGTAAGGAACCAAAAACCTCTGAGAAGAAGAGCCAAAATGAATCTTGCCTCCTTAAGTTGTTCTTATCAGGCACCCTGCCACATCAGCTTGTGCAAGCCCTATAAGAGTGTCAAAGCACTCCTAACGCATGGGCTACAGTAAATGGGAACATGGCCAGACTTGACCGAGGTATGGCAAGGGTCATGAGAGTGTCAGGAACGGCTCAGGTCTTCCTAACATCTTCCTTCTGTAAATGGACTTCTTCGGTTTGAAGCTTGTCTATATGATTTAGGAAATTTAAAATGCATAAAAGGCATTTTAATGTTAGAGATAGGCTGACACCCCCACAGACTGACATAACTGTAGATTTTCTTTTATCATGTTTTAGAGCCAGGTTCTTGCCAAGCAGCCCTGGAGCAGGTATGAAAGCCACTATGTAGACCATGCAGATCTCCAACTTGCAGCAATCCTCCCATTTTCCACCTCCTCAGGGCTGGAATTATAGGCAAGCACTGCCAAGCCTACTCGATAATTGCACAATTTTATTGCTTGAAGAGATGTTAGTATCTAATCCATCCACAGACAACTCATTACTTACAAATAGATATGCTCAACTAACTTACAAAACCTGGAGGGATAGCAGGCCTTCGAATGACTCCTTATGTAATTCAGTCAGGCGATTTTCACTGAGAATTCTGGAAAATTAAAAGGTTACCTGGATCAAACATCATCAAACAGACGGAGAACATTGGTGGTAAAATGGGATGAAGAGATACACACTGTCATGTGCTATTGCCTNAATAGATATGCTCAACTAACTTACAAAACCTGGAGGGATAGCAGGCCTTCGAATGACTCCTTATGTAATTCAGTCAGGCGATTTTCACTGAGAATTCTGGAAAATTAAAAGGTTACCTGGATCAAACATCATCAAACAGACGGAGAACATTGGTGGTAAAATGGGATGAAGAGATACACACTGTCATGTGCTATTGCCTAGAGTTTAAGTTGGCACTACTTATTTTTAGGGCTATTAAAATTTCATATGTAAAAATGTTTCTATCCTAAAGGCTCTATTTCTAGATATCTGGTCTATAGAAACACTTGTCCAAGGTATACGGACATTTATTACAGCCAGACATGTAACAGAAAAACCAGATAGTCTCTAAACACAAGCAGGATAATATTAAATTCTCACAGATGTGTACACACTGTGAAATATTAAACAGAACTGGAAATTAATAGTCTAAGCCTCTACACATGTGAAAGAAAATTTTAAGTATCATGAAGTGAAAACAAGAAGTTACCAAATGTTCTCATTTATGTAAAAGTGATAAGGAAAGCAGAGACACTCTTATTTTCTATATGCAAATGTGTCTGATGAATATATACCAATTTGAGGTAATGTTTCCCTCAGAGCTGAGGAATTATGGAAGGTTTCAATATTCCTCTTACTTAACTACTAACCACTGAAAATGACATCATAGATTTCTGTACTGCAAAACAAATCTGCCTCTTATGAAACCCCACAACATTGAAATTAAAATTTTTGCCTGCACTAGTGAGGTTACAACTCATGGTCTCATGCACTAGGCAAGTGTACTAACACTGAACCCCACCCCAGTCCTCATGCAACTTACCAGAAAAATGCAATCAATACCAATTTGTTTATTTAGTGGGATTAGAACTCCCTATCTCTACCCTAAACCTTCCATGTTGAACTATCTATGCTACAGAAATTTACTGGGATGCGCAGAGGAAATGTCTTTCCTCAGACATATTCACCTCAAAATCTGGACCAAAAAAAAAGGCCTTAGTGCACTATTTTGCCTAATATTTGGAGAGAATATATCTATGCGCGCACACACACTCACTACTCACAATTTCTCAGTCCAACGGTATACCTTCCATACATTTTTGTCAATGTAAGAAATATCATTTCCTTTGAAATTTCTGTGGAGAAACAGTTGATATACTTGAATAAATAGGAAAAGAACAGAATCAGTAAAAATTGTAACACCTTCATGGAAGTGCTCAATGAAGAATGAGGGATGCAACCAACTTTATAATTCCTGAATCTATCAGTTTCCAAGGGAACACAGTTAAGAACGCATGACTACTGGTGCAAGCAGTGAGATATTTCCTCAAAAGGTGAACTTCTAATCTGACCCACCTTTTGGTTAAAAAGGAGAGTTAATTACTAAGTATTTTTCTCAAGATTACTGTCTAAATGAATTCCTTCTATAAGCCCATAAAAATATATGTGATTTAAAATTTAATATAGTGGTTAAAATAAGCAAATTTTTATCACTATTAGCTACTAAGAAACCATATTAGTAATACCAAAACTTTGCTTAAGGGCTGTCTGTTGAAGCCTGTGTAGGTGTTAGAAAGATGATAAAATTAGAATTAGTGAAAGTATTGTACTGGTGTGGAAATAGTTCTCAGACATGCCACGTAAGGAAAAGGCACAAAATCACTGTGAAAGGAGTTTTAGGTCATCTGTGAAAAACACAAATGAAATTGCATTTTGCACCCCAAAATGCAAGTGGGATTTATGTTATGGGCGGTAGGGCACAGAAGAAGAGTGTCAAGGTTTTTGGGGTGAAGTGTATAAATTATAAACATTGTATGTATGTTCTGTTTCCATTTTGCATATGTGCATGCAGAAGCTCAAGTTTGATGTTAACAGTTATCGTCACTCTCTCTTCTACTTTACTGAGGCAGGGTCTCTCAATCAAACCTAGACTCTTGCTGATATAATAGATGTGTCAGCCAGATTGTTCTGGTGAATAGTATCTAGCTTTCAAGCTGTAAATACAGGTAGACTGTCACACTAACCTGTCATTTACATGAGATTCTGAGGATCTGAACTCTAGTCCCCATACTTGCAATTTGGACGTGTTAGCAACGGAGTGATCTGCCCAGGTGTCCCACTCCCTGCCCATTCCAGCCCTAATAATGGGATCCAGGGCATTGTGTGTGCTAGTCTACCAATCTACCACTGAGCTGTATTCCTAGCCCCTTGGTCATCCCGAGAAAGTCTCTTACAAGTACAGTCTAGGCTGGCCTTGAGCTTGTGATTCTCATTTTTCCCCAAGTGCTAATATTATAGGTACATGTCACCACAAAGGCTTCCATGACATTTCAAAAACGAGAATCTATACATGAGTGCCACATGCTTAAAAGAAGCTATTAAATTTAGCTATGTTCAGTTTCTTTGTTCTGTGACTCACTTTGAGTATTTACCCTTCGTATGTTCTTACTTCAGTGAAGACTTTCTTGCTCAGTTTGAACATATTTTTTTTATGTTAGGGAAGAAAAAAAATCTTTTCACTTGATAGTGGACATCTCCTCTCAACCTAAGCTAATTTTATATTCACCAATAAAGGAAATGCCTACAACTGAAGTCAACACCCCCAGGCTGCTCTCATTTCTGACTGCTGTGTCCATCTGTTAAACTGTCTTCTTCATCTTCATCAAGGACAAAACTGTGGGCTCATTTTCTTTTTTCTTTTGAAATGAGCTCTCACTTATAAGCCCTGACTGGTGTGGAACTCTCTCTGTATACCAGACTGACCTTAAACCCACAGAGATCTACCACCTCTGTCTCCTGAGTGCTGGGACTAAAGGCAGCATCAGTCCTCAACTCTTTTAGTCAGTCACTAAATCCCACCCTCTCCCACTCTGTAGGGGTTCAGGGTTTTCTTCCCACTACCAAATGGCCACAGTGGCTCAGTTCTCCCTCACTTTATTCCTAAATTTTGCTAGATCCTTCTACATGGTCATCAAGAATTAAGCTTCTCCCCTGGATCACTCAACACATGAGTGCTAAAATAATCCTATATCTGAGTATTATGACACATGCCTATATTTGTTCTTTAAGAGGCTGAGGCAGGATGAGCATGAAGTCAGGACCAACCTATACTACGTAGCAAGGTTCTGCCCTCCATTTAAAATAGTTTTTCAGTAGTTCTTAGAAATTTACCATGGTTCTCTATAGCATACTGTGACTTTCAAACCACTAGAGTTGATATTCAAAGTATTTCATAATAGGTCTCATTGCTTTCTCTTTGCTGGTAAATGATTCAACTAAATCCTTATTCTTGTAGCCATGCCTTTACTTATGCTGTAATTCCTATTTTTACTTTATTTAAAAACACTTTGAGACAAAGGTTAAGATATAACATAACATTCCCCCTTTCCTTGTCTAGTAATTCATGTTCCGGAGAAAAACTCCATTCATATATGGCTCCCATACTTCTTAGCCCTGAGTAATGCACACAATGAATGTAAAATATAGAAAGCTAAGAACAATGAGCTCTGGACAAAACAGAAATTTCAAAGTTTTAACAGCTAGCACTCATGTATGCTAAGAATGAAGATAAATATTCCATGTATTCAACTAAGACTCACATCAGCCCTATGAAAGAGTAGCTATCAGACTTCCCATTTTACAGGTTAGGAAGTTCATTCACAGCTAAGAATTCTTCCTAGAGTTGAGGAGCTACCACATGAAAGATCTGGGGTCCAGCCGCAGGAGTCCAGCTCTGCAATCTACTCTAATCAGTCTGTTACATCTTCACTAATGAAATAAATTATAAAGAGGGTTAGTGAAACAGAAGAACAGAAGTTAAGCAATGAATACAGAAAAAAGAAAATTATCATAAATAAAAGTTTGGAGCCGGGTGTGGTGGAGTACGCCTTTAATCCCAGCACTTGGGAGGCAGAGGCAGTCGGATTTCTGAGTTCAAGGCCAGCCTGGTCTACAGAGTGAGTTCCAAGACAACCAAGGCTACACAGAGAAACCCTGTCTCGGAAAAACAAAAAAAAAAAAAAAAAAAAAAAAAAAAAAAGGGGGGGGGGGCACTGAAGTAAGAAGGAAAGTGAAGACAATAAAAAGCTGACAAGCTCCGGGCAGTAGTGGCGCACGCCTTTAATCCCAACACTTGGGAGGCAGAGATAGGCAGATTTCTGAGTTCAAGGCCAGCCTGGTCTACAGAGTGAGTTCCAAGACAACCAAGGCTACACAGAGACACCCTGTCTCAAAACAAAACAAAACAAAACAAAACAAAACAAAACAAAACAAAACAAAACAAAACAGCTGACAAGCCAAGGTAAAAGCAAAAAGTCAATTGATGGGATCTGGGAAGGCTCTGAGGGAAAGGGTGCCATGTCAGCAAGAATGTAAAACAGAAATAAGAAAAAGTGAGTCTTACAAGATAGTAAAAGTATCATTGTAGGTGTTGGGCCCTGGTACAGGCACTTGGTGGAGTCTCCATTTTGGGCTGGGATGAACACACAACAGTGTCTCATTTTCACACAAGCAGAAGTCACATATGTTGGTGTAATCGTAGGCAATTTTTTCTGTAGTTAAATCATTTTCTGTATTAGAATTTTCAGAATATGGAGTTATGGTAGATTCCATTTTCAAAACTTGAACTGTTGAGCTTGGATGTTTCTCAACCCGATCTGGAGATAGACATGTTGTACCAGGGCACTTCGGAGTAAGAGCTGTAGTCTCTGGGGCTTTAGAATGTGTAATCTCTGGAGAAGCGGCTGTAGCTGTTGAGACTCCAAAAAGAGCAGTCTCTGAATAAGGAGCTGTAGTTGTTAGGACTTCAGAACGTTCAACCACTGGATAAAGAGCTATAGTTGTTGGGACTTCAGAATTTGCAGCCTCTGGAAAAGAGGCTGTAGTTGTTAAGATTTCAGAATGTGCAGTCTCTATAGTTGATAAGTTTGAATGTTGAGTTTCAACATAAACTGAAATTAAAACTGTTGTTGGATAATGCTCTACAGATTGGGCTACAGTCTGCACAGGTATCACTGAAGGATGAGCTGGAATCTCCTTCATTCTGGAAGAATGTTTAACCATTGTACTAGGTTGTTGAGTTACAGAAAAATTTGAGTGCAAATGTGGTCTTGGGACTTGAAGATGCATTGAAGAAGGAGCTGTAGTCTCATTGAAAGGAGTAGGATGATAAAGCTCAGTAGAGGAGCCAGAGGATTCAGAGAGTCCCAGGTCTAAAAGTTGATATGAAACACTGGGTGTTACATATTTAGCATTACCCTTAATTAGAGATGAAACCACTACCTCTTTATATTTTAGAGTTGGAACTACACCCTCTTTAGGTAATTCGGTAATCTGAGCTGGGGCCTCCTGCACAGGTTTAGATTCCATAGTTTTGAGAAAAAACAGATCTAGAGGTTCAACTACCGTTCCCATTGAAGGTTCTGCACTGTGAAAGAGAATCTCTTTGGACTCATGTTCTTTACTCTCCTTCAGATTTGGCGGTTGCTGAGCACGAACGGGAGGAGGAAAGTATATGGTAATTTCCTGATCCAAAGGCTGTAATGAAACATTGGGTAAAGTTGGAGAATCATCTTCACCCCCAAATGGAACTGGAAGCAAGCCCTCTTTATATTCTAAAGTTTGAGCTATAATCTTTTTAGGCAATTTTGTAATCTGAGTTGGTGTCTCTTGCACAGGTTCAGATGTTGTAGTTTTGAGAAAAACCAGATCTGGAGGTTCAACTATCATTCCCAAGGGAGTGTCTGCATAATGAAGAAAAATATTTCCTGGTGTATAGTTTTTAGTCTCCTTTGGATCTGGAGGGTGATGAGTCCAACCTGGAGGTTGAGAAGATATGGTGAGTTCCTGATCCAAAGGCTGTAATGATATATTGGGTGGTGGTGGAGACTCAGCTTGACCCTCAACTGGGACTGGAGGCAACCTCTTATATTCTAGAGTTTGCTCTACAACCTCTTTAGGTGATTTTGTAATCTGACTTGGAGTTTCCTGCACAGAATTAGATTTTGTACTTTTGAGAAAAAACAGACCTGGAGGTTGAACTACAATTCCCATGGGAGGTTCTTCATAAGGAAAGAAAATCTTTTCTGGTGTATGGTTTTCAGTCTTCACCGCATTTGCAGAGTGGTGAGTATATCTAGGAGGCTGAGAAGACATGGTGAGTTCCTGATCTAAAGGCTGTAATGACATATTGGGAGGAGCTGGAGACTCATCTTGACCTTCAATTGGACCTGAGAGCACTCCCTCATTATATTCTAGAGTTTGATCTACAATCTCTTTAAGTAATTTTGTAATCTGAGTTGGTGTCTCTTGCACAGGTTCAGATGTTGTAGTTTTGAGAAAAAAAAGATCTGGAGGTTCAACTACCATTCCCAAGGGAGTGTCTGCATAATGAAGGGAAATCTTTCCTGGTGTATAGTTTTTAGTCTCCTTTGGATTTGGAGGGTTGTGATTCCAAGCAGGAGGTTGAGAAGATATGGTGAATTCCTGATCCAAAGGCTGCAATGACATTTTGGGTGATGTGGCAGACTCATCTTGTTCTTGAACTGGAGCTGGAAGCAACACCTCTTTATATTCGAGAGTTTGAGCTGCAACCTCTTTAGGAGATTCTGAAATCTGAATTAGGGTCTCCTGCACAGGTTTAGAATTTGTAGTTTTGAGAAGAAACAGATCCGGAGGTTCAACTACCATTCCCATGGGAGGTTCTGCATAATGAAGGGAAATCTTTCCTGGTGTATGTCTTTTAATTTCCTTTAGTTTTTGAGGGTGATGAGTCCAACCAAGAATATCTGAAAGTATGGCGAATTCCTGATCCACAGACTGTAATGACATACTGTTCGGTGTTGGAAATTCAGTTTGTTCCAGTATTGGCATAGGAATTGTCACGTCTTCACCTTCTGGATTTAGAACTACAACTTCTTTAACTGGTTCTGTAATTTGAGTTGTGTTCTTCTGAATGCTTTGAGAATGTTCCTCCTCAGTTGTAGGTTGACGATGTACAGTAAGTTCTAGATCCAAAGGCTGATTGGTGATATCAGTTGGATTTAAATGCTGAATGTGAGCATGCCCTGGATATATCCCCAGAGAGTACTTTTGCGGAGGAACCATGGTCTCATGTGGAGTTGTTGAATGGTAAGCCTCTCTAGGAGGCTCTGAATTTTTAGTGAGTTCCAGGTCCAAGGGATGAAATGAGACAGTGGGTAAAAGTGGATACTTAGCTTGATCCTGAACAGGTGCTGAAACTGCCACTTCTTGATATTCTGGGACTGGAGTTACAACCTGTTTAGGTGTTTCTGAAATCTGAGTTGTGGTCTCTGGAATACTTTGAAAATGTTCTCCCTCAGCAGTAGGTTGATGACTGGAACCTATGGTAAGTTCCAGATCCAAAGGTTTATCTGTGGCTTCAGCTGGGTTTGGATGCTGAGTGTGCTTTGGGAAATTAACTGTTATAGTCTTTGAAACTGTAGACCGGTAAGCCTCTTTTGTAGGCTCTGAATGTATGGTGAATTCTAGATTCAAATGTTGAAATGTTTGATATTCAGCTTGATCCTGACTAGGTGTTGGAACTGTTACATCCTGAAATACAGGGACTGGAGTTTCAATCTCTTTATGAGGTTCTGTAATCTGAGTTGTGCTCTCCTGCACAGTTTGAGAAAATTCTCCCTCAGTAGCAGGTTGTGGAGTTTTGGTAAGTTCCAGATCCAGAGGTGGAACTATGCCTTCAGTTGGTTTTAGGTGCTGAACAGAAACTTCTTGTGGACGTGTCATATGAGTGTACTTTGGAGGAAAAGCAGTAGTGTTCTTTGGAGTTGTAAAATGTTCAGCCTCTCTAGTAGGCTCAGGAGTTATGATGGGTTTTAGATCTAAGGGCTGAAATGAGACAGTGGGTGAGGTTAAATATTCAGCTTGATCCTGACTTAGTGTTGGAACTGTCACATCCAGATAGACTGGGCCTGGAATTACAGCCATTGTAGGTGGTTCCATGATCTGAGCTGTGCTGTCTTGTAGAGTTTGAAGTTCTCCCTCAGCTATAGGTTGTGGAGTTAGGGTAAGTTGCAGATCCAAAGGTTTAACTGTGGCTTCAGTTGGGTTTGGATGCTGAGTGTGAACTTGTTCTGAATATATCACCAGAGGGTGCTTTGGAGAATGAACTATTTTAATCTGCTGTGGAACTGTAAGATGATGAGGCTCTCCGGTAGCCTCTGGAGTTATGGTAGATTCCAGGTCTAAGGGTTGAAATGAGACAGTGGGTGAAGGTGGATAGTTAGCTTGATCCTGAGTTGGTATTGGAATTGTCCCCTCATGATGTTCTGGAGCTTGCACTGTAACCTCTTTAAGTGGTCCTGTCAACTGAGTTGTGGTCTCCTGCAAAGTTTGAGCAAAGTTCTCCTTAGGAGTAGGTTGCAGCTTTATGACAAGTTCAAGATCTAAAGGTTGAACTGTGGTTTTAGCCGGGTTTGGATGCTGAGTCTCTACATGCTGTGGATGTGAGATTTTCACTTGAGAATAAGTCTCAGTTATCTTTGGTAGTACATGCTTAGCCTCTGGAATAACTCCTGAAGTTACAGTGACTTCCAGGTCCAAAGGCCGAAATGAACCATTAGATGATATTGTATACTCACCTTGATCCTGATCTGGTCTTGGAACTGTCATTTTGTGTCCTGGAATGCCAGTTACCATATTTGTCAGTGGTTTTGGAGAGTGATGTGGAATCTTGTTATGGATTAGAGAAAAATTTCCCATCCTAGGAGGTTTTAAGGCCTGAGCTGCAGTGGGTTTTAGCACTGGAAATAGTTGCTGCTGACTTGGAGAAGGTTCCACAGAAAAATCTTCAAGTTGGTTTGAGACCCCTTGACCAACTGGAGAATACTGATCCTCTTCTGGGGAGGTTGGATACTGAGTTAGTATATTCTGTGGTGCTGGAGAATAAACTTGGCCATGACCCAGGGGTAGACCTGTTACCTCATGGTGACCTGGAGGTTGAGCTAGCTCTTCAGTAGGTAGCTCTAGACTATGTTCTGGAGTCTCCTGCTGGGCTGGAAAGGGTTCTCCTTCCTCAGAGATCTGTGATATTCCAGTTATGTCTTCCTGCTGGCTTAAAGGTTTGTCATACAGAATAGGTTCTAGGGATTGAGATGGAACACCCTGTTGATTTTTCAAGAATTCGACTTCTTCAGGCGCTGCAGCAGCATCATGATAGAAAGGAGAAGTTCCCATCTCTATGGGGTTTTCTGTAGTGGCAATATCCAGATCTGAAGGTTGACCAGTCATATCTGACAAGCTAGATTGCCAAGTCTGATAGAGATTTGAAGGCAAAATTGTCACTTCAAGATGCTCTGGAAATTGAGCTAGTTTTTCAGTTGCAGAACTTTTAAACTCCTCATCATACTCTGGGGCTTGAACTGGTACCTCCAGCTGGCTTTCAAATTGACTCTCCCCAGGAGTCTCAGAAGCCTGAGCTGGAGGTTCTTCCTCTTTAAGAAAAGATTCAATATCATTAGAATACTCTATAGCATGCCCTGGGAACTCCTGCTGGGCCAGAAAAGAGTCAATCTCCTTTATAGGCCTCAAAGTTATAGTAAGTGTCACATCCACAGGTAAAACTGTAACATTTGGCAAGTGATACTGGTAATCTTCACTTTGAGTTGGCTGGATTTCAGGAATTGGTGAAGTTTCAACTACAGTCTCAATAGGGGTTTCTGAAGCTCCAAATGGAGCCTCTTGCTCGACTAGAGGGAACACTGTAGGCTGAACTGAGGCTTCTGGTTGGTTTTCAGAACCTGATCCTACCACCTCAGGAGACTCGGAAAGTTGAGTTGGTTGCTCTAGTTCACTGAGAGAAGATTCATCCTCCAAAACAGGGCCTAAATGTTGAGATATATCTTCTTGCTGGGTTGATAAGGGCCCTACCTCCTTTGAATCCTCCTGAGGCTGAACTGAAGACTCCAGATCAATTCCAGAAGATTCACCTTCCTCAGGTGTCTCAGAAGGTTCACCTGACTGCTGCTGCTGGCTAAGAAAAAGTTCAGCTCCAACAAGAGGACCTGGAGTCTGAGTTGGAGTCTCCTCCTCATATGATGACTCAACCTTTATAGGCTCAAAAGTAATTTTAAGTTCTGTATCTACAGGCTTACCTGTAATAGTGGGCAAAGTATAATAGAGTTGATGGCGAGCTGGGTCTTCTTTTTGATTTAAAATTTCATCTTCCTCAGGAGACTGTGGGAAATAATCTGGAGCTTCCTGCTGCGGGTTCTCTGGATTTCGAGTTTGTGTCTTCATCTGGTCAACTTCAACCTGCTCTGAGAGCTCAGGAGCTTCATCTGCATTCTCCTGGGATTGCAGAGGAAGGTTATAAGAATGAGGTTCACTCATAGTCAGATCTTCATAAGAATCATTCATAATTGGTTTCTGAAACTGAGGTTTTCCAACAACAACTTTAGCAAGTTTCTTGTGCTGAGCTAGATCTTTCTTCAACTCCTTGAGGGAAACAATGAACGTTGTTGCTTTTGAACTCTGGCTGTCTAGTGGTGGAACAACTATTTCATACAACTGATTATATGCATCCCCAACTAGACTGGCAGTACTTTTGAACTCTGAAGACAGAGTGGGAGCCCGATTTTGATTCCCACTTAGCATCAAAATATTCCCTGGCTGCTTCCCAGTTGGTATCAGCTTGTCAGTCAGGTCCTTATGGGGAACGAGCTCCTCAGACGCTGGTTTCAGCTCCTGAAGAGTACTAGGGTCCTGGAACAGAAGTAAACTGTCAGTCAACTCCTCAAGTGGGGACAACATCTCTGTGGAAACAGAGGACCCCAGGTGAGCAACGGCCCCTGCATCTGTCTTGGATATTCGATTATGTGCGGCTTTAGGTGGATGGTGAGAAGGGTGCCAAGCCCAGAGCTTGGTTGGCGCCCAGGGCTCTGAAGTCAACTGGACTGGATTTCCAGTGAACTCTGGAATGGAAACAGCTGGGGCCAGCCGCCACAAAAGTTGCCACGTGAAGAGAAGCCTTCGTGTACCAAAGTGCAGTGGAGGCATGACACGCAGTAGGGACTAATCCACAGTGCTGTCCCACACTGCTGGGAAACTGAATGAAAGCCCTCAGAACCTTGACAACCAGCTTGCCCTGCCCCGCCCTTTATTTATGACAGTTAACCTTTGTTACAAAACCATTACTGGACAGGGTCCCAATTAGATTCTGCTTGTTCTCTTGCCTGTAATCTTTTTTTCCTGGGCCTTTTGGACTATCTCTCTTTCAACTTTGTTGCAGAAAAATTCTGACAATCAAATTTAAAAGTGACCCTGGAGTATTTGTATCCCGTTTCTTGTTTCTGTAGCATCTTCCTAGTGTCCACAGAATAAGCTCCAAATAATATGTTGTTAGGACTTTAAAAGTAATGTTTAATTACAATGAAGTCATACATTTTTATTATTATTGTATAGTGGATAGGGCACATGCTCCAACATGCATGCAGAAGTCCAAGAATAGTTTATGGAGTTTGTTCTCTCTTTCCACCTTTAAGAGGCTTCTAGGAATGGGACTCTGATTATGAGGCTTGCATTATGAGGTGGCAAGTACATTTATCTGTTGAGCTACCTACAGGCCATGAATATAAACTTAATCATACATTACTATCTTCAAGTTTTTACCTCTCGTAGACCTTTCTTAACAGACCTTCTATAATGTGCTTAACCTTTCTGGGTTTATCCTAAATTTTGATGTACATTTTGGAACTATGATTACTTTAGGACAAAGCTACCATATCCAATCCTTTCTCATATGAAAGCATTTTGTTAACAATTTTTACCAAAATGTATTTTATACCTATGCCCTTTTTTGTGTCTTTTTTCTCAATTGATTACTTTGTTATACTTTCTTTACAAATTTAAAAACATTTTATGTCACAGTTCATACTGACATATGGATAAGTAGGATGCTTAAAAACTGCAACAGTGCTCTGAGCTACACAGCTTTATACCTATGTGCCAAAATTAAGCATAAACCAACCTCACACAGAAATAGAGGACATGGGCCACTCAGCAAGGATAAAGCTAATAGACTCAGTGAGATTCTATTGTCATACACAGATGAGAAAACATTATTAAGAAACTTTGTATTCATGTTATCTGAGAAGAGAATAGCTGACTACTCTAGTTATTTGTGCCTTTTTGGGGAGTGGAAAACTATAGAATTCACAGTCCATAAGAGCCCCAAGGTCCTTTTTGCTCTGTGTTGGTAATAACCTAGAGGGTATACTATGCCACTGTCTTTCCTTGATCTAGGAACATGGAATGATATATTCTTTATGAAGAGACCTTACTCAGATGCTTCCTGGTTGGGACGCAAATATCTTCTGATGTTTGCTGACATCTCAATGTGCACAGAAGTTTACTCCACCCAGATGGAAGGAACTCAGATAGTTATTCGCTAGAGTAAGATCTTTCCTTTCTGAGCCTTTATAGTTTCAAGAACATCACAAAGTTGAATTTGTTTTGCATGAAACCTGTTTTAAAAAAAAACATAAATGGTCTCTTCAAGTAAACAAAAAAGACATTTACTTTAAATACAAAGGTAAGTTCTGTCTAAATATACCCATAGCTATAACCTTCTTGTGTTTCTGTCTGCATCATGGCTTTTTGGACACTCTTGGTATACCATATTCTCAATAATATATAAATGATTATAACCTCCCACTCTTTTCTTATTAATTATTCCATCATTGACTCTACTTCTTAGACTTGTTTTATTCTGTTTACCACAACAATATAGAATATTTTGCATGTGACTATCAGTATTCTTTTTTCAAAGTCAAAGAGAGCTTCTTCTAAACTCAGAAGTTAAGATACTAAAGACAGCTGTCTAAAAATAGGTGTCTGACAAGACCTGATGGCTCTTAATATCTGTCAGCAACACAAGGGAAATCTGAGCCATTATTAAACAGAATGATGACAGTCCTAGATCCAACCAAATAAATGAATTTATTTAAATGCTTGTGAGAATAATAATTGTTCTATGTTTCAAAAACAAAAGTACATCCATAATTCTTAGACCATTATCCTAGTGAGGAAAGGCAGGCATAACACACATCTGGCTAACTGGCCTTACCTTCGGTACATTCTGATAGGACTCATTGTCACTGCCCCTAATCTATTCCAGAAGTTCCTGGTGCCAGCCTAGGAATCTAAACCAAAAATATGGCATGAATCTTACCCACAGGTTTAAAATTGGCAGGTGGAAGATATACTTCCTGCAGATTCTTGTCTTTTGCAGATCAAGGCTTGAATCACTCACTGAGCAAAATTGGGGGTAGAACTGATGACGGTGAGCCTATTCCACTCCATCATTAGCACTCATGCTTCTGACTTAGACCCCCTACCTAGCCTTGGAACCAGTCTAGGAAAAAAAAAAAAAACCTCAGAATCAATTGGACTGCCTTCTCAACGTCGGATTTACTCAGTGCTTAAGCCATTCCATAAGAAGTCAAAGAACTAGATGTTCATACAAGAGTTTATGAAAATATTTAGATAATGGTTTGCCAAGGTAATTAAAGACTCTGAAAACATTTGGATTTGGGCAACTATTTTAGCATAAAAGCAAGTCCTTAACCAGGAATTAGAGAAACATGATTCCCTTTTTCCTTCAAAATTTCTGGGTAGGTCAACTCTCCTATTGTAAATGTAAAAGTTCTATCAAGTATATACTTAATAAAAAAAACTTGCCACTGAAAAGGGAGTTTGAGAAAGAAATTAATAATAATGTGTCTCTCCTCTATTCCCCTCTCCACATTGAAAACAAAGCTTCCTCCATCTCATACACAGACTCTTTGGGGACAACAACTCAAGGGCTTCTGTGCTCATGGGACATCAGCACCACTTCTGCATAGAATAAAGACTGTAAAGCTACTAGGAGTCTGAATTAAAGTCCATTCTAGAATATATTCATTCTCTCTCCCTCTCCCTCTGTGTGTGTTGTATGTGGTGTGCGTATGTGTGTTACTGACACTAAAATCAAAGGCCTTACAAGTGTTAGGCAAGCTCTTTACTACTGAGTCACATCCTCAAAACCCCTAAAATTTTAATGAAAAGTTATTTTTTTTTTGGCTTTTCGAGACAGGGTTCCTCTGTATAGTCCTGGCTGTCCTGGCACTCACTTTGTAGACCAGGCTGGCCTCGAACTCAGAAATCCACCTGCCTCTGCCTCCCAAGTGCTGGCATTAAAGGCGTGCACCACCACGCCCGGCTGGAAAAAATATTAAAAAAAAAACAAAAACACTCCAACAATCTCAGCTAACAGTGAGGTGTCCTATAGCTTCAATATCGATTAATATTTGCAAAAGAATTACTAGATGTTAGCATTTTGATTATATACTTCAGAAGACATGAAGAAAATATGGACTATCCAAATGATTAAGGTGGTTAATTCTAGGTGGTGGGCTAATTCATATATATCCACTTACTTTCAACAGTAGTTGTCCTCTTGCGTGTTCTCCACATAACCCAGTTCAATCCTTTTGTCTATAGTCTTTGATTATATTGACATGAAAGTATGGTTAGTCAAAGTCTACGAAGTGTTCTTCATGACTCTGTTGACCAATGAAAACCAAAGTGGTAGTTGACCATTCTTGGCATTGTGAGCCCTTTAGGACAAGAGCCTGATGTCAAGCTGCTGTATATTTGGTGTTAAGATAAAGTCACAAGAGACTTACAGTATCATAATCTGCCAGAGATTCTAATTTGGATATACTTGAAACTCAGTGTTTATTTTACAGAGTAGATGTCAAGATTAAATGGCATAAGAAAAACATTTTAACTGTATTCAGAGATAACCCTAATTTTATTTTATTTATTTATTTATTTATTTATTTATTTATTTATTTATTTATTGTCACAGTACTTTCCTGCATCTTTTTGAGGACACATGATTTACTAGTTACCCTCTACTGGTGGATAGTGCTAATAACAAGGAAGTCCTGCAGAGAAAAGCATAGAATTGTGAGTGAGCAAAGGCATGTTTCAATCTTCACATCTAGCAGCTCCTATTGCACAATAAGACCCAAAATGCAGAGGAGATGAACCAGCCACCCACCTTCTCTCCAAATTGCGAATCCATTAAAAGGAAGAAATACACCTATCTTTATGAATTTTACAGGCAACTAAAACTGAGAGAAGTTCATCTGTATTACTACACTTCTGTGAGAATGCAAATTCTTCCTAACATTAACTCTAAATATTTTACAAATCATTGTGGATTTTTCTTTTCTTTTCTTTTTTTTTACAAGGCCTCCTATAACTGGATTCTCTTTGTTGCCCCCAGGACAATAGTGAACTTCTGATCCTCCTATCTCTAACTTGAGTGTTAAGATTAGAGGTGTATAGAAATCTTACCGCTTTAGTTTTTTGGGTTTTTTTTTAATGTGATGTTAGAAATAGAAGCCCACTTCATGCTAGGCAAGCACTCACTCTACCAAATGAACTATTTCCCACCTTTACAGTACAGTAGTTCTTTCAAAGATATCTACTTCAATTTTTTTAAAGTGTTGTATATTCATAAGATTTGAACAATACAAAATAAATAAACAATACAAAGTAATAAATAAATTATCAGTAGTCTGTAGGTCTATTTATGCACCTTAGTTCTCTGTCGCAAGTCTATAAGCAAATACGCGCCTGATAGGCCAATATTTTGTTCTTTTCCAGAACCAAGCACAGTCTATACTATCTACTAGGGGACTGATAATGTGTCAACTGACTGAGTGAATGAATGAATGAATGAATGATTTAAAAATAATTTTTTTTCTCTATCTGAAGATCTAAACTGCCTGTTAGAAATGTCCAGTATTAGCTGGGCGTGGTGGAGCATGCCTTTCATCCCAGCACTCGGGAGGGAGAGGCAGGCAGATTTTTTTAGTTCAAGGCCAGCCTGGCCTACAAA
>LR753337.1:1284180-1289312 GCA_902729485.2 Mus minutoides | reverse complement strand
ATAATGTGTCAACTGACTGAGTGAATGAATGAATGAATGAATGATTTAAAAATAATTTTTTTTCTCTATCTGAAGATCTAAACTGCCTGTTAGAAATGTCCAGTATTAGCTGGGCGTGGTGGAGCATGCCTTTCATCCCAGCACTCGGGAGGGAGAGGCAGGCAGATTTTTTTAGTTCAAGGCCAGCCTGGCCTACAAAATGAGTTCCAGAACAGCCAGGGATATACGGAGAAACCCTGTCTCGAAAAATAAAAAAAAAAAGAAAGAAAGAAAGAAAGAAAGAAAGAAAGAAAGGAAGGAAGGAAGGAAGGAAGAAAAGAAAAAGAAAAAAAGAAAAAGAAAAAGAAAAGGAAAAAGAAAAAGAAAAAGAAAAAGGAAAAGGAAAAGAAATGTCCAGTACTGTAAGGTAGACTGGCTATATGATCTGTCACAGTGGGATTCCTGGCTATATGTTATGTCACAGTGGGATTCCTCTAGACAAGCAGGAAGTACAGAGTCACTACCTCAGGTAAGTTTGCCATAGTTCTTTCTGGCAGTCACCTTCCTTCATGAAGAGAAAAATGAAATAAAAAATTATTTTAGAGTGCTTTATACCCTTTCTTGATGTTATTTTAAACCTTATTTTCTTTTCTATATTTATAAAAGGTGTGTGTGTTGGGGAGTGGGGGGACAAGGCAGAACTACCTATATTAACTGGAGCAAAAAAAATAATTATAGTTAAACTGATAACAAGGGGAAGGTGAATAAGAGTAGGGCAAGGCTCTGCAATAAGCATGACTTCACTTGTTCAATGATGGGCTTCACTTGTAAAATTCTTAAAACCTAAGATTTATAAAATGGTTTCAGTTTCCAAAAATCAATAAAAAAAACTCACTACTGCTTTGTAATTTCTCCAGTGACATCAATACTATACAAATGCTTGGACCTATTCACAGGTTAGAAACAGATCAGAATAGTTAAAGAATGTCTGACAGATGACCTCTCCAGTCATTAGAAGTGGATGATCTAGAATAGAAGAGAGTGTCGAACAATGTACGGAAGTAGAGATAGTGTAATAATATGCTACTAAGTTTCCAGATCCAATAAAAGCTACAAGAACAAACATAGGCAGCAAGAAATGATGAAGTAGCCAAGCATTACAGGTGTCTGAATCGAGGAACGTAGTGAGAAGTCACCCTGAGACAAGTTCCTGGAAATTAAATTGGTTGGGCATGCTGACACGGAAGGGAGTTTCTACAACACCTCAATGGAGCCCATTTTCTGGGAACTGAAGGAAGTTTTGATAAGACAGTTTAAAAGTGATCAAGATAAACTATCCCCTCTTTGGATTAAAAATGACAGGTTTACCACATTTATACATCTTCAATCCAGAGACAAGCAACAGAAGCCAATCTTGTGGTTTCTTGAATTTAAAGGCAACATAAACTGGCACGGAATATTCTACACTTGGGTTTGACTTCACACAAGTCACTGCTACAAACCAAAAAAAAAAAAAAAAAAAAAAAAAAAAAAAAAAAAAAAAAAAAAAAAAAAAAAAAAAAAAAAAAAAAAAAAAAAAAAAAAAAAAAAAAAAAAAAAAAAAAAAAAAAAAAAAAATCAATCCTGTAACCACGCAGAAGCCTGGAGCCAGAGGCTCGGTGAAAATGCACGGATGGCTAAGGGCGCCCAGCTGGCTCACTGACCGCTGGACCTCTAGGCCTGCATCCCAAGTTATTACCTGCTGCTGAAACTCGAAGCCAGAGAGCGCGGAGAGGCGGCCTCGTCCATCCTCTCCTCTTGCGAGGCCTCTAGGCCTCGGCCGCAGGGCCCAGAGCTCAAGCTCCCACTCAAGGTTTTTGCCGTCCAGGGGCGACGCCTACACCTTACCTTCACTGCGCCTGCGCAAGCAACGCCCCGCACAGGCGCACAAGCAAGGGGCGAGAACAGCCGATGCCCAGAGTCCTCCTGGCTGACTTCCGGTTCTCAATCTTCAGTATCAGCCGTACCACTCCAGCGCTGGAGTTGACGCTAATTCCCCAATCCAAGAGTATTTTTAAGAGTAGACTTGCTGGATCCAATTGGCTTCACCTTCACTTCCCGAAGAGATTAAAATAGTACGAAGTTAGCACCTTTGAACTGGTGGGAAATGACTTCTAAAGATGGGTTCCTTGGAGTTAACTTTAAGGGGTTTAAAATATGCTAGATTAAGCAGAACTCAGTCAGTAGGGATCTAGCAGTTGAAATGTTTAAAGGCATGTCCCTGGTCGTCCTGGAGTTTCTGGTGGTTTATGTATGTGGAGTTTGGCCGGGGCAGGATGAGAAGCTGGGAGTACATTGAGGAGAAGCAAATTTGGAAAGGGACCAGAATGGATCCAAATAACTGCTGGAGCTGATGGTGCCTAAGAAAGGTGTTCTGGGAGATATAATGGACTACTTGTGGGAATCCCAGAGAGATGATGAGGACTAAGGCTCAATAATTCTAGGTTGTCAGAGGCCAATAGGACTCCACAGAACTTGTAAGTTTAATGACAGCCCTCAGATCCTTGCTGGTCTATGATGGCGTTTTCATCTGTCCTCAACCAAATAACAAAAGGACAGTGGCTTTATTTTAATGTTTATAGGTGAATTGCCTGCATGTATGGCTGTGCACTCCATATGCCTATTGCCCACGGAGGCCAGAAGATGCAGTTGGGTCCCCCCTGGATCTTACAGGCAGTTACAGGCAGTTGTAAGCTGCCATGTAGGTGCTAGGAATGGAGCCTGGATCCTCTGGAAGAGCAGAGCAGCCAGTGTTCTTAACCACTGAGCCATCTCTCCTACCTTGACAATATAATTTTTTAATTGTATAAAATGAACCGTAATGTATTCTGCTTCCCCTGAATGTATGACTTTCATAAAAATTATTTTATAAAAAAATGCTGAGACTATTATAATATTCCTTTTTTTTAAATGTAGCATTGGTTCATTTGTCCATAGAGAAACTTGTGACACCAATAGCTTTAAGGACATCTTGGACGTTTGGGATCAGTTCTCCACCTATTCCTGATCTCACAATTTGCTGCTCTCAGGCTCTGCAAAGTAGAGACTCAGTTAAAGTGGAACCAGGTTGGATTACAGATGCTTTGGATTCCATCATGGTAGCACTCCCTTGTTTACTCCAGAAGAGTGCTGCCAAAGAGAGATTTGGAGATGCTTGCAGAGCGAGTTTGACGGAGTCGCCATGTAAAGGGCAGCTATGAGCTCAAACCACTCTCCAAGGCTCTTTATGAGATCTTTTCCATGGATAGGAAAGGCAGTATCTCATACAAAACTTGTGACAAAGTAATTGTCCCATCCATGCTCTGCTCCAAGTACTGCTTGATCAAAACATACGTTATCATCTGAGCGTATGATGTCACCATTCGAATCTGATCCATATGCTCTTTCCCAGGAGATTTGAGTTTGGTTGCTAGACAACCAAACAGCAAGGTGCCTAGCCAAGGCTGGGAGTTGAACCACCAGTCACTTGGTGGTTTTCGGACTCTGCATGGCCAGATTTCCCTAGCATAACCATGAGGGTCTTGACTCAGCACTTGACTTGTTCAGAGTCACTACAAATTCTCTCAGAAGATCCAATAATAGCTAATCCGATCCGGAGTGTGCAGCAACTGTAGAAGACATCTCAGGAGATGTAATTACTCGTTCTTTAACTCCCTCTTGGTGGTGCACCGAAGTGTCATAGGCAAGCCCATCTTTCCCTTGGTCAGGCGAGGAGAGGTAAGACCACTCAGGAACTCCAGCAGAACACAGAGCTTCCCACAGTCCCGGAAATAGATAACACATGAAGATCAATCTGCCAGTAGCTGGATGGAATCTCATCCTGAGATCATGACTGAGCATTGACAGTGTGTTGATGTCAATGTCTCTTCCTGTCGACTCCTGGATGGGTATCAGTGGCATCTCTAGGATAGTCTCTGCAGTCACCACTCAATTGGAAATCCAACGTAAATCCAGTTATCAGTTGTTTCTGTGTCCGTAGCTTCTGCTTCATCATGAGAAAGAGGTGTCTGGGTTGGGTCAGGCTTCCTTCTTTTGTTGACATTTCGTAGACATCTTAGAATGTTCTAGTTATAGTATCATAATTATAAGAACTTAGTAATAATATCAACTAAGCGTTAAGATCAAGTTGGAATTTGTGATGATTAATCCTTTTCACCCAGACTAGATTTAAGATTGCCATGGAAACAGTATCTGGGAGGGTATTTCCAGGAAAGTTTTGACAGAAGAAGGAAGACCTGCTTGAATGTTGGGTGGCACTATCCCATGGGCCAGGATTCTGGGCCAATCAAAAAGGAGGAAGCGAGCTGAGGTGAGCACCAGCATTTATCTCTGCTTCCTAACGTCAGATGCCATGTGACCAACTGTCCCACACTCTTGCTGCCACGTCACCTGTGATGGACCGGACTCTCAAACTGGGAGTCAAAGCATAAAAAATAAAACCAAAATCCTTGGTTTCTGCCCCCCCCCAGGCATTTTGGCACAGCACCATGACAGGCATCTAATATGGAGCTCTTATGGTTTAACAAAAATCGGAAACCAGTACATCATCAGCTCCTTGGTCTGATTGCTGATGCAGTTAAAGCTTGGGGTAGAGGAATAAGTGGTCCTAGTTAATACTCCAGTTTAGTTAGACACTACTGATAGTGGCTGTGTGCAGGACATCCCCAGCTGCCCTTTTTCTGTCTTGTCCTTAAGCAAATTATCTCCATACATACTCCTGCCAAACCAGTAAGATCCTATGCAGAAAAGTGTGTGTGTGTGTGTGTGTGTGTGTGCGCGCGCGCGCGTGCGTGTACAAACCCCAATGCCATAACACAGGGGTATAGGGCAGGACAACTTCCAGGAATGAGTTTTCTCCTCTACCATGTAGGTTCCTAGAATTGAACTAAGGTCATTAGGTTTGGCAGGAAGCACTGTTACCTGCTAAACCATTCTGCTGGTTCTATTATTATTTTTTCCACTTTTGTTTTGGTTTTGGTTTTGGTTTTGGTTTTTCGAGACAGGGTTTCTCTGAATAGCCCTGGCTGTCCTGGAACTCACTCTGTAGACCAGGCTGGCCTCGAACTCAGAAATCTGCCTGCCTCTGCCTCCCGAGTGCTGAGATTAAAGGCGCC
>LR753337.1:1244180-1279180 GCA_902729485.2 Mus minutoides | reverse complement strand
TTTCCACCTGCACATGCTGAGTACCTACTGTTTGCCAGGAGCTATGCACAGCCAAATAGGCTTGTATTGACTTCAAGGGGCCTAGTACAGATTGAACAAAAGTACAAAAATATGGGCTTAACACAGAGAGGGGGTGCAGGGGGTAGAGCGAAGAAGGAGAGAGAGAGAACAGGATAAGTGAAGAACATATCAAAAGGCATGTATGTACAAATTTTAGATGGAGCAGAGAGATCCCTCCCACACAGCCTCTGCATTGGCTGGTCTTTTGGCCTGGAATGCTTTTCTTCTGGTCATGTGGTTCTTTCATTCAGTATGGCCCAGTGCCACTTTCATGAAGTTATTTTTCACGTCTTAAAAAAAAATTGTGGGGCCGGGCGTGGTGGCGCGTGCCTTTAATCCCAGCACTCGGGAGGCAGAGGCAGGCGAATTTCTGAGTTCGAGGCCAGCCTGGTCTACAAAGTGCGTTCCAGGACAGCCAGGGCTATACAGAGAAACCCTGTCTCAAAAAATCAAAAAAAAAAAATTGTGTGTGAGAGAGACAGAGGGAGGGAGAGAGGGAAGGAGGGAGAGAAAGAGAGAGAGAGAGAACATGTTGAAGTCAGTTCTCTCCTTCAAGACCTCTCCCATTTCTGCAGCTGCACTGTGTATTCCACATTAGCTGTCCTGGGAGCTTTAGGCTGGTTTCTCTCTCTCAGCCCCCCATTTCTCCACGAGTGCCGGGATTATAGATGCATAAGAAATCATTTTTTAACTATGTATATGCATGTCTGTGTGTATGTGCATGTGACCGCAGGGTGCCCGTGGAGGCCAGAAGTGTCAGGTCCCATGGAGATGGAGTTGCAGATGTGCTGCTTGACATGGGACCCAAACTCAGGACTTCTGGACGAGCAGAACACGCTCACAGCTGCTGAGCATTTCTCCAGCTCCCACTTTTTTTTTAAAAAAAAAGTCATTTTTTTTTTAAGGATCAAATTCAAGTTGTCATGCTTACAATGTGACAGGTGCTTTCTTCTACTGAGCCATCTGCTGACCCCCTTAAGCTTCTTGTTTGTTTGTTTGTTTGTTTGTTTGTTTGTGACAAGAACTTGCTATAGAGCCCTGGTTGGCCTCAGAGCAATCCTCTTGCCTTCGACTCTGGGAACTGCAAGCCTGCACCACATTCTTCATGCACATGCCGCCACCAGCCAACACTGGGTATCTGTGTGAGTGCTTGCTAGAATGTAAGCTCTGTGAGGGAAAGAATTTGATTAACCTCCAAAGCAGTAGTGCCTAGTAAGAGCTCAGTTTATAGCTGCTGGTTGAGATGTGACATGTTGGGAAAGGCTTCTTGTTTCAGGGAGATGGTTCTCTGAACTCAACTTGGAAAGAAAAAATGGCAAAGAAAGGAAGGCAGGTAAGATATCCAGAAGAGGGATGGGGAGGAAGGAGCTGAGGAGATGACACTCACAGTCAGGTAGGGAGTAGCCCTCAAACCCATCCAAGTCTTCTTCATACAGAATCTTGGCCAAAGAACAGCGGTGGATGATGCTGCCATCATTCACCACCAGAAGGCAGCTTGCCACACAGAGAAACAGTGCCTTCAACATCATCCAAGGAGACAGGGGACCAGGCAGTCTCTGAGAGCCTGGGGGATCTGAGAGAAAAACCAAATTTTCCCGCTCACTCGATGTTCAATGCCTGGTAGTTTCAGTGCTTCCCACTCCTCAACCTCGATGTATACCCCAAGCCTGTCCTGGAACTCAGTATGTAGCCAGCTTTCAGCAATCCTCCTGCCTCTACTACCAGAGCCTTGGTATCACAGGTAAGGGCCTGTTCTTTTATATTCATATCACATTTTTTGTCTCAGAAAATTTAAACACAAAAGGAAAGAGAGAGAGAGAGAGAGAGAGAGAGAGAGAGATCTCCTGATCCTTCGTATACCCATTGCTCAGATTCAAGAGTTCAAAGTCAAGACCACTCTGGCTTCAGTGTCTGATCCTCCTCTAATGGGTATTTAGGCACAAGCAGCGTTTGTGTACCAGGCTGGGGAATGAGGTTGGCAAAAGTGAGAGCAGATTTTGTTTCACCAGCATTTGTGGTATGTATTGAGCGTGTGCCTTCAGAGGAAGGACAGGAACACTGGATGTCAATACGCCCCAATCCATATTCCCAGATACATGACCTATGACCTTCACCACTGCAGCCTCTGCCTCATGCCATCCCTGGTAGGCTGCTTGTAGGTTTTACTGTTTTGTTTCTGTATAAGTGCATATCAGAAAACAAGCAAATATGATCGTATTATATAAATAATCTTCACTTTAAAGGTGCGTGTGCGTGTGCGTGTGTGTGTGTGTGTGTGTGTGTGTGTGTGTGTGTGTGTGTGTATTTGAAGATCAAGGACTCTGAACTCCCACCCACTGCCAGCTATCAAAGGCTGGGCTGCTGTATGACTTTGAACAGCATACTTACTTCTCTGGTCCCACATGTGAAATGAAGATTTATTTACTAATACCTGCCCAATCAGAACAGTGTAATGAATAAGATCAATAATAAACAAAAAGATATGGTTTCACATTCCTTACAGAACGGAACTAGGACTCCTATAAATGTGGCAGATTCCCAGGCTACAGTAGGAGCGCAGCCTGGGCACAGTGATTGGTTTGAATAATGACTACTATTGGCACTGGTCTGAGTTAGCGGAAGCTGGAAAACTACCAGGGCTTGCATACATGGTCTTGGCCATCCCCGTATTGCTTAGCAAAACCCAATGTTTTGACTTCACAATTAAAATTAACATTGTCAGTGAGGGACAAAGGGACACGCTTTTCCCACCTCTGGATGGGAAACCTCAAGCTACATAAGCTCTAATGAGGTGTTCTGGCCACAGATGGGAAGCCTGGGTCCGATCATCAAGAAATGAACCTAAACAGAAGGAAACATCTATAAAGCAACTGGGTTCTGTCCTTCAAAATGCTCATTCTGTGAGCGCACACATGGGCTGGTCCTGCCCTAGGATGTGTGTCTTTCTCTTTAAACTAGGTGTATGACGCTGAGGGCAAAGGTCAAGATTCCTCCCCTCTATCATATGTAGGGATGCGGTGGCCTCTCTGGTGGCTTTGCTTGCCTTCTGGGCTCTTGATTTGTCTTTGTCACACAGCACGCACTTAGGACATTCTCTGGATGCTCTTACTACCCCGCTCTGGTGTTGCAAATAGAACAGATGAAGTCCTGTTAAATTAGACTTTCAGATAAATAGCAAATAGCTGTTTAATTCACAGACATGTCATGCAGCCCTCCCCATTCTGATTCAGAATGTCCCTCAGAGATAGGCTTCTCCGAGCCTTGGGATGCAGGAATGTCTGGCTTGGCCCATGGAGCCCCTCAGGGATTCCCTTTGGGGCGATAGTAGTCCTGGCATGTGGCCCTATCCAGCTTCAAAGCATACCTCTCTGGCCCTAGCTCCCAGCCAGCCCCAGGCCCTTCTGGGAAGATCTACAGGACAAAATGGTTTGTGGCAGGAGACTCCTCTTCCTTACCAAGCACTCTCTGGCCCCATCTGGCTAATAGTTCCTTCATCTCAGGAGGGCATGTGTTCTTGGCCACCTCAGCCTTCTGGAACTCTGGTTCTGTGACGTCATCACTCTCCAGGAAATATGCCGGCTTAAGCTGTGCAAACTGTCCAAGCTTTAGGTAGAAATGGTAGATGGGTCTGGAAGGCAAGGTGTAAGGCAGACCAATGGGCAGAGCCCTGCTGCCTCCCTTCCTTTCTGGGAACAGGACAACCTTAGTTTCCAAAGAGGACCTACCCATCCTGCCCCTGGGCTGCGGGCTTTGTGCTTGTATTCTGACTGGAACTCTGCGGAGCTGTACAACTTTGCTCAGGACCTACACCCTGCATTTTGATTTCTGTGGGACCAGCCCCTGTGCAGCGCCAACCTTTTGTAGAAAGTCTGTGGAGTCTAGAATCCAGTCCAGAAACAACCTTCAAGGACCCGCACACACACTTTTCTTTTCCTCTCTCTGGGACTCAGTGAGTATCCCTTCTTACATAAAATTGAGTTGTGTTTCTGTTATATGCTCACAAAGAAGACCTACCTACCTATTATAGCATGACAATACTTTAGAATGGTGCCGAAAAATATTTAGAAATTACTATCATTAAACAAGATACATTACGAGGAAAGGTAATTACTGGTCAAGCATGGTAGAGAAACACAGTGTAATTTAGAATTCTAAAAACAAACACTCAACTGCCTGAAGCTGGTACTTGCTGTGCTAGCCAGCAGCCACTAGAGGGCAGAAGCATCCCATGCCCAAGAAGACGTGGATTCAAAGTTTGGTTTTGAGAAATGCCTTTCCTTAGATGCCCTAGCCTCCTGGAGTTAGCAGGCTCCATTCTCTTTTCCTTGGTACAGCTTGAATTTCGGCTTGGGTTTCTTTGGTTCAGAATCTGCCTTGTTTATCTGCAGTAGGAGAGCTCCCTGTGTTCCCAGACCTTTTTTTTTTTTTTTAAAGGGGCAGACACCAGGTTCTGGTTTGTGGAGCTGGCGATGACCTCAGAGAGTTGTGATTCTCAGAGTAGCTTTAGAAACTCCCATTCACTTTGCTCTATGATTAGGAAGCAGGGCAACTTAGCGGGCCAGACGCTGCAGCATCACAGACTTAACTAGCCTGCTTCGCATATGGCCAACAGTGGGGCGCGGGGATGAATGACTCAATGAAAGAGAGGGGAAAGAGGGAAGTGCCCATGGATGCCGCAGACAAGACTCCCTCTGAGAACAAATGTTGACCCTGAATGAGCCCCACTAGTGGGATATAGCACTCAACACTGCAGGCAGGGAATCCATTTGTCTTCACAGAGCTCCTAAGAATCAGCTGCAGAGAAGTTAAGCCATCCCAAAGTCTCAGAGCTGGGAGGCGGTAACCTAAAGCCGAACCTGGATCTGATATGTTACCAGCAGGCTTAACTCCAACTCAGGAGCAAAGGAGCAAATTGGGGTTTTTTGTTTTGGTTTGGTTTGGGTTTTTTTGGCAAGAACTCTGTAGCCCAGGCTAGCCCCAAACTCATGGGTCTCTTCCTGCCTTAGCCTCTCAAGTCCTGATGGACTTATTGTTGAGCACTAATGTCCAGCTCTGCAGGTCGTTATTTGAAATAGCCACATTTCATGCTGCGAATCTGTGATGTAGCTTAACACGTTTCCAATTTTTTTTTTCATTTTCTGTTCATTGAGAGTTGAGTCTAGATGCCTAATCAGATGAAGGTTTAAACTTTTGACAAGTCTAGTTGTCTTCCCAAAGGCATTGTCCTGGTTTTTATTTCTGTTACTGTGATTAAAATATCCTGCCAACAAACAATCTAGGAGAGAAAGGGTTTGTTTTAGCTTGCAATTCCAAGTTACAGTTCATTACTACTAGGAAGTCATCCTGGAAAGAGCTTGGGACGACTGGTCATATCACATCCCCAGTGAACAGTGGGGAGAAATGAAGGTGTGCGTGCTTGTCTTCCCGTGCTCAGATTGGTTTCTCCACCTTAAACACGGCAAGATCCCTGGCCTAGGGAATGGCGCTGCCAATACTGGGTAGGCTCTTCCCAGATCAGTTACCTTGGCTAAGACAACCCGGGACAGACATGTCCACAGAGCAGTTCAAAGCAGACAGCCTCTCTCCCTCCCTCTCTCCCTCTCTCTCTCTCTCTCTGTCTCTCTCTTCCCAGATGATTCTAAGTTGCATTAACATCACAAACATGTCATTTATTTGTTTGTTTGTTTGTTTGTTTGTTTGTTTATTTATTATATGTAAGTACACTGTAGCTGTCTTCAGACACTCCAGAAGAGGGCATCAGATTTCATTACGGATGGTTGTGAGCCACCATGTGGTTGCTGGGATTTGAACTCAGGACCTTCGGAAGAGCAGTCGGCACTGCTCCATTAGTGACATTGAGCACACAGGACAAGTTCTTGCACACAGGGCAAGAACTTGGAGGCAGGAGCTGATGCAGAGGCCATGGATGGGTGCTTCTTACTGGCTTGCTTCCCCAATGAGCCATTAGTGACATTGTCAGTGAGTGGTGGCTCCTCAGTGCCTAGCCCTGCTATTTCAAGCAGTACGTGCTCTTAACTGCTGAGCTGTATTTTCAACCCAGTCTCCCCCTCTTCTTTATAATTCTTATGAAGCAGGATGTAGCAGCCAGTTTTTATTTAAAAAGCCATCATGATGTGTATTTTCACCATTGCAGACTATAAGATCTCTGCTACAACTATTTGGTTCTGTCATCATGGCACAAAACCAGCCACAGATAATGCATCCATGAGTGCATCTGTCTGTGATGCTGTAAGATTTCACAAACACAGGCTGTGGCTAAACTTGGTCCATCAGCTAATCACTGATCCTTCTTATAAACAATAATGTGTAGTGTGTCTCCTTTGAAACTAACCGTTGTAGTATTGAGCAATTGCGTCTTGTGATAGCAGTTTTATACCATTTTCAGAAGTAGGATCCTTTTTCAAATGACACGTTATAAAAAAATCCATCTAGGGGCTGGTGAGATGGCTCAGCGGGTAAGAGCACCCGACTGCTCTTCCGAAGGTGATAAGTTCAAATCCCAGCAACCACATGGTGGCTCACAACCATCCGATCTGGCTCCCTCTTCTGGAGTGTCTGAAGACAGCTACAGTGTACTTACGTATAATAAATAAAATAAATCTTTAAAAAAAAAATCCATCTAGCCAGGGGCTGGAGAGATGGTTCAGCAGTTAAGAGCACTGTCTGCTCTTGCAGAAGATCCAGGTTCACATGTCAGCACCCATGTAGCTGCTAACAGCCAGCTGTAACTTCCATTCTAAAGAGTCCATCGCCCATTTCTGGCCTCCATGGGTGCTGCATGCCTGGGACCTGGGTGTTTTTTTTTTAACCTTAATAGCAGGTAAGATCATGTAGTGAGTGTACCAAGACAGCCAGGCCCTGAAACAAACATTCCAAAGCAGCCCCTTGCTTTACCTTTTCGGTTGTCCAACTGGCCAGAAGAAACCATATGGCTGGTTCCATCAGTGTGAAAGGTATGTGTCTTAGTTAGGGTTTTATTCCTGCACAAAACATCATGACTAAGAAGTAAGATGGGAATGAAAGGGTTTATTCAGCTTACACTTCCACATTGCTGTTCATCACCAAAGGAAGACAGGACAGGAACGCACACAGGGCAAGAACTTGGAGGCAGGAGCTGATGCAGAGGCCATGGATGGGTGCTTCTTACTGGCTTGCTTCCCCTGGCTTCCTCAGCCTGCTTTCTTAAAGAACCCAGGACTACCAGCCCAAGGAGCTGGCAGCACCCACAATGGGCTAGACCCTTCCCCCTTGATCACTATTTGAGAAACTGCCTTACAGCTGGATCTCATGGAGGCATTTCCTCAAGGGAGGCTCCTTTCTCTGTGATAACTCCAGCTTGTGTCAAGTTGTCACACAAAACCAGCCAGTACAGTATGATTCCTTGGTTCATCGGAGGTTACCTAACAGTCCATCAGGACGCAGGCAGAAGGATCCCTGTGCCTGAACAATTGGGGGGGGGGGTACTAGGACTGACTCAGGCACTGTTATTGGTCCTTTGTTTCCAGAAGAGTAAGAATGTGTCACTAGTGTGTTGGCACATTGCAACCCACGATTACTTGTTGCAATGGAGAAGAGAAATTCCTCAAGACAGTGGGCATGTTTCAGGCAGACAAAAAAGCGAGAATCCCCCATTTCCCCCCAGACTAACCCTCCTTAACAAGACTGAATACAAGTTTAGCCAGAGCTACCCCTGTGCCCCCAAATACTTGTTCCATATCCAGAGTTCATGGGCACTTTCCCTGAGATACTGAAAGTAAAATCACTTCCAGCTTCGCAGGTCCTGATGCAAGTGATGAGAGACTTACATGCCTGGCCCTTCCTTGGGCCACATGCCTGGCCCTTCCTTGGGCCAGCATCTGACTGCCATCAAAGACTCTGTGCCAAGCCTACGCTTGCAAGGCTGGAAATGGTTTCCCATGCTTAAGCCCGAGTTGTCATCATTAAGCTGCTTGGGAATCCAAAGCTTCCCTTCCCGTGTTCCACTAGCCTGTGGCACTGGTCTCTCCTCTGGGTGCCCAGAATGCACTGGCTTCCCCCTAGCTATCACTTTTAGCCAGCTTGTCCTTACTGCATTTCTCTGCCCTTCCTCTGTAGCCTAGCTGTCTATGGTAGGGACTGTCCTGTACACCGTCATGTCCCAAAGGTCCCACCCTTTATATTGTTCTGAGACAGGGAGCCATATACCCCCAAGCTGCTCTCAAATTTGGCAAGTAACAGAGAGAGGGTGACCTTGAACTTCTGACCCACCTGCCTCTGTGCCCCAGGACTGGAATTACAGGCATGCAATGCCATGCTTGGCTTATACCAAGCTGGGACTCAGGCCCAGGGCCTTATGCAAATGTTCAACCTACTAGGCTACACCCCCCAGCCCTTCCTTTTGTTTTTGTGAGACAAGGCCTCATTTGGTAGCCCAGACTTTACTGGAAACCATATGGGAGCTCACCTGCCTGAGCCTGTTTACCACACCCCTGCCCATACTGGTATTAGAGGCATGAGCCACCATGCCCAAACTAGGGGCCCCATCTCTTTAAGGTTCTACCATCTCCTGGTTCCACTACCACCCTAGGAACAAAGTCATCAACACATGGACCCTTTGGGGACATTTCAATATCCGAACTTCAGCAACCATAAAGCAGCCCTGATTTTCTCTTCAGCTGTCTGCCTTGGCAAATATCCCCCAAGGGTTTGAGCTAACAGAGAACCACAGGCTCCTCAAACCCTGTCATTAAGGGCTGGCATCTCGCTCCATTCCCTGTTGCCCTGGCTGCTGGGGAGGCTGCTGCACAAATGGGCAGCCCAGAAGGAGCCTTCTCTCTCTCCTTCCTTCCTCCAGGCTTCTTCTTTCTGCCCGGGGAAGCCAGATGCTTTGCGGTTTAATTACACGATGCAGTTGGAAGTACAGACTGTCAGTGCTGGAAAGGAAGGACCTCGTTATAGATAATAGTTAGCAGCATTTATTGAGCACTTACTCTGCACCAGGTGCTGAGCCAGGCCTGTTTCCAGGCGTAGCCTTATTTAACTTCTGTAGCGTTTCTATGTCCTACATAAAGGGACTGAGGCTTCAGCGAATTTCCCAGTGTTCTACGTGGTACCCCATGGCACAAAGCATCAGTTGATATTAGCAGGTGGGGGGCAGGGGGAGGGTTCCATCATCAGATGCCACATCCCAAATTTCCTTAGAGAACTCACAAACATCATGCATTTAAGGTCCTAAGAGTTCCTGCAGTGTCTCTTGTATTGCAGACTTCACAGAACCTCCTAGAGAGGGCAGTCTTGAGACTGCAGATAATGACCAACCTCCTCACCTACAGGTAGCTCATGAGGCTCACTCACTTTGGGGACAGACCAGACAAAAAAAACCCCTGGGATTCGTGCTTCTCCAGACACAGGGCACAAGAAAGCAGACAGCAGCTTGCCTGGTTCACTAACCTGTTTCTGTAAAGAAAATTGTAACAAAGACTTTCTTGTGTCTGTACAAGTGTGTGTACGTGTGCCCACACACACTCGTGTGGAAGTAGGAGGTCAACCTCAGAGGCTGTTCCTCAGGCACTATCCCTCCCCCTCCCCTGACACATAAACACCTTTTTTTGTTTTCTTTTGAGATAGGGTCTTTCACTTGTTGGACCCTACCAAGTAGGCGAGGCTATCTGGCCAGTGAGTCTCAAGGGACCTTCAGGCTCTGCCTCCGTAGCTCTGGTATTACAAGTATGTAATACAGTATATATGCACAACATGACCCACCTTAAAAAAAAAAAAAGTCTGTAAGGATCAAACTCAGGTCCTCCTGCTTTCAAGGCTAGCACTTTACTAAGCAGTCTCTCCAGCTTCCTTGATTAATGGCTGAACCAATCCAAAGAGGAGAGAAGAGTTGATTTGTCCAAAATCACGCAGCCAACTAACTGTGTTTCAGCTCTGCAGAAACAGATTCTAGATCTCTAAAACGCTGATGTTCTCTAAGACATGAGCCAACTGGACATAGTGTGTCACTTGTTATCCTGCACCCAGGAAGCCAAGGCAAGAGCATCCCGAGTTCCAGGTCAGCCAGGACTATGTAGCAAAACTGTCTTAGTTAGGGTTTCCATAGTGGTGAAGAGACACCATGACCAAGGCAACTCTTTTTTTTTGTTTTGGTTTTTTTTTTTTTTTTTTTTTGGTTTTTTGAGACAGAGTTTCTCTGTATAGCCCTGGCTGTCCTGGAACTCACTTTGTAAACCAGGTTGGCCTCGAACTCAGAAATCTGCCTGCCTCTGCCTCTGAAGTGCTGGGATTAAAGGCGTGCACCACCACTGCCCGCTGGCAACCAAGGCAACTCTTATAAAGGCAAACCCTTACTTGGTGCTGATGTCTAAGTTAGGGTTTTACTGCTGTGAACAGACACCACGGCCAAGGCAACTCTCTCAAAGGACATTTAATTGGGGCTGGCTTACAGGTTAATGTTAGGTCCATTATCAACAAGGCAAGAGCATGGCAGCATCCAGGCAGGCATGGTGTAGGAGGAGCTGAGAGTTCTACATCTCCTTCCAAAGACAAACAGGAGAAAACTGACTTCCAGGCAGCTAGGACAAGGGGCTTTAAGCCCATACCCACAGTGACACACTTCCTTCAACAAGGTCACACCTCCTAATAGTGCCACTCCCTGGGCCAAGCTTGGCAGAGTCCAGGCAGACGTGGTGCTGGATAAGGAGCTGAGAGTTCTACATCTTGATCCAAAGGCAGTCAGGAGATTCTCTTCCACTCTGGGTAGATCCTTAGCATAGGACCTCAAAGGCTGCCCCTACAGTGACACACCTCCTCCAAGAAAGCCACACCTACTCCAACAAGGCCACACCTCTTAATAGTGCCACTTCCCATGTGCAAAGCATATTCAAACCACCACCAAAACCCTATCTCGATCAATCCACCAATCCTAAATCAGACAGGTGGCAGAATGTGCGGCGTAGAGTCTCTGGTACCTATGACAAATATAATTTGCTCCTCAAAGCACAGTGTTTGTACTCTATGCGGGCTTGTACAATCCGAGGGTCTCCCTCTGCCCTCCACCCACTCGCCATAGCAGAACAGGGCTGGCAGCCTAGTAGGGATGTCGTGTAAGCAAGGCTGAACAAGGCGACCAGTGCTTCATTCTGTACTCAGCGCAGTAAAAATGCCACCGGCTTCCCTCCTGTCTGCCAACTGGAAACACGACACCATTTGGACAGGAACTGGGGAGAAGGCAAATTTGCCTGCTTCAGGAAGAGCTTGCTGAGATAATGAATCATGTAAATAAGGACCCGAGGAGGACTTCTGGTGATGTAAATTCCAGCCCCGGGGCTCTCAGCCTCTCTGGAGGGCGTGCTCCTTCCATGGTCAACTATTTACATGTTTACAGGGCAGAGAAGGTATAGGTGGGTATGTAAATGGACTTGGTGTTACCGTTATTACAATAGCTCAGTGTGCGAGGAACACTGTACTTACCCTGTTTACAGTGGAGATGGTTTCTAACATCCGCTCAGGAGGGCATTTTCCCCATGGTTAAGCTAGCCAGCGATGGCAATAAAGAAGGTTTTATTAACCTCTTTGCCCAAGGGAGTATCATTGCTTACCAACCCTGGTGGCCCACACATGCCAGAAGGCCAAAGGTTAATTCAAACAGCTGCAGGGATAGTACATTAACAGCCTCTGAGTGGCCCATGCAATTCCTCTTGGGGACGAGATTGTCCACATGGCCCTTCCAGAGCTGAGAGAATGTGGGCCATGTGCACCTTCTTCCTTCTCTCTTGAAGAGGGTGGCAACCTGGGTGGCAAATAGCTCCTGGGTTCCTGAGGCCCAGCCCTACACTTTGAACTTCCGATCTTCCCAACGGTGAAACGCACCCCACACAGATCTACCCACATGAGTATTGTTATTAGTCATCCAGGTTTAAATACTGTCTGGGCCACGCTACCTGCTATGACCTCAGACAAGGTTTCCCTCCTTCTAAGTCTCCAAGGACTTCCTTCTCCAAGGCTTGCTGTGAGACCACGGCCACGTGAGGGTTGCTAGCAGGTTTCATTTTTCTTCCCTCTCCCATCTACCAGTTGTTCACCTTCTAGTGCATTCTTTGAGTGTGGCCATAAGGAAAGCCAAGAAGCCCCATGGAAAGGCCACTGAGAGGGAAGGATTGAGGTCCCCTCAACAGGGACTAAGGGAGTGTGGTGGTTTGAATGAAAATGGCTCCCATAGACTCAAGGAATGGCACTATTAGAAGGTGTGGCCTTGTTGGAGAAGTGTGTCACTGGGGAGACACTCAAACCAAGCCCAGTGGCTCACACTCTTCTCCCTGCCTGCTGACCCAGGTGTAGAACTCTCAGCTCCTTCTCCAGCACCATGTCTGCCAGTGTGCTGCCATGTTTCCTGCCACATGACGGTAATAGACTGAACCTCTGAACTGTAAGTCAGCCCCAATCAAATGTTTGCCTTTGTAAGAGTTGTGGTCCTGGTGTCTCTTCACAGTAATAGACATTTAACTTTTAGATGACTGTGGCCTTAGCCAAGACCTGGAGTTCCATCCTGTGAGGAACTCTGTGCCAGAGCCTACTGCTTCTAGATCCCTGTCCCTCAGGTACTGTGAGGGGACCAGTGTCTGCTCCGTGTGAAGGGATTTGTAAGGCAGCCATTGTGGCTGGCACCCAAGTGTGAGGACTTGAGTTTTGCACACCTGTAATTCTAGTGCTGAGGAGGTGGGGACTGGAGGATCCTAGAGGTCATGTGGTCTGGCTGACTTGGTGACCTCCAGACTCAGCGGGACACCCTGTTTTAGAACTAACATAGAAGGGACTGGAGCTAACGCTCCCTGACGGATGCTTACCTCACATGTATGACACTCAGGGTTCACTCCTTGGTCTTGAGGGGAGCATGGGGGGAGATGGAGAAAAACACTCACCTTTGACCTACAAACACATAGGGGTGGGGGAGTAAAAATTAAGAGTTCATACACATCAAACTGTGCCAAATCTTGCCAGGACTCATGGTACAGACATAGTGGGTAATGACCTGGGTTTGGGTCATACAGGACGCCCCATTTCTGAGCTGAAGGAGCCTGAGAGTCCAGGTCTACAGAGGCAATGGCCAGACTATATGTGAAAATCAAACCGTGATACTACCCAGCAGTCAGAAAGCTAAACACAGCCCCTGTAGCAAGCAGGCTTGAGCTTGGCAGGCAGCTGACAGCGTCCCTAAGTTTGTCCGTAAATCCCAAAGGACACGGTAGGGAAAGCAACATGTTCCCCTAAACTAAGAGTACTCTGTGCCTCCCTTCTGCTGAGCCCACGGAATACTTTTCTGTACCCCACCCCCAGGCTTTCCTTCCTCCACCGCAAAGCTTCCTGCCCCGCCCCTCTTCTGTCAGCTGGACACAGGCAATTGGCTGACTCTTGTCCCAGCAAGAGCCCAGGGAAGAGCCCAAGCTTGTGCTCAGTTTCCAGGAGCCCTAGCTCTCTCTCTCCCTTCACACTACAGGTCAAAGGCAAACATCTCTCAACCTTCCTTTCACATCAAGTTATCCAGCGGGACCTACCCAGTGTGATGGAAGGGGGAGGGGCAGGAAGGAAAGATTGAGAGCTATGGAGCAGAACATTTGCCCCACGTGTCCTGAGTATGCTCACTGGAGCGGGCGTTTCCCTGAAGTCCCCCTACTCACTCTCTACTCCTACCTTTTGCAGCAGACAGCTGGACTGCAGCTGGACAGAGTCAAGGACATGGGCTCCGAGTGCAGATTAAACCGCCCCCGCCCCGCGCCCCGCCTTAAGCTGAGTAGAATAAGGAGCAAAGGAATATCGGAGCGTTTCTCTAAAGAAATTCTGCTGCCAAAAGCAAAGCAGACTGTCTGAGCCAGATCCTTGCAGTACAAAACAGCATGTACGCTACAGTAGGCAAGACTGCATTCCCGGACACAAATAGAGACAACCAGGGGGCGGTTTGTACCTAGGTAAGAACACTGGCCCACCCCAGACGGCAGGATTTTGCAGTTTTAAAGGGTTTTCCCCAACTTTTGCTGATCCGTGCTTAGTGATCGACAATGATTATTTCTATAAAATAAACAAATAAAATAGAAACTCCAGCAAATGACTTAATTTTAATGAATATATTAAATAGAGGTGGCATATGGGGCCATGGTAAGAGGCAAAGAGCTCTCTTGGCTGTGACAGCCTTCAGCCAGGGGAAAGCTGAGAGGGACCAGCGGAGACAATGTGGCACAGCCAGACCACCAGAGCCATGCCCTTTGGAGTGGGCAATGCCGGAGCCAAGGCTACCCCCCCCCACACACACACACACACACGCACACGCCCCGCCTTTACAGAATGAAAAAGGCTCCAGACCGCCCCTAGCCATAGTTCTGGGAACGGGCGCCTTTGGGGCAGCTTTCGACCCAGAACAAACAGCAACTGCCCAGAGTGAATCAAGATTACTTGGCCCAAGGGCCAGAGCTGCCTGAACGCTCTGACCCTGTCCAGCGGGCTTTGCGCAGACAGCACGCTGGGAGGGGTTCGTGTCCTCGCAGCTTGGGCGCCGCGAGTGGGTTGGGGCGGGGCGGGGCGGAGCTCGGCGGTTGCCAGGGGCGGGGCGGCACGGCAGGATCGGAGCTCCGTGGGCGACTGCCACGCACTGTTGGCTCTCTCCAGCTCGCGCGCCTCCTGTTGCTCTCTGCTCCTGGCCGCCGGTTTCCCGCTGGGGAGGTAGGCGGACCAAGAACCGCAGCGCGTGGGCGACCTCTTGCCTTCCTCTCTTCCTGGCGCAAGGGTGATCGAGGGACGCCCCCCCCCCCGGGAGTCCCCGACAGAGCGGACGCCGCCAGCTCCCGGGCGCGTCCTAGCCTGCGTACTCAGACCCTCCAGGCACCACGCCGGCATGAACGTGAGCTTCATGAACCACAGCGGCCTGGAAGAGGTGGGTGGTGACGCCCGAGCCACCCTGGGAAACCGCAGCCACGGGCTGGGCACGTGGCTAGACTGCTGCCCCGGCGGCGCACCACTGACCGCCAGCGACGGGGTCCCCGCAGGACTGGCGCCGGACGAACGCAGCCTGTGGGTGTCGCGCGTGGCGCAGATCGCCGTGCTTTGCGTGCTGTCGCTCACCGTGGTCTTCGGCGTTTTCTTCCTGGGCTGTAACCTGCTCATCAAGTCCGAGAGCATGATCAACTTTCTGATGCAGGAGCGCAGGCCCTCCAAGGACGTGGGCGCCGCCATCCTGGGACTATACTGAGCGCCGGCCGCCCTCGCCAGCGTCGGAGCACCGCAAGGAAGAGACCACGGAGCCTCTTTCTCAAGGCTTTGGCCACTGTCTGCGATCAACGAAGTACCTCGCACCACCCGGCTCTGGACACCATAGGACTCAGCGGCGGCGGTGCGCGAAGGGACTGTCATGCCAGACTCTGTTCTGTGTGCGCTCCAGCAGGGGCAGGGGACGCAGGGTTCTTCACAGGTTTTTTTTTTTTTTTTTTTTTTTTACAAAGAGAAGTTCGGGGCAGAGTGGGAGACAGGAATGGGGAGATGCAATGCGGGGCTGAGGCTATTATCGCGGGGATGTCGGGCGTGTTGGTGGGGGCCAGCTCCAAGGAGGGCTCAGGAAAGAGGTGCATCGCTGAGATTTTGCATTTGATCTCGCATTGAGTCTGAGAAGAAATTTTGTAATAAAACCATAGCCGTCGGGCTTCCTGATACATTCTAACTGTGCCGTGTGTGTGTGTGTGTGTGTGTGTGTAGGGAGGAGAACGTGACCTACTTCTTGCCCAGTTTGGTCCACTAAAGGAGCTATGAGGCCGACAGCTCTGAAGCTCACTGGTTCTCAGACCAAGAAGAGAGAGAAAGGAACTGTTTTATGTTTTGGGTTTTTTTTTTTTTAACGGTGTTTTTTATGTCTTTTTGGTTTTTTGTTTGTTTGTTTCCTTTTTCCTACAAAGACCTGTTTTCTTCTACACTACTCCTACCGTAGAGGAGGCAGGTCCTTTGGGGCAGCCAGACACTTAATGAGATTAATTTAATTGATGGAAATTTTAGTCTTCTTCATAAAATGGAAATGGAAAAAGAAAGTGAACAGAATTTGAGGAGGGAATAAAATAAACATATCAGATAAATTCATTTGGGTAGATGGGGCTGGCTCTAGTAAAATTCCAGGCTGAGCCCAGAAGCCCCATTTAATGGCTTGTTTTACCCCACCCTTACAGATGGTAGATGGATGGAACAGACCCCCTAGTTCTGTCTTGGAAGGGGACTTGGGGTGTTCACGATGAGGAAAATGGCCTCTGAATGCAGTTGTGTTCTGAGTACTAAACCGTCCTGATAAGAAATGCACCCTCCACTCCCTGATAACCTGAAACTGAGTTCTGGAGGGGACTTGGTGCTTACTGGCCAGAAGGAAGGGAAGGGGCCATCTACAGCAAGTCTTTGCTCTGGGGTACAACTGAGCCCAGGAAACCCCTGGGAGGAAAGCCCTCTTCCCTTAGGCTTTTCGACCTATGTGCACCCTCTTAGCTAGTCTTAGGCATAGAGTATTGGGAAAGGGCTCTGGGGAACGGAGCTCAGGTCCCTCCCTCTCCTCTCCAACTGGGTAGAAGTGAAGGAGGATGAGAAAGAAGATGGCTGAAGCCTTCCCTGGCTTTAGAATGGATCACAGAAGGAACCTTCTGTCTTTGGCACCAGTTAGGCAGGGGAAGGAGGCAGCGGTGTGGGGGAGGGGGATATATCATAAGTGGGGACTGCATCCGAAGGATTTAGACTCCTCCCAGCTCCCACACAGCTCTGTGAAGTCATCGATATTGAGATATGTCCTTCCCACCACCCTACCACTCAGTCATATAACCGGGGATTCATCCGTGGGATGGACAGGCCAGCGGGGCCAGGTACCGCAGAACTCTTGTTAAATAGCTATGAGACAAGTCCAACAGCATAGAAGGAACAGTGGGGTTCATGGGGTGTCGATGACTGACTGGCATTGTCTTGGGTAGCTTGTCTGATTCAGCAGGAAGGGGCATAGAAGACGGGGGAACTTGGACCCCGACTCTGGACCCCTGACCTGAGTTGGCACAGGTGCCTGGAGTCTGGGCCACCTACTGGCCGGGGATATTCCATTCAGACCACCACAAAGAAGTCTCTTTAACTCCCAAAAGACAGGGTCTTGGGAAGGAATAAGGCCTTCAGATGTCTGCCGAGCCAGGTTCTAGTGAACACTGAGAACTTCCTGAAGCAAAATGCCTCGCTGCTAGTGTGACGGAGGGAAGGTGGCTCACGAGTTCAATTTCTTGAATTTGCTGACAAACTCGAAAGCCTTAGTGGAGAAGCACCAACACCCTAGGCTTACCATGAATGTTCTGCTGTTTCTCAGTGTTCAAGCATGCATTCACAGGCAAATATGCACAGGTACTTGTTTACACACGAAGGTATATGCAAAAGCCAGGCTCAAGGAAGAAATGGCAGCAGACACTGGTTCTGGGAAGGGGAGGAGGAGCAGTCACATTTGTAACCATTCTTACTCCTGCAGCCTAGAAGGGATACCTCAGACAGGAGGAGGAAGGCAGGATTATGTGAGGTAGAAACCGGGGAGGCACGGCTCTGCAGGTGAAAGGTGACCCAAAATCAGAATCTTGAACCTTGGGACTTTAGAGGAAAGCACTTCCTGTGTCCAACCCTTGTACAGTATGTATTCTCCCTGTGAGGCTGGGTTAGGACACAATGACCAAGTCTCAGAAGGTCTCAGATTCAGCACGGAGAAACGCAGGACCCTGGTCTGTGATATCCTCACTGTTCTGTTTCCTGACTCTGTGACTTCAGTGAAGTAGCTCAACCTCTCTGTGCCTTCCGTTTCATCTGCACAGTGGGCGTGGTAAGACTTAGCGCTCCTATAACGTGCACGTGATGTAGCCAGCACAGGGCATGGCCCTTCAAAGATGGTCAGCAAAGAAAACTACCAGCATTATGGTTATCTCTGTTGAATATATGAACTCTTTGCCCAGTAAAATGGAGCTGGCTCTGAAGCAAGAACTCTGGACAGAAAGCTAGTAATAACTCACATCCAGACCTCACTTTGGTATTTTTCCTAAGTATCTAATTTGTGAAGCACTGGCTTCATTCACATTCCCATTTTACGGAAGAGGAAATTAGAACCCAAAGAAGCTGCCTGAGAAACACTAAGACCTTGCTGAGTAAGAGAAGACCTCATCTCAGTTGCCGTTATGGGAGAGGAAACTGAGTCCTCCCAGCATGCTATCCCTAGGGCAACAGCAACAGTCCTAGGGCAACAGCAACAGTCCTAGGGCAACAGCAACAGTCCTAGGGCAACAGCAACAGTCCTGGGATAGGGCAGCTGGGACTAGGTCAAGTCTTCTATTCCTTGTTAGACATACTGTCACCTACAAGGTGATCCGGGAGCAGAGGAGTTGGGAGTGCTAACACCCACACTTCCACTCCTTCCCCAGCTTGCCACAGAGGGTGCAAAGCCCCAGCTGCACCTAGCCCCACCCTCCCGTGATCCCAGCAACACAGCAGACATCAGTCACCTGCAGTATCAGAACTGGTTTCCAAAGGAGAGGGAGCTGAAAGAGGCCAAGGCCTGTTCCCAGTGGCCTCACTGCCCAACTGGTGGGTCTTTGCTGAGCAGGCTGAGGGGGCAAAGAAGAGGGATGCCACCACCTTTTGCTCCAGGCTGCCATCCAGCCGTGTGCTTCAGCAACCAGAATCCTCTTCCCGGAGTCCTTTTCTGCCCCCACTCCGCTTGTCTTGACTCAGAGCCAGGACCCATTCGAGAACATCTTGCCCATTCTAGCTAGAGCAGGAAGCAAAAAATAAGAACGGGAGGAGGGAGGAGGAAAGGGATGAGGAGAGAATGTGAGAAGGCACAGAGAGAAGATGGCATGGAGGGGAGGGCAAAGTATAGAGAAATACAGCAGCAGGATACGAAGATCGGGGCTTGGCAGGAGCTTAAGGTCTCCCCCTCTGCACCATCGTCAGGCTTCTGTCTACCAGGGGAATGGCCAACCTCAGCCACTTCCAAATCTGCTGAGAATAGTGGGGCAAAGCAGCAGCATTTTGGGAGGTTGTTTGGGGGTGGTCCCACCTCTACCTCACAAGATCTGTGTCCTCTGCCAACCCCATATCCTTCTTGTGACCCTGACTGTGACCCTTCCTCAAAGCCAGGCCTAGACCCCACTGCTCCATATTCCAAAAAGTATCATCCCCAGTTGGGGAGGAAGCATTCAACAAAAGCGAGGAAATGGGCAGACAGTTGGCAGATGTGCACGGAGGCACAGGGCTTAAAGAGGCAAGCCTCAGGGTTTCCCAGCTGACGGAAAAAGCCACTCAGCCTCTCATGCTTCAGGTCCCTCATCTCTAAGACAATATAGTAGCTGGCCAAGTGGTTGGGAGGTTAAATGAGAATGTCTGAAAGCACTCAGCAGCACCGAGAATAATGCAAAAGGAAATATCTTGAAGGGGTTCACGCATCTCTGCCCTGATTTGTAAGAGGTTCAATGCCAGCAAAGGATGTAGTTAGTCATGGTGGCATGAGACACTGAATCACAGAGCCCCGAAGCCATGCTAGGTCCTTGGATGTCAGCTTAGACCAGCAGATAGAATCTGTGGACTTCATACTTGGTGCATTTTTTTCCTTGTACTATGATTGCATATGAATTTTTACATCTACAGCCACCACAACAACAACAACAATAAAAGAATGGGCAAAAAATAGTCCCAGTCTCTCATCCAGAAAGAATCACCATCAATCCTTTGCTGTAGCTCTTTTTGTGTGTTTAGGAATCAAAACAGTACAACCTGGGCTTTTTAATTAAAAAAAATAAAATGTCCTCGCGGCATTCCTGCCGTTTTGAACATTTGAATGGTTTGAGACGTGTGACTGTTTTCGTTTAGCAATATACAGTGATAAGCTCATGTTGGGAACTGACATCACATGCACCATAGGTTTTGGTCACACACATATCACCCTTTAGCTGACTGATGCCCTGCAGTTGGGTATCGCCCTGTTTCCAGGTGGGTGGAAAGATTCCAGCTGTGCTCCACCCCACCTTGCAAGTGAACTCTGATGAGAAAGCTCAGCTGCAGTGTTCCTGTCCAAGCATCCTCTCCTTGCTCTCTTGGGATCATCCCTGCAGGAAGAACCTTCAGGCTCTTGAATAGCATCTGCAATCACTCACCAAATCCCACCTCTCAGCCAAACTTTCAATTTCCACAGCAACCTTAAATGTTGGCATTCACAGATTGAGACTACGCATGCTCAAACAAAACAAACAAACAAACAAACAAACAAACAAACAAGACACCAACCAGGTCTGGCCAGGAGGCGCCAGAGCTAGGATCTGGTTGTCTTTGTCTTGGCCTCCACATACTCTGTCTTTTGCTCCCCTTAATCTCTATTACCATCTATAACTGAGGCGACTGGCACAGGGTGGGAGCAGAGAGATGCAGTCTGGAGCCACAGGTGTGTGGCAGGCTTGGGGGGAAGTAGCAAGATCCTCTCTTATCTTGGGAAAGGAGGTTTGTCATGTGGTTCTAGAACTCAGAGCCCTAGGTCAGGCCTGGAAATGCCCACAGGGTAGCACCTCTCTCTCTCTCTCTGGATCTCAGTCACTCATCTGCACTCAGTCACACCTCTTTCATTATCTGTGTCCCATAAACAATTCTCCTTAGGCACTACCCACGGAACGCACTTCTTCTTGTGGAATCATTGGTCAGAATGCAGTTTCTGCCTATTAAGACAGAGCTTGGTTGCAGCTCACCTATGGCTATCCAAGTAGCTGGGTGTGGCTTGGGGTGCTACCTAACCCTCTCACCTGAAACAGAGGAAACTGAAACCCTGGGAGAGAGGAAAGAGGAAGGAACATCTGGATGGCAGACACCTCCTACCTGGACACTCCATGTGTAGCCTACTAGCTACGGGATTGCTCCAAAGTGAGGTGCAGGGGCAGATCCAGCAGGAGAGACACCACTGTGTTCTGGTAGGTGGCAGTCAGGGGCCCCAGGCCTTTCTCTCCTTACCCAGCACAAACAAATCCAAGCCTTTGTCATGAGCCTAGCACTGGGGAGACACAATGAAAGAGGGGTTCTTTATGCCCATGTGTGAATTTACAGGGCACTAAGACCGGGGAGATTTTAATAGCTATGAAATGGTGGAGCTCCCTCCAAAAGCACCAGAGTCCTTTCTCTGATCCCTGATCCCTGATCCCTGAGCCCTGAGCCCTGATCCCTGAGCCCTGAGCCCTGAGCCCTGAGCCCTGAGCCCTGAGCCCTGAGCCCTGAGCCCCGACTATCTTCAAATGTGCCTGTTCTGCTACTGGCTTGCAGATTTGGATAATTAGAGATTCCACTTCAAAAACAAATGTGATTTTTGCATTAATTTGGGGAGAGGTATATGTATAGGCATTCACATGTATACACACTAGGGGGGTGAAAAACTCTAATGAATTGCCATGGAGATAAAACTTGGGATGAAGTTGCCATAGTAACGGAAATGTTTTTGAAAGGCCACATCACCTTAGTGAAAGTAAGAAGCTCTTGTCAAGAATTTGCTGTTAGAAGCCAAATCACAGACCTTCCCGTCAGGGCTGGGTGCTCTTTCAGGTTTTCTTCTCTCTCTCTCTCTCTCTCTCTCTCTCTCTCTCTCTCTCTCCCTCTCTCTCTCTCTCTCTCTCTCTCTCTCTCTCTCTCTCTCTCTCTCTCTCTCTCTTTCTAATTTCCTGTTTCTCCTGATCACTCCCAAGAGCATGAGATTTTTACCTGGGAAACTGAGTCAAGTTCTGGTCAGCGTCAGGGTGAAAGGGAGTAGACTCTCTGTTGACTTGGTGTGTGGCATTGGACAAATTGTTTCTCTCCTCTCCTGAGTTTCATTTTATGCAAAATGATGAGGCCAGACATAGACTCGTGTGTTCTTCCGAAGGTCGAAGGTCTGCTTGTCTGCAGAGAACCCAGCCTCCCACCTAAGTCCTGCCTCCTAGATAGAGGGACTGCTGAGCTGTCCATGGTCCTGAAACCTCACCTGCTGGGCTGTTCTCAATGTAGTGATCTTGGCACCAGCCCTGCTGGGCTCAGAAGATCTCAGCCAGAGGCCCTGGGATTCAGAGAGGCCCAGAGGAAGGATGTGGTGACATATCCTAGCCTGACAATCTCTCTATCAGGAGCAGTTAGGAGCCAATGTCTCCCACCCCCACCCTCATCTGCAAAACTCGAGCAAGAGTCCAAAAGCTTGCCTGGACTGTGGGGAGAGGAAGATTCCCCACAAAGTCGGTCCTTCTCTTCTGCAGGAAGCTCAGCTTTTCCACTGGTAGCAGCAGACAGAGATCAAGACATACTCCCCATCAGGGACACGTGCTCACTTCCACTAAAAGACAAGCTGTGCCCAGATGCCACATCTCCGTGTCTTCAAGCCACCGCTGAGCGCTGATTGCCACTTGTTATAAAACATGCCAAAATCACAATAGCTCAGCTATGTCCCTACCTAATTGCCTGACCATATTTCTATAGTCTACTTCCCTCCTCCAGAACACGAGGTGACAAAAGAAAGAGGGGAGACTGCTGGGCGTGGTGGCGCACGCCTTTAATACCAGCACTCGGGAGGCAGAGGCAGGTGGATTTCTGAGTTCGAGGCCAGCCTGGTCTACAAAGTGAGTTCCAGGACAGCCAGAGCTATATAGAGAAACCTTGTCTCGAAAAACAAAAAAAAAAAAAAAAAGAAAAGAAAGAAAGAAAGAGGGGAGACGCTGGAGAGAAACTCATAGTGGAGGGCGTAGGAATTTGCCTGAGACGTCACGTTTTTTATCTCTTTGTGTCCCTACCTGTCCACATAATGTAATGGGTGGCAGTGTGGAGCCCCCAATTCAGAAACCTTTGACTCAAGCCCAGCTTCTATCCTGAATATCACATTCTTCCTGAGTCCTCATTTGGAAAATGGAAATCAGTTACACGTACTTTAACTGTTGATTAAGTGGTTTGAAGATTAAATGGGGGAGCAGGGTCTGACAACATTGAAAGTACCTGGTTAGCTTTAGCTGGGCTACAAATTGCCCCCTAAACTTTAAATTGATGACTCAGATGGGCTTAGGTGGGCACTCCTGGTGCAGCAGATGTCGGCTGTTAGCTGATGCATGCAGCCACGGTGACACACTGACTACAGTGTCTGTGTCTGGCATATTCATGGGAACAGCTAGGAGGGTGTGCTTGGGAGAGACCATGGGCCTCTCTATCCTCCTCAGTCCCATGGCATCGCCTTCTCCAGTCTTTGTGGGAGGAGAGCTGACCTTAGGACTGGGTATATTTCTTCATCAAAAGCAGAAGTTTCTGGACCTTCAGAAATGGCACACAACTGGCATCTTTTTCTTTCAACTCAGCTTATGTATTACAAATAAGTAACTAGTCGAATCCAGATCCAAAGTGGAAGGAGATGGCACAAGGACATGAGGACCTAGAAGTGTGGTTCATTATGGGATGTCATTGGAAATTGACTCTTATGTATATTAATAAATATTCTTGTTACTAGGATTTAAGGAAGGGTCCATTCCCTTATGCCATTTTTAGAAATAACTTTGGAGGTTGGAGACACAGCTCAATGGATAAAATATTCATTGTGCATGCATAAGGACCATAGCTTGGGTCTTTAGCACACACAGAAGCCAGAGGCAGGGATATGGTGGCCTACTTGCGATCCCAGTGCTTGGGAAGCAGAAATGGATCCCAGGGGCAAGCTGTCTAGCTAGATTGTTGGAGCTAACAGGTTCTGGATCCAAGCCAGAGACCCTGCCTTGGGAATTAAAGTGGAGAGTCGTCAGTGAAGCCATAATGCCAGCCTCTGGCTTCCACATGCAGAAACATACAGATGCACAGACAGGCACCATCCCACACACATGGAGAAGTTTGGATTTGCTGCCTTTCATGTGAGCACCGCTCCAGCTATCACCCTAGGCTAGTCAAACTGTGCCTTCCCCTCATCACCCTGCAATGGGCTTTGTATATTTCAGGCATTGAATGCATGTTGCACATCTCCGTGGTGTGTTAACTCTTCTAGACCAGCTCTGTTTTTCTTTGTGCATATTCCCTTCAACCTATTCATTCCCCTTGTAAACTTCCCGTGTTTTCCATTTTGGCAATGAATGTTATTAACACATCAGCTTTTTATTTGTGTGTTTTATGAATTTTTCTTAATTGTGATAAGATAGATAGATAGATAGATAGATAGATAGATAGATAGATAGAGCCATTTACTATGATGAGCATTAAAAAAACTCATTTTATTTGCTTTTCTTCTTTTTCTCAGACCCTTTCTTGGCTCGGAAATTAAACACCTTATCTTGATTCTTTTAGCAGTTACCGCTCAAGTTTTGACAGCTCCATCGTTAGAAAAGTCTGAAGTTGGTGTCTACCTCCATCATATAAATTATATTTATATTACAGATAAAACAGACATATAAATTAATATATATTAATTTTATTTGGAAGAAGGGTTCACATTAACCCAGGGTGACCTCAAATTTACGATATAGCTCAGATGACCTTGATAAAATGTTCAAATTCCAATTGCCTCCTCCATAGATAAAACTGAGTTTATTGTTGTTTTGTTTTGCTTTTCAGGTGTAAACTATGTAGCCCAGGCTAGCCTCCATCCTGTCATCTTCCTTTGTCAGGCTCCTGAACGCTGGGATTACAGTTGCTCATCCCTGTGACTGGCTATCATGCAATTTCTATTTCATTTTATCCTAGCTTTAAAAAATTGTCTCCACAGTACTCACTATGAATATATCTTTTGAGTCTCATTTTAGATTTACTGTAAGATTGACTCTTGGGTTGTTTGCTGGCTAGTTTTATGTCAACTTGACACAAGCTAGAGTCATCTGAATGGAGGGAACTTCAATCCAAAAGAATGCCTCCATAAGATCAGGCTTTAGCCAAGACGGTAGGGCATTTTCTTAATTACTGATTGATGGGGAGAGCTCAGCCCACTGTGGGTGACACTAACCCTAGGCTGATAGTTCTGGGTCCTGTACGAAAGCAGGCTGAGCAAGCCACGAGGAGCAAGCCAGTAAGCAGCAAACTTCTGTGGTCTCTGCATCAGCTTCTGCCTCCAGGCTCCTGCCCCATGTGGGTTCCTGTCCTGACTTCCTTCAACAGTGAACAATGGTGTGAAGTCATAAGCCAAACAAACCCTTTCCTCTTTGACTTGCTTTTGGTCCTGGTATTTTATCACAGCAATAGAGGCCCTACCTAGCACAGAGTGTAGCATTATGAATTTTGACAGATACAGAGTACCTGGAAAGACCTGCCAGTGCGGCCTCTTTGTGGTCCAGCCTTTTCTTCTTCTCCTTGACTTCTGATGTCCACTCCTCAGCCATTCTCTGTCCCTGTGCTTTGCCTTTTCTTGATGTCAAATAAATGGGATCATATAATTCAATCTAGCTTCTCACTCATAGTTTACTACACTCCATGTTATTTCATCTGTCGGTAACTCATTTCTTTTCACTGCAAAACGGGTACTGCCCCATCAGATGGGTCATTAAAGCACAGATCTGGTTCGGTTTGGTTGAGATGCGGTCTCGTTCCGTTGCCCAGGCTGCTCAAGTGATTGTTTTGCCTCAGGTTCCTGAGTGATGGGAGTATGGGTATATGACCATGCTGATTCCATATCCTAAGATTTTAATTTTGAACTCTTATTTTTGTCTGTGGTTGATGTATATTTGGGTTGTATTCAGTTTTGGGTGACTATGAATAAATCCAGCATAAATATTCATGTACATGAATATTATACATGTATGAATCAAAGTTTTCATTTCTCTTGGGCAAGTACCTAGAGGTGAGGCTGCTGGGTCACATATGAAGCAGAAGTTTAACTGTATGAAATACTGCAGACCATTTTCCGTAGCGACTGCTTAACGAATTCACATTCTCACCAGCAGTGAGCGCCGTTTGGGTCGCTGGGTGCTCAGTTTGTTCCTGGTATCAGCTGAGGTCATACTGAGGTTAAGTGCATGTGTGGTGGTACCACACTGTGGACTGGACACGTGTCTTTCTAATGAATGGTGATGTTATATCTTTGCAGGTGTCTGCTCCTTTCTAAAGTTGAGATGCCTTCCCTCACATCACTGAGCCATGAGAAGATCTTTGGATTCAGGTCATTAGTAGCAGCAGCAGTAGCAGAAGGGGCGGGGGACACATGTGCACCACAATACAGGTGGAGATCTGAGGATAGCTTTCTGTTCTTGAGCCCTGTTGGAGCAGGCTTTCTCTTATTGTTTCTGCTGTGCTGAATACCCCAGGCTCACTGGCCTGGTCCCTTCTGGGTGATTCTTCCCTCTCCATCTCTCATATCACTGTAGAAGTGCCAGGATTACCAATGCACGTGGTTACATCTGGCTTTAATATTTTTAGAATATGCATTCTTGGGATCAAACTCAGGTCATCAGGTTTGCCCAGCAAGTGTTTTTTTACCCATTGGGTCGTCTCTCCAATGTCTGGACATGGGTCTTTCTGTCTACATATGATTTTGGAAGATGTGTTTCTGATTACCCATCACTGAGCTTGGTCAGCCTGAGGCATCAGTCCTGAGAGGCATCAGTCCTGAGAGGCATCAGTCCTGAGAGGCTGACCGCTTCCAGGTATCCTGATCCACCTGGGTTTCTCTATCCTTCTGTTGAAGACAGACCTGGACAGAATCTGAAGCTCAGTCCAGGAAGTCTACCTAAGGACCCAGCCTCCTTTCCTCTGATGGCCTCTCTCACACACCTGTCTCTTCCTACTCAGCAGGGGAAGTGGGGCTGTGACAGTGGGAAGGAAGGGCGTGGAGAGGGAAGGGACAAAACAGAGAGGGATGATTTGAGCCGGAGGGAGGGATACCGAGAGAAAGAGCCCGGAATAGGAAATGTGCTAATGTAGTGCTCTCACTTAACTCCTTCTCACCATAAGTCAGTGTAAGGTATTGCTGGCCAGAGGGCTCAGTGTGGACCATCATGGGTGTTTCATAGTGTGAAGGGCAATTGCCTGGATAAGACAGTGTCTCAGATTGTAAGAATCTGAGTATGATTTTCTTTCAAAAAATCTTCCAGCTGCTGGTTAGACACAGTGGAAGATTTCCCTTGCTGCAGAAAGAGTCAACTTGTTTGTTTTTCTTTATGCCCCAAATGAAGATTTAAACAAACAAAGCTCCCCTCCTTTTCCTAGAGACACTAAAGCAAACTGAAAACCCAGGATCAGGAAAACAACCAGTGGTCCCAGGCACTACCAGGCAACGAAAACCAGAAGACCGAGTGTGTGTGTGTGTGTGTGTGTGTGTGTGTGTGTGTGTGTGTGTGTGCATGTGTGTGTGCATGCATGTGTATGTGTGTATGTATGTGTGCATGCNGTGTCTTTCTAATGAATGGTGATGTTATATCTTTGCAGGTGTCTGCTCCTTTCTAAAGTTGAGATGCCTTCCCTCACATCACTGAGCCATGAGAAGATCTTTGGATTCAGGTCATTAGTAGCAGCAGCAGTAGCAGAAGGGGCGGGGGACACATGTGCACCACAATACAGGTGGAGATCTGAGGATAGCTTTCTGTTCTCGAGCCCTGTTGGAGCAGGCTTTCTCTTATTGTTTCTGCTGTGCTGAATACCCCAGGCTCACTGGCCTGGGCCCTTCTGGGTGATTCTTCCCTCTCCATCTCTCATATCACTGTAGAAGTGCCAGGATTACCAATGCACGTGGTTACATCTGGCTTTAATATTTTTAGAATATGCATTCTTGGGATCAAACTCAGGTCATCAGGTTTGCCCAGCAAGTGTTTTTTACCCATTGGGTCGTCTCTCCAATGTCTGGACATGGGTCTTTCTGTCTACATATGATTTTGGAAAATGTATTTCTGATTACCCATCACTGAGCTTGGTCAGCCTGAGGCATCAGTCCTGAGAGGCATCAGTCCTGAGAGGCATCAGTCCTGAGAGGCTGACCGCTTCCAGGTATCCTGACCCACCTGGGTTTCTCTATCCTTCTGTTGAAGACAGACCTGGACAGAATCTGAAGCTCAGTCCAGGAAGTCTACCTAAGGACCCAGCCTCCTTTCCTCTGATGGCCTCTCTCACACACCTGTCTCTTCCCACTCAGCAGGGGAAGTGGGGCTGTGACAGTGGGAAGGAAGGGCGTGGAGAGGGAAGGGACCAAACAGAGAGGGATGATTTGAGCCGGAGGGAGGGATACCGAGAGAAAGAGCCCGGAATAGGAAATGTGCTAATGTAGTGTTCTCACTTAGCTCCTTCTCACCATAAGTCAGTGTAAGGTATTGCTGGCCAGAGGGCTCAGTGTGGACCATCATGGGTGTTTCATAGTGTGAAGGGCGATTGCCTGGATAAGACAGTGTCTCAGATTGTAAGAATCTGAGTATGATTTTCTTTCAAAAAATCTTCCAGCTGCTGGTTAGACACAGTGGAAGATTTCCCTTGCTGCAGAAAGAGTCAACTTGCTTGTTTTTCTTTATGCCCCAAAGGAAGATTTAAACAAACAAAGCTCCCCTCCTTTTCCTAGAGACACTAAAGCAGGAAAACCCAGGATCAGGAAAACAACCAGTGGTCCCAGGCACTACCAGGCAACGAAAACCAGAAGACCGTGTGTGTGTGTGTGTGTGTGTGTGTGTGTGTGTGTGTGTGTGTGTGCATGCATGTGTATGTGTGTAAGTATGTGTGCATGCGTGTGTATGTGTGTATGTATGTGTGTGTGCATGCGTGTATATGTGTGTGTGCATGTGTGTGTGTGCATGTGTGTGTATGTGTGTATGTATGTGTGCATGCGTGTGTATGTGTGTATGTATGTGTGTGTGCATGCGTGTATGTGTGTGTGCATGTGTGTGTGCATGCGTGTGTATGTGTGTATGTACGTGTGCATGCGTGTGTATGTGTGTATGTGTGTGTGTGTGCATGCGTGTATATGTGTGTGTGTGTGTGTGTGTGTGTGTGTGTGTGTGTGTGTGTGTGTGTGTGTGTATGGTGGAGCAAGGGAAACACTTACAGCATTCTGAAAGGAAAACAGAATGCTTTTCCTTTTGGAGCCAAACTTCTTTTTAAAACTAAAATAAACATCAGAGGTTGCGTCTAACCGCCTGCCTCTGAGCTGACTCTGCCAGGCTAACCATCTGTCTGCTGGTAGGAAGCAGGTGCTGCTTCAGTCACTAAGCCTCCGCCGGCCCTGCCTCCCTGGCTCCTCTCTGACCAGCGGTAAGGTTCCCGCCGCAGTCCTTACACTGATTCTTGCCCACCTGCCTCTCCCTGGAGAAGACAGCCTTGGATGTGCTTCATCTTGTCCAGTTGCTTCAGCTTGGTTGTACCTTGTGTCTGCACCGAAGTCTACATTCATTACAAAGCAAAACCAAGCAAACAAACAAACAAACAAATAAACAAACAAACAAAAAGGCATTTCCTATCTCTCACTGTTCACCCAGTTTTGTAACACATCTTGGAAATAGGCCACATACCTAACTGTGGGGCAAACTGAGGGGGTCATACAGGGAGTGTTGGGGATGGAACAGAGTTGATTGGAACTCAGTTCTCCCCTATCCCAGCAGACGTGAGCCTTTAGTAGGCTATGGTTTTCAAGCAGACTCAAGTTAGCCAAGGTCTGTGAGGTCCATCCTCAGCCCACCCCGGGCCAGGGAGAACTCTCATACACCAAGTGGGCCATGGGAAGTATGACTCCCTGTGCCTCATCCACGTGTTCCTGAAGTGTTCCTCACGTAGGCCTCCCAGTTGCTCAGCCTTTGCCAACCCTTACTTTTGGCTCAAGCTGGCGATGGGATGACTTGGGTCCTGCCACCAGCCAGCCTTCCTTCCATTTAAGGATAAAAGGAAGCCATTCTCTGAGCCCCCACCACTCACACACACATCTCCCACCCCCGTAGTCTTCTTTGCTAGCTCCTGCTGTTGCGACTGTAGGGAGTGGAGTTTTGGGTAATTGTTGCTATGGAAATCTAGTCTTGAATTATTGTACAAATGTGTCCCATCTTTCTCCTTATTTAGTATGGGATAAGGATGCCTGGGAAATGTGGAGGCTGAAAGCGCACCATGATTCTCCCTCATTCTCCTGATTAACCTGGTCCAACACCTCTGAGCACCCTGCTCCCTGACTCTTATCTCCTCTAAGCTCTTGATTGGTTACTGACATAGGAAGAGTTCTAGGCAGCTGAAGTCCCTGCTCTCTGTGAGACACCCCAAAGGAAATGACCTTTGGCACAGCTGGCTCCTAGAGGATCATACACACACACACACACACACACACAGAGCCTACAGGTCACAAAGCCTGTGTAAAAACTGAGGAGTTGTTCGACTAAACCCCGATGCCTCCTGTTTCCGTGGGTTGCGCTGTCTGGATGAGCAGCTCGGCTATCTCCCTTCATGTTCTTCTGCCCACGTGCAGATGTCTGGATCATTAGTGCTATTTTTATCATGTCTCTCTCCTGTCCAAGGTCTGGCCCACCTTCCCATTGATTATTCTACTAAATACAGATTCCCACTGTAGTCAAAAAGTTCCCTCCTCTCCTCTACACCCTCTGGGACTCCGGCCTTATCCCCTTTGCTTTCTGCTCTTGGTGGCTCACTCACGCCTGATGGGCACCCTGACCCTCCGCACACTTGCTGCCTTCGTGTGGGCTATCCTTCCTTCCTTGGCTCTGTGAAAACTCCTTGCCTTCTAGAAGATTCGTTGTGTCGCTGCTGTTGAAAAGATTTCAGTCTTTTGGAAAAGGGCAGGGGACAGAAACAAGGTGCACCCTTCTCCCAATGGCGTATGAACTGTATAGAGTATTCCCATCCAACAGAAGCCATAGGCCACAAACACACAAGGGCCTCCTCTCATATGTCTACAGGGGTCCAACAAGCTTCCCAGTGAAGGGATCCATGGTCACACAACGATCAAAAACAAGAGACAGAGGAAAGTCCTATAAGCAGAATCCTGGGGGCTGGAAAGATGGCTCAGTAGGCAAAGGTCCCATCTACCAAGGCTGATGGCTTGAGTTCAGTCTCTGGGACCCACATGTCTGTCTGTCTATCTGCCTGCCTGCCTGCCTGCCTGCCTGCCTCTCTCTCTCTCTCTCTGAAGATGTAAAAAACAAAAAAAATGTATTTTTTAAAGGGAATCCTGGCCATGTGTAGGGAGGGAATTTTTGTACATATTGCTGCCTGTGAGGAGACAGGACCTGAGTTTGAATATTCTGTTATTATCATTGGATCCTAAATTCTGACTTACAAATAGTCCTTATGGGCTGTTGACCATCTTCCTCTGAAGAAGAAAATGATCCTTTATGCTAATCACTCACTCTTTCTCTCTTCCGCCCCACTGCAGACTTGTATTTCAGACTCCATATTTTCTTATCTTGCCATTGAGACAGAGACAGATTGAGGGTCTACTCTGATATGAGTAGAAGCAGCATCTGAACCCCAATCTAATAGGGCCACCCTACATACCAGGACCCCCTTAGTCTGAAGGTCAAGACACCCCAAATGCTCCAGTCTAGAGGGATCTCCACTCACTGGTGGGATGGGACTTTGGAAGAAGACACACACGGTGCCCAATTGATTCATGGAAGTACAGCTGGGTTGAGCTTTGAAAAGGAGTAAGCCATCCCTGGGGATGTAGCTCAGTGGAAGAGCGCCTGCCTAGCGTGGGTAGGTCCTGGGCCAGGTGCAGCAGCCCAGGAGAAAAGTCAGAGCAAAGTAATCACTAAGACAGGATGGTGGAGTCAGGAGTGATGGTGCAGGTTCCCTGGAGGTATGAACGGTGGAGTCAGAAGTGATGGTGCAGGTTCCATGGAGGTATCAATGGTGGAGTCAGGAGTGATGGTGCAGGTTCCATGGAGGTATGAATGCTGAAGGAAGGGTTTGGTAAAGACAAGGCTGGTTCATGCACTGTTTCGGAGATGTCTGTGGCCTGAGACTTATTCAAATAACTAACAAGTCTGTCCTTTAATTGGCTTAGTCTGTATGTAAACGTCTTTTCAAACACTCACCTGACTTTTATAATGAATCTAGTCACTCGAAGAACGATTTATGGCCTTTCATCCCTGCACTTAGCATTTTATTGTACAGGTTCGAGCCTTACTGCAGGATCTGGGTCTTGTGGAGGTTTCCATTCAAGCCTCTTTCACTGAGAGAGAGAAACTCAGTGCGGGCCAGCTGAGGCAGGGACAGGAAATGCCATCTCTCCACCCTGGGACAGCCCAAGCTTCTGGCATGGCTGGATGCACGGGTGTTCAGTGATGTCAGGCACACTCTCTTCCCTCACTCTGGCTCCAGCACCTGTCTTGGTGAGCTTCACTGTCAGGCAGCCTCTTACCTGACTGCCATGCAACCACTCAGGCTGAGGTGTCATGGACCTGAGAGGCATCCGTTAAAGTTCGGGTGGAGGCCACGCCAACTGAGTCTGTTCCTAGTCGTCTTCCCCAGCAACTTCTGTCCATGTCTTACTGCCCAGAACTAATGGGACATGACAATTCCTAGCCGCAAGCATCTCTGTTTTTGTTAAGTAAGTACCACGGGTGTGGGGGGGGGGCGGGGGGGGTGGATTGTTAGTTGTCAGAGAGCTGGCTGTGTCCACAGGAATACCAGGGGAAATCTTGTTTGGATTGGCTCTACACGGTCATGTGGTCATCTTTAAATCAACATTTATGACCTGTCAATAGCTTGGCCAGATTCTTATCATTGCAGGAAGAGGAGGTGACTCTAGCTGGCCTAGGGGATGGAATTTCCATGAGAAAGAGACGTCCCCAACAGAAAGGGATCAGGACTTGTGTGCCGAGGCAGGTAAACAACATATGCTCACTAGAAGAATTTTTCAGCAGAGGAAGAAAACATACTAAAAAAAAAAAATAACTTCAGAAAAATAAATAGCTCCAGGGATCTCCCACCACCCCCCTCCCTGGCACAATATACCATAAGGCAAGTCATGTTACAGGGACTAAATATAGGCACTGTGAGAAGACAGAGGGGGAAATTATTTAGACAGGAAGACTTCTGGTGGGAGGGTATTTGGAGCTGGGTTGTGAAGGAGCTGCTGTGTAGAGAGGGAGGGCAGAGAGGCAGAAACAATGTGCAGAGGCCAGGAATAGGGGTTACCTGAGCCTCAAGAGAGGGGTGGCACCCCGAACAGCTTCAGGCTGGGACTATCTATGTCTCATCTCTGAAGGTATCAGAGCATTTCTTTTCCCATTGGGTGTGTAACTGTCTTTGCAGAAGTCTCGGTTAGCAGCATTCTTACGGCTGAGGATACCGAGCAGGGAGACAGGGAAGAACTTAATGCTGAGATCCAGAAGCCTGGAGGAACCTGGCTGCAACGTGGACGGCAGAGAACCCCTGGGAGCGAGTTCCTAATCCAATTAAGAAGCAATCATGTGGACGTTTTTCAAAGGCTGGCCAGTTACCAGGCACCTCCCAGGAGACTCTCTCTGGAGGCTTGACAGTTCACTGCTAAACCTGGGCTCTGGAGCTGTGGGCTGCTGGTACGGCAGCTGGGCGAGGAGCCCAGGCTCAGACAGCTGGGGTGGGAATCTTTTAAGGATGAACAGGATGGGTAAGGAGCTTGTTGTTGTCATGGAAACCAACCCTGGGTAGATGAGACATGGCCCAGTGGAGAGAATACCACCCACTATTAAGCTTCCCTGTGGGCGGCCAGCAGGCACCTCCAGAACCCACTGTTCTGGCCAGCTTAGAGACTGTGTCCATCCATCTCATCTCTGCCTGCCTCCTAGGGACACCACAATCTGGCCATGTGAGCGAGAACTTAGACCAGTTCCTAAGGGGTCTGGAGAGAGGCTTTGAAACCAGAAAAAAAAAACTTTTTGGCATAGCCCCTACTTCCCTTCCTGTGTTGAGCAGGAATATGGCACAGGGCCAGTGTGTAGGAACTGTGGCTAGGACCAGGGTCCCAGGCCAAGACTAGGATGGGATGTCAAAGGCAGTAGAATAAAGTGGCAGAAGCCGTGAATGCCAAATATGGATATGTAACCTTCTGCCTCCAGCTCTGTCACCCTTAGCAGGTTGGGTGGCCCCTGACAAGTTGTCTTTCCCCAAGAGGTTTCCTTTCAATTACACTGATCCTGTTCTTAGACTTAGAACCAGATGCTTCCGGTCTCATCAAGCCTCATGTCTTTCCGGTCTCATCAAGCCTCATGTCTCAGCCCTGGAAAGTATCCCTCTCCTGCACAGGATACCCTCAAAGCATCCGGGCTCTTCTCGGGTCAGGTGCTGGGGCAGCCCCTTTCTGCTAGTCTTCCCAAATCTCGGGGGGGGGGCAATCTGTGCTCACACAGGAAGGGTTCCTCAAGCTCACAGTTACCCCTTGTTGCCTGTGGAGAAAGGCCTAATAAGCAGCCTGTTGCAATTCTGCTTCCGTTTTCAATAGGTGTTATTTTAATTGGGCCTTTCCGTGGGACAGAGGAAGGAAAAGGCAATTTGCAGCGCAGGCTTTTGGCTCTGGGACTGAGCCCAGCAGTTCCACTCCCCGTGCCCCGCCCCTCTCCTGACCTTGTTGCTCCCTTGCCCTCAGCATTTGCCCAAGTAGTGGCCTCCCGCCCACCCTAGATAGAGGAGCAGAGAACGTGGTCCATGGGGAAGAAAACCATCCAAAAGCCTGCAAGGGAGTCGCGGTTAGGAAAGAGACGTGTGGGGGTAGATGGGTGGGTGCCAGCTCCCATGGACTCTCAGAGATACTGAAAAGGCAACAACTGAAAAAGAGGACTTCAAGCTCCCTTAGTAAGAAAGTGAGGGGCTGGAGAGAAAGCCCAGTGGTTTAGGGCACTTTCTGTTCAAAGTAGGGTTCCCAGAAGCTGCACGGAGTGGCCCATAACCATATATAACTCCAGCAGCAGGAGATCTGACAGCTTTTTCAGGCTTCCAAACACATCTGCACATCTCTCTCTCTCTCTCTCTCTCTCTCTCTCTCTCTCTCTCTCTCTCTCTCTCCC
>LR753337.1:1173610-1244080 GCA_902729485.2 Mus minutoides | reverse complement strand
TTTTCAGTTTTTAAAAATGAGTTAACTAGGGGCTAGAGAGAGATGACTCAGTGGTTAAGAGCACTGACTGCTCTTCCACAGGACCCAGGTTCAATTCCCAGCAACCACAAGGCAGCTCACAATGTCTGTCACACCTGTTCTAAGGGAATCTGACACCCTCACACAGACCTACATGCAGGCAAGACACTAATGTGCATAAGATACAAATTTTAAAAAGAGGAGACAGTTAGCCTGTCTTTTGTCTTTCTCCCATGAATCCTCCAGGCCTTACGAATGACACCCTCATAGGATATTCTCTCTCTCTCTCCCTCCCCTCTCCCTCCTCCTCCCCTCCCCCTCTCCCTCCCTCCCTCCTTCTGTCCTTTCTTCCCTCTTCCCCTCCTTCCACAGGTATTTGTTTGCACATTTGTCTATTTACCACATGTGTGCCTGGTGCCCTCAGAGACCCTTGGACTGGAGTTACAGTTGTGAGCTATGATGTGGATGCTAAGAATCGAGCCCCAATCCTCTTAAAGTGCATCTCTCTAGTTCCTGGTTTCTTCTTCAACCTCTGCTGCTTGCTTCCATTTTGACATTCATCAGGTGTCTGAATGTGGGGAGGCATAGGGAACACAGGAGACAGATTCCTGAGCGGGCTCTCAGGTACCCTGCATGTGGCCCAGCCCCGGCCCCCTTCACACTCAATTCCAAGTCCCAGTGCCCACTGTGGGATTGCATGCAATTCCCAGGGCACACCAGTCCACTCATAGCTCTTCCTCTGACCTGACTCTCCTCTTAGCTGCTCCTGGCCAAGGCCTAGAGATCCATCTAGAGCCTTCCCCCAGTGTCACTGTGGAAATCGGTCCTGCCATACCCCAACGTATCTTGTGGCTGGGGTGAGGAAGCTTACTGTCTCACTGTAAACCACGTGTGGACGGAGACATGATTCCAGGGAGTGTAGTCTGCCATAGTCTCCAGAGACATCTGTCCATGGGTGTCACCCAACGTCATCTGCTCTTCTTAATGAGCAAGGGCTGGTTGGGAGCTTGACTGCTGTAGTTGGGCAGGTATGGCAGAGTGATAGCCTACAAATTCTAAGGCCCGCTCATGAGATGTACAGATCCTGTCCAGTTCTTGCCTTCCGGTACCTCCCTTGTATCCCGGGTCCATGCTATGAGGAAGCCCTGGCCACACGCATGGGTGTGCTGGTGCTGGCTGGGCAACTCCAACGCAGGGCTCAGCTGACAGCAAGCACCACTCAGGTGGTGTGCAGTCTCAGGACTTTCCTCTGTCGTCTTGGGATCTTCCGGCTGAGGCTCCAGATGTTACAGAACAGTAACATGCTATACTAACCATGTCTTGTTCCTCAGCAGCTGTGAGGTGCAGCACTTGAGTGCTGTGCCATGCAAGCCAGTAGTGGTTTTATCCAGCTTGCACTCCAAATCCAAGCCCTGTGGCTGGCGCCCACCTAGAGTGGGTGCCTTTAGTATTTGTGGCCTGAATGGCTGAAGTCTAGCAAATAGGATTAATCTTGACTGTCAAGATGAGTCACCTAAGGGACAAAGCTTTGAGTACATCTATGATGGTGTTTACAGAGAGGCTTATCCTAGCTGTAGGAGGTACCAGTACCAGAAGAGACTGAATAAAAGGGAGAAAGTGAGTTGTGAACCACAGTCTATCTGCTTCATGGCTGCCAACATAGCGTGATCAGCCGCTTCCCTCCCTGCAGCCACGCCTTTCCACCATGATGGAATGAACCATAAATTCCCTGGGAGCCTAAACAAACTTCCTTTCTTTGGGTTGCTTCATCAAGTATCTGGTCCCAGCAAGGAGAAAAGTGACTTAAAGAGCAGGTGACGATTCCAGTCTGGCCTTCCCACCACTGCTCATCTTTCCTTAATTCTCTCTCCAGAGTTCCATGGCTCACAGGGAACAAGGTAGCCCAAGCCTGCCTCCGTGACATTACTGAGTCTTAAAGAAGCAACCCACCCCATAAGCTTTCCAAGATCTTCAAGTTCCTACTGCTCCAGCTGCTTGAGTTGAGATTTCTAGTACTGACCATCTGGGTCGTCATCAGATTCATATATATATATATATATATATATATATATATATATGTATATATATATATATATATATAAACATATATATGTGTGTGTGTAATAAACATACACATACACATATACACATGTATATGTATTTTTATTTTATTTATGTTTAATATATATATATATATATAAAATAAAATCGTTCTTGCTGCATTTGCACACGTGCACACACCAGAGTATACGTGTCAGAGGACAGCTTCATGGAATTGGTTTTCCTCTTCTGCCTTTATGGGTTTAAATGTGGGTCACCAGGTTAGGATAGAACGAGCATTGCCTGAGCCACCTCGATGCCCCTGCTTCAAAAATGTTTGTGTTCTCCACTGTGCTGTACGCCGTTATTAACACCCCCCACAGGAAGGCGCTGGGGATGATTAAGGACCAATAACAACAAACAGGTACTGGAGTGCAGCCTGTCCAGTGCCAAGCTCACATAATGCTGATTAACAATAGCAAAGTTTGTGTGATTGTCCTGGTCTAAGCCTTGGCTGCAGACACCCCCAGTCAGAGGCGTTACTGGTCCCATTGAGGTGAGAGAAGCACAGGAGAGAGGATGTGGCTTGCTCAAGTTCACACAATAAAGGGACGAGCTGATCTTTACAATCAAGTCATGCAAACTCTTCTATCTTCTTTAAAAAAAAAAATCACTTCCATTGACTGTGCTCTCAAATGCAGGCGTGTGAGCCGTCCTTAGAGAGTGTCATTTAATAATGACATTAGCCCATTATACAGACAGGAAACAGACTCAGCAGATGAAAGCCAAGGTTGGGGATGGTGACTTCACTAGGTTGGAGATGGGGAAACCTGGCTACTGGGTGCTCCTGAGACTTGTAGAACCACAGTACATTCCTTCCTAGGTAGTGTGGCTCCTAAGGGCTTGAAATTCAGGAATGACTTAGGCCCTTCCCTACCCTTTTGGGTTCCAGAATGACATGGTACCTCCATCTGCACCTACTCTCATCCTGTGTCTCCCTTCCCAGCTTCCCTCCCTCCTCTATGCTCACTGCCCCCTAAAGCCAGGTCACTGAACACTAAACCCACTCCTCCTATCTGCCTAGGTCCCTGCCTCAGTCTCCAGCCCACTGCAGCACCCTTCAAGAGAGCCTACTTACCTAGTCCTGTCCCTCTGAATCCCAGGCAACTCTGCCCCAAGTGCCTGGCATCTAATTGCCACCCCATGCTAGCTAATCATTAAAATGGCCTCTTTTTACTTTGAGATTGTTTTCTCTGGGCAGCTCAAGCTGATCTCAGACTCACTGGTGGCCCTTTTGCCTCTGCCCCGCAAGTGCTGAGATTGCAGGCCTTCTTTACCATTCACAGCTTAAACGGACTTCGTGGTTTTTATATGTATTGACTGTTTTGCTGGGGGCGGGGGGCATATGTGTGCATATGCATGCACATGCATGTGAAGCCAGAAGAGGGCACTGGATTCCCTGAACTGGAGCTACAGAGGGTTCTGTGAAGCAATGTGCATTCTAAGACCTGAACCTGGATCCTTCGCAAGAGCAGCAGCTGGTGCTCTATAGAGAGTAACCACCCTTCAGCCCCTTAAGTCGACTTTATGTTAGAAGGTGGCAATGCTGGGTGTGAGCTTTTTCCTTCATTGGGTTTCCTGGGGGTCCCCATCTTTAACCAAGTGCAAGTAAGAGTGACCTTAACACTTTGATTCCCATGTCTTCTTATCAGAGATGACTACAGGTCTTGTTCTGGAATTCAGCTTTTGGGGTGGCCAGCTGAGGGTCTTCTGGAGTCCCTAGACTGTGGTAAGAGGCTTTCTGTCACAAGTGGAAAAAGAAATGGTTTCTTGTCTTAAATTGCCGTGGACACCGAATGCACAGTCCACATGACTATGACTGTAACAACAGAGCTTGACCCGCACCAGGAGACCAAGGCTTCATCTCTAACACTTTATATTACCAAATTCACATCTGCAGAGGTCCCGTGGCTCTGAGGTGGCCCTGCCCTCCCACAGAGGGCATCTACTCCTTGCCGCTCTCAACCTGTGTCAACATGTCTTGGACAGAGAAAACTCCTCTAAACAGAAGTGTGGGGAGGCTACAGGATGGGCTCTGCCCACGTGACACCTGTTGCCACGCTGGTGATGAGAGGAATCGATGTCTTCCTGCACCATCCATGCCTGTATCTCTGACGAGTTAATACCTACCATGCATTCAGCTCTGCCTCAAACCTCTCTGTCTCTGAAGGGTGGGCTCCAGGCAGCTGCAAGCCCTGCGGGAATGGGCTGGGGGATGGGCCGGGGATGGGCAGCAAGCCCTCCCATTGGCTGTCTCACTTCCTCCCGCAGCCAAAGGCAAGTTAGAGCGTCTTAACGCCAGTCACCCTGTTCCTCTCAGCCCCTCTGGCTCTTCCTCCCCTCCAAGCCCCAGTTATTGGCTATCTCTCCCTATCTCTGGAAAAGCCCGTCCTAGTAAATGTCCACACTGGGATGGCTGTTGAGAGCCATGGTCCCTCAGTTGTGGGGACTCTGTGTTGCCTTGTCCTCTGGCTGTTTTGGAGGAATAGGGGCAATCTCTGAAGCTAGATGGGATTAATAGCGCACCACACTGGGAAGGCACTGTGAGCCCTCCCAGAAGGGCCCCTGAGAAATTCCAAAAGAACCCAGGCTCTGCCCCACACTGGGTAACTCAGAGCTTCTTGGGACTGACCCTTAAACTTATATATATATATAAAAAAAATCCTCCAGGAAGTGGCCAAGGCTGAAAAGCACCACTTTAGTGACAAGAACTGAGCGTGATGTCACTGTGGTCTTCTCTCCACGTCCTCTCCGGACTACAGCAGCCTCAGCAGCGGTTCAGCCGTTGTCACTAACAGCTGGAAGGAGGGGCTCTAAGACATCACCACTGGAATGGCAGAGCCAGAGCAGCCTCTCATGTGGCCGGTCCCCTCACTCGGGTACCATGAATTGGTCATCACTGTCTCCCACTATTTACTAGGGACTGGGATGGCGGCTCCTGCTGACCTTTCTACTTTAAACCCCGATGCTAGTCAGTTTCTGCCCCTTCCTTCCCCCACTGCTGCTGTTGAGCCCCCATGAGCATGTGGACCACAGCATACTTAGCCATGAACTCAGGGTTAGGCTTCTGGGTATGACCACAGCAGTGTTGCTGGGCACTGAGCTCTAAACCTGTATGAACGGGGCTAGGCTGGACTGAGGCGCCTCCTGCAGGCCACTGACATGATAGCTTGTGACCATGACTGCCTACTACGTGCTGGTGACCTCTTTGAAGGAACAATTACCATTCCCCATACAGCAGACACTGTGTGCCCTGATGCCCAGTAGGCAGGGAACACGGAGCCCCGAGCCAGGTGTGATGTGGAAAAAGGGCTGAAAACGCACTATACAGACAGACGGTGGAGGGCTGGCCTCTCACCCTGCAGTACTTTACTCGGGAGACAGCGTGCCATCAGCCAGTGAAGAACACCACTGACCAAGGGCCATTTTAGGCCCTTCCTGATGGCCTAATGTAATAGAACCAATGGGAACAAGAGAGTGAAGTCCATGGGGGCCACTAGTCTTGGACTGGCATTCCTGTCTGCAGCCGAGGATATATCTGCACACGACAGTCATCTGGGCAATGCACAATGTCCACTCTGCATCCACACTGACGAACAAAGTAAAATGCTTTCCCGTGGGGAACCGTGGTGTAGAGCCAGCTACTAGAATACATGGATGCGTTGCAGGGGTGTGTTGCAATGTGCGTTCTGCTGCACTGGAGGCGGCAAGGCCCTGCCCGATCTCAAGCCTCTTCCTATCCTGTCTCCTCCCCCTCTTGTGTGCCATGAGAGGTGAAAGAGAGAAAGGTTCTCCATGCCTGTTTGTAGCATGTAGAAGTGCTGAGGGGAGGGATGGAGTCCTGAAAACTGCTCGGGTTTCCTTGGTCATTTTTTGCCAGACTTCTACTAGAGTTCTAAAGCAGCCCAGAGCTACTGCACTGCCAAGAAACTTGTACCTCACGGGAATTAGCATCAAGCAAGGGCCTCTGAGAGGATCACCATGAGTAGAGATTTGTCACCCTCTAGTGGCAAGGTGTGGGTATGGCACCTTCTAGCACTGGAGACATTGTGCAGCCTGGTATGACATTGCAGGCTGCCTTGTTGCCCGTTCCTGGCAGAGCATCTTCAGGGATGGGAGAGGCAGGTTGGTGGAGCTAGGACTACAGCCACAGGAGCCAGCTTCTCTGGAAAGCCATTAGCCCACTGTCTGCACAGCAGGCATATCACAGTACCTAACTCAGAGAATTGGGAAGGCTTCCTCCTACACAAGAGGCTATAGGGAAGCTGGCAGTACAAAGGGTCTGAGGACAGGTGACACCCCACCCTACTCAGCCAGCAACATGCTCCTCTGCCATTGAGAGTTACAGGAGGGACTCCCAGAGTTATAGTGACAGGATTTTATGACCTGTGTGCAAGTTTTCCTGATATGACATGCCTCTGCCTTCATGTTTATAGTCCTAATTTTGTATTTCAGCCTATCTATTTCCTTATAAGTATATGGTGTTTTGCCTGTATTTCTGTGCACAAGCCCTGTGTGTGTGTGTGTGCCTTGGACCTTCCTAGAAGAGGGCACTGGATCTTCTGGAACTGTGGTGTGAAGTTAATATAGCTGAGCCACCATGTGGCACTGGCAATCAAACCCAGGCCCATTGGGAGAGCAGCCAGTGCTCTAACTGCTGAGCCCCTCACCCCAAGCCCTATGTCCTTGTTTTCATTATGGGACCTGCACTGCAGATGGAACACAGTGCAGTGTGAATGCCTGCCACCAAGGGTCAGCCCCAGCCCCCAGGTGTTTCTAAGCCCTCAACTCTTCTGGAATGAGGTAGATAGGCTACACTAAGACTTCACTGGAAACTTGGCCAGTCTTGCTCTTTGTACATATTTGCAGAGCTGGTTCCAGACTCTTCCCAACGCTATCATCTTCAAGAGAACTAGGAGATAGCAGCTCCAGCAAACATATGGCAGTTTACCTGGGAACCTTAAGAACTGTTCTGAATCAGGTCTGGAATGTCTTTCGCATTCTCCAGCTACTTCTGAGACAGTTAGCTACCCAGCCTATGGCTCTGAATCAGTGTATATGAATGCTTCTAGCCTAGGAACAAAGGGGTAGTCATGACAAAGAATGCCAAGTGCTTCTTTAAAGTTTTCTAAATAAACCTCAACTTTATTCAGCTGACATGTTCTGAAACAAGGGGTGTAAATATAATTGCCAATCAAAGCTATTTAAATTCAACAAGGCAAGCTGGCTTTTGAGAAAGAGCCTGAAATGAAACCTGTAAAACCTACTATTTACTTGGTCCTTGGATTTAGCTTTCCTTCAAGTGGCCATGCATGGAGAATACATCTATTTACTTGTTAGTCTTAGATTCCTTCTAGCACCCAACCTGCTTCAAACCCTGTCACTTAGACTACTGCACCAAGGTGCACACACATCTGCTGGCTGCAGCTTCTGACAAGCTCCGATAAGGACGCAGGGCTCCTCCACTAGAGGGCATCCCACTCAGGCTAGGGGCCCTTCCCTCTGCTGGAGGGTGTAAGGACAGTTCGCCCAATCAGGTCAGAGTCATCTCACAAGGCACTGAATGTAAATTTGAGGGAGGGCAGCCTGGACAACCAGCTCAATGCCCCTGGAGTCCACATGCTCTGTGGGACATGTCCCTGTCCCCAGGCAGTAGTGCTGACCTCACAGCAAATTCATTCCAAAGAGAGACCTGGCTGCGAAGGTGGGACATCAAGTTCCCTAAAACCAGGATTGCTACAAAGGTAGAAACCCATTATGTACTAAAAACACTGCTTCAACAGCCAATGAAGGGCAGGAGCTGGGGCCTTTGCTGACCACATTTTGAGTTCAAATGGCTCAATTACAGCTTGTACATCTTCCAAAGCATGCTGTCTGGTGGGATCTTCAGGTGCCAGGGGGCACAGGAGTCAGGTCTGTGCAGCACAAACTCTATGGCCAGCCAAGAGACCATGCCCATCTGCCTCCCCAAAGTGAGAAGGAGGTGTGGAGATGCTGCAGGTCTCCTGTCTCTAGGGCGACTGTTTCCACTCTGCAGGACTGTCAGGTCTTCCTAGAGGGGGCACATTCCCCCTTCAGACCAGCTATGGCACATTTAACCCAAAGGGGAAGAGTGACAGATATTGCATCTGATCAGAACTGAGCTAGTACCCAGGAAACTCAAGTTTAAAGTGTGTACAGTTGAGAAAGTTCCCCAAAAGGATGCCACAGATGTATCCGAGAGACCAATACTGCTACACAAGGAGAGGGGTGAGATGTAACACCTACTGTGAAGAGGGAAACAGCAGAGGACGCTTAAGCAAACATAGGAAGTAGGTAGGGCAATCAAAGGAAGGATTAATACTGACCAGTTTCCAGTTTTTAGGATTTCTGGCTTGTTTTTCCTACTAGGAGGCTACTAAGGGTGGGCAGGGCCTGTGACTGATGAACAAATAAACTCACTAGATCATTCTAGTACTTGCAGAGATTAATTACAATGTATGCTCAAGATACATTAACTTTCAAACAAATTCTGCATTACACCAGGTACTGACACAGCCCCAGTCATGGCTGGGAAAAGTAAATGACCTGGTCCCTGAAAGTCTCACATAAACATACTTACCAGGGACACCCCCAGGGTGGCCTATGAGGGCTAGGGAAAATGAAGGCTTAGCTGATTGATATATTGCTAATATGTTTCAAGGGATAGATAGTCAAAGAATTTGAGAGGACAGAACTAGATGAATCTGCAACTGACAAGTCGCCCTTTGCTCATGGCTACTTTCAAAGTGGCAAAGGCCCGCCCATCAAAGCCTGGGTGCAGGTGCCAAGCTACCGTCTCTGAACTGTAAGAGCCAATTGCTGTATTAACTGGAAAACACTGGTGACTCAGGGCTTCCGTGTCCAGACTGAACATTCCCTGGGACACTGCTAGGCTCACTTCAGGAAGGCAACCACCTAGCACCATGGCATGGAAACACTTGCATTATCAGCAGCAGCACTGATGTCTCTGCTTCCCTGGAGTAGCTGCTTCCAGGAAAGGGTGCTGGTGTTAGCAGTTAGTCACCTACATGTCATGTTTTCTTAGGGGCTGGGGCCGGGCAGTGGCCAGAAGCAAGGGTGTGGGAACTGATCTATCCCAGAGGGCACAGGGAAAAACCTCTCTCCTCATCTTCTCACTTGTGCTCCAGCCCACCCATCAGGAGTGAGTAGTGTGGACAGTGCTGTGTGCAAGCCTCACCATGAATGCTTTCCAGGGCAAGCATCAGCTATGTGGACAAACCACAAACCCCAGTCCTCCCTCCCCCAATGAAAGCCAGAGAACAGGGTCTTGACCCACTTCCTAAGCACCACACATCTTGGTGACCCTAGGCCCTACTCCCCAGATGTCACAGAAAACAAAGCAGGTTTGATACTAAGCCACGATTAGTCCTGGGGGGAGAGGTGTCTTCACAGTTAAGGCATACATTTCAAAAGAGCCTCCCAGTCCACTTCTTGCTTGCACATGCGCACACAATGGGAAGGCTGTCCAGTGCTGGGTACAGCTGGCTCACGTCAGATACTGTACCACGAGGAACATAACTGCGCAAGTGAGCAGCATCCCACCGATCATGAAGTACTTGTCCTGGAAGGCCCGCTTCTCAATCAGCCTCATCACTGTGTTGGACAAGCCGAGCATGTTAGCAATGTCAAGGATCTTTTTCTGAGTCCCCTGGAGAGATGAGAAGAGAAAGAAAAACAGAAATCAGCCTCACTGTCAAGGGTGGTTAAAGGTCACTCCAAGCCAGGGTCTTTCTAGCAGACACTGTCTTCTTGGTCATGCCCTGAGAAGACGAAAGAAAGCAGCATTCACCAGAAATAGATTCACCCTGCCATGGCCAACTAGTGTATGGTCAAAAGGTCAGAAGAAGCCTTTTATACAGTGGTGCTGGAACTGGCTATATAGCATATACATGCAGCATCCATGTACATAAACAAGTACAGTTCACATGTCAGTAAAAAAGTGAACCTGGAGTCACATTGCATACAGAAACTGGGGCTAGGAGATGATTCCGTGGGAGGTTTTCTTGCTGTACAAGCATAAGGACCTGAGTCTGGATCCCAGAATCCATGTAAAACACCAGGTGTGGTTACGCCTGCAGCTCACTGCTGTACGGCACTGAGAGCGCCTCCGCTGGGGCTTGCAGGCCATCAGATTCAGTGATGGGCAGTGTCAGAGTGATGGAGGGCACCTGTGCACACTTGCACATTATGGTACAGATACATGTCTCAGCAATAAAAAGGACCTAATTAGCATATGTAACCAACATGAATGAACTTTTAAAACAGAGGAAGAAGCCACACACAACAGTTATAAATACAATCATATGAAGTTCAGCAGCTGGTACACCAATATAACAGGAATTTCTCCAATCTTTGAAACTACTTTTTTATACCTAAGTAATTCATGACAACTGTACTGCATACATATACCAGCAGACAAATTCCTCTGCTAGTCTAAGATAAGTTACACACAAGTATTTTTTCTGGAGCTCATTAAATTTTTAGAGGCAAAGTGGCTCAAATGGGAACAAATATACTCAGAAAACGAGAGGGGATCTAAGCAAGCGTGTTAAAGATTACTTACACAATCTGCTGCACTGGACTTTTCATATTATTTTTGCTTGTTTTCAAGATAGGGTCTCCCTTAGTGGTCCAGGCTGGCCTGGAACTCATGGCTCTCCTCCCTCACGCTCCCCACTGCTAGGATTCTAGGCATGTGCTACAACCCAGCCTTCACATATACAAGTGCCTATCATGTGCATCCAAGTTAAAATTCTTACAACAGTAAGTGGAGAGCTGCTTCAGACTGGAGCTACCATGAGAGGAAGGGCCTGTGGCAGAGGTGTAAGGTGAGCAGAGGGCAAAGGGCAGACTCCAGGCAGACCAGACAATTCAAGTCTTGCTAGGATCAGGTCACTCATACTTTATTATGTTCTATTTTGTTCCATAGTTGCTTGTTCCACTATTTTGTAGTTAAGGCCAAGGGGTTCAACTAGTCTAAGCATGCTGAGCTACACTTCAATGTGTCTTACTCCAATATTTTTACTCTTATGAAAATAAATACAACTAATTTCTCCATACAATTTAAATATATATATTTATATGTATGTGTGTGTGTACCACATGTACACAGGAGCCTGCAGAGGTCAGAGAGGCATTGGATGCCCTGGAACTGGAGTTAAAGATGGTTAACCATGACGTGGGTGCTGGGATCAAGCCTGCACCCCCAGAACAGTAGCTCTAATCTGCTGAGAGAGCTGCCCTGCATACCACTATTTCTAAGATGAAGCGTAAAGCAGCTGACCCTGGGTCCAAGGATCGCTACTGCTTTGGGGCACAAGACTGATGGATGAGTTACTGAACAGTGGTGAGAAGCAGCAGTTATTATTAGAAGGTCCTCTCCAGAAGGCTTACATACAGCCTGAGACCCTGCTGGCACACCAGCTCGAAGCAGGAATTGCCACAATAGAGATCTTCAACACTAAGCAGTTCTGTGGCTCACAGCTCCAAGCAGCTCCATGTTAGCTTTGCAATAACGTCTCAGGCCACTTTCATTTATGCGCAGTATATAAGCAAATGCGGCAGAGTCGTTTTTGGTAACACCCTTGCCTTATGAGCTGTCCTACTGCCCAGCCATGATCCAGCTGGGAGCAGTGCTGCCATCAAGGGCCCAATTGCCTGAAATGCTCCATCATTACCAGTTTCCTGAAAATCTCTTCAATGGGCGGCACACAAACATTACCGAAACACACAAAAGCAACAACTGGGTTTGTGCTCAACCATCTTCCTGAGAATACTTTGGAAAGATCTTAGATATTCTTAAAAGCTATGGGGAAAACTTTCTTGGCTCCCTAGCTCCAGCAATCCTTGATAATGACCTGTCACTCCGTAGAGTGACTCTTTAGGGTTTCTACTGAGTAAGTTAAAGTCGGTGTTCACAAGGGAGTTTCAAGTGGAAAAGGAAACAAAGACAGAAATATGGCAAAGGCTGGGCATGGTGGTACATTCATTTAAACCTAGCAATTGGGAGGCAAAAACAGGCAGATCTTTCTATGAGTTCCAAGGCTAGCCAGGGATACATAGAGAAATCCTATAGAAAGAAAGAAAGAAAGAAAGAAAGAAAGAAAGAAAGAAAGAAAGAAAGAAAGAAAGAAAGAGAGAGAGAGAGAGAGAAAGAAAGAGAGAGAGAGAAGGGGGAGGGAGGGGAGGGAGGAAGGAAAGAAAGAAGGAAAGAAGGAAGGCAGGCTAGCAAAAGAACAGAAAAAGCTTCTTCTATAAACACTGCCATGTATCACAATCAACTGTCTAAACCATATGGCCTGCTTGTTCTCGTTGCTTTCTAATTCTTAAGTGTATATCCAGTTTCTTATGAAGTAACAGAATGAGGTACAGGGTCAAGACACATGGCACCCACTGTGCTTAGACAGATGGTCCAGCGTTCAGCTCCACATTCATTTTCTAAGAGGAACACCGGTTAATAAACCACTGAGAGTAGATACCAGGTGAAGGAGATGCAAAGTAACATGGACAGGAATTCTACCCAGACAAGGATCAACAAACCAACAAGCCTCATCAAGAAGGATTCTGAGCCAGGAATGGTGGCGCACACCTTTAATCTCAATGTCTAGCATGCAGACGCAGGCAGATCCCTGTGAGTTTAAGGCCTGTCTAGTCTATATAGCAAGTTCCAGGCCAGCCAATGCTACATAATAAAACACTGTCTCAAAAACCAAAGGAAGGAATATTGGGCTGGGGATGTGGCCCACTGGTAGAGTGACTGGTTAGCATATATAAGGTCTTCCATTTGGTTCTCTAGATCACAAATAAAAATAAAATGGAGGTCTCAAGTCAAATCTGTCTTTTGCCAGGGGAAAGTAGACAAAGTGTCACATCAGTGAGAGAGTGAGAGCTGGGCTGTAAGACCCTGCCTTAGGACCAATGTACAGACTATTCCATGGTCATGCCTTCCAAATCACCTCAAAGTGACCATGAACTCCACAAAGTACCTATTTCCCATCATAAAATCAAAGTAACTATAGCAGTGCTTTCATGCTCCCACTCCTCTCAAGTGGTGTAGGAAGAAAATTCCCTGGCCCAGGCAGGGAGAGATCAAGAGGCAAGACAGGCAGAAGGAGGGATGCAGAGAAACCTGAGTCAGAAATCACAAGGGTCAAGATCCACCAGTGAGCAGGCTTCCTTCCTGGCAAGCCAGCTCTGCTAACAGCACATGGCTTCCTTAGTGACCCCAGGCTTCAGGAGGAAGCTAACACTCCATCCAGAACCTCAACCATACCAGCTCTGCATTTGTGCCTTTTATAAGTCTTGACTGTCCCTGAGCTACAGAAAAGGGCAGTGCTCTACAAAAAAAAATAAAAATAAAAATAAAAATAAAAATAAAAATAAAAATAAAAATAAAAATAAAAAAAGGCAGGTAGCCCACTGTAGAGATGGGTAGACTTTCAGTGACTTTCTGCAGGGGAGCACCTCCTGAGCCACTGCAAATCCTGTGACTGTCAACAGAAGGTGAGCTGCAACAGTCCTGCCTGTTCCTTTCCCTGTAAAGATGGTGGGAACTGCTCAGAAACACACTGGAGTCCTTAGAGCAGACAACTCTGCTCCAATAACAACTAAGATAACCGCCACACTTCCAAGGGACTGTTTCTCACAGCCCAGTGGCTGGCAGTGCTTTACTCTAGGGAATCACACCCTGATAACAAGGAGAGCCCACACCCCCAGAGCCATCAAGGCTGACATAGGAAAAGACCGAGGCTGAAACGCCATGACTGACAGCAATCTATAATGTTTCTGTAAACCACTCCCAGGGGTCAGGGTCTCAGCAGTACAAACAAGGCAAGCTTCTTGGATACCTGTGGCTGTGAGAAGAGAAGCATGGGGACCTCCCTGTGCACTCCACAGCAGAAATCCCAAAGAAAACCACCTTAGAAGACTGCCTTCTTAAAAGAGCAAATCTAAAGACGCATTTCTCAGCCTGTCATTGGTCCCCTTATGGCAACCTCAATTTTATGCAGAGTCAATAGCAGGGCAAAGCCCTAGCAATCAAGAAATGCCACCGCGTTTGTTACACGCAACAGGCAAACGTGCAAGTTCAAGGGCTTGGGCTTACTGTCACATGGGAGCTGGGGACAAAGAAACAATACAAACACAGAACTAAACTATAGGACAAGGACAAAATAAGAGTCCTTCTCTCTATTCTCCAGCAGGGGCCCCACCTTCAAGGTCAGTCTCTGGGCCCTCAGTCCCTCCAGAATACTGTGCCCGCCTCCAATGAGGTCATCCATGCCGTGGTGAATGTTGTGGAGGGAGGAGTTAAACTGCAGGGATTCGTCCATGGGAATGGTGGTGTCAGAGTCCTGTGAAAGAAATGCAGGCACTTGGTTAACTTGGCTTGCCACTCAGCTCCTGGGGCTGGTCAAATCCTACTACTCGGCCTCTTTGGCCAAGGTCAAGCCAGAAGAGCTACAGGGACAAATGCAACCATTAGAGAGTCCAACAGGGATGGAAAGCAAAGCAAAGGCGTGTGTAAGGGGGAAGAGCCTGTCGCACTGCAGCAGAAGAGGTATCGGACCCATAACTCTCCAAATGAGTTCTGCTGTAGTGCTGATCTGTTCATCTGTTACGTCCCCCAATGAGGAAAAGCCGGCTACTCCCTCCAGACTTCGCTCATTTCTCCGAAAGGTTTTTTCTGGCTCCTCCCAAAGACAGCTTCTCAAATGTTCCTTTACAGTGGTTCTTGCTCGAGTTTTTACATGTTTGCTTTTGTTCCTTAGCTATTTTATCTATAGCTTATCCCTCTAATTAGACTGAAAATACAGATCAAAGGGGCAGTGCTTTCTACTGAAGGCTGCAGGGTGTTCAGGATGGGAACACAGTTCTGAGGAGGCAGGAAAAGGTTGCTAAAGAAAGGCAGAGGAAAAGAAAAGAGGACTACAGACTTTGCAGACTTTGGAATAGATTTACCTATTGAGCACTTCTTTGGATCCTTGGCCTTTCTAACTGAAGATGCGCTATCAATACAGACCAAGCCCTTTTACTTCACAGGCACATTTCTCTAGCTCATACAGCTGGCTAAGAGTTTTCCTGCTCTCCCCATTTTGTAGATGAACAAGGTGAGGCCTGGAGAGATGGAATAACTTCTCCAGATTGGTAGGATCCCAGGGCTGGGTGCACAGGCAACTCTCAACTTCAACTACACTGTAGACAGAAACACTGAGAGCGAGCCTAGTGGCTCTAACCACACACCAATTGGGCTGGGGAGAGGACCAAGTCGTCACCAGCAGTGATTGTCTCTCCTTCCTGCTGTCTGATCAGCACAACCTCCTGCCAGGCAGTGCCCCTCCACCATGGAAGCCCCGATTGCCACTGGCAGGTGATTAACCATTTGCTCTACTGCTCAAGTTCAGAACCAGCCTTAGGTGGACATTTTGAATTTCAAGTTCAGAACCAGCCTTAGGTGGACATTTTGAATTTCCCTGCTAACACGGAAGCTCCTGAAAGGAAGAAGCCATGTTTGGTACCCTTCTCAAAGGCTTTACTTCGTACCTTGGTGTTGACTCTAGTGTTTAAGAGAACCCATGACTCCCCTTTCCTTACAAGCACTTACTAAATGGCTTTACACAGAAACCTGTCTTGCCTTCCCATCTGTTCTCTTTAGAATGGGGAAAGTGACCTGAAGGAAGCTTCATTTGCTGAGTCAATGCTCACGAGCAGCCTGGTGAATATGGTGCCACATCAGGCTGGCAATCAACAGAGTCATCCTGAGAGGTCGTGTCTAGCCTACAACTGCCTGAGTGCGACATAGTATGCCGTATGCTGGCTTACTCAGAGGCTTACAGCACTGCATGTGTGAGCTGTTAATCACCACGGCCTGCCTGCCCGCATGCTCTACAAAAACAAACCTGTGATGCCCCAACCTGAAGCCCTGGGAGAACCTTACTGCTGCAGGGCATGGAGCAATGGCTTGGTCATCTGCCAGTGGGAATTAGGGCTTCCGTGGTGGAGGGGCACTGCCTGACAGGAGGTTGTGCCGATCAAACAGTAGGAAAGAGAGCCTCACTGCTGCGGCCGACTTGGCCCTCTCCCAGGCCCAGTCTGTGTGCGGCTAGAGCCACCAGGCTCGCTCCAGGCTTGCTCGCAGTATTTCTGTTTACAGTGTGGCTTTACACACATATTAAGCAAGGAATTCTACTGGCAGATTTAGAAAGTAACAAACTATGAAGCCCAAACCCACCTCGTTTGGTAGAACACACTACGTGAGTCCCTGAAAAGAGCCAGGAGGTTGTACTTGCAGAGAATAAGCCTACTGAGGCTAGAAGACAGTGCAGAACTTCTAAGAGATCAAACATACAAAACAACAGGCTATTCTAAAAAGACTGAAGTCAAGCAATCCATCTAACACATCTGTTAACAAATTCCTCCAAACTGCCATTCAAGCCAGGGGCAGAAACATTTAATGCATCTGAGGCTGGAACCACACACACAGCAACATTTTAATGCATCTGAGGTTGGACACACACACACACACACACACACATACACACAGCACAATGGCACATGCCTGGAGGCAGCTTTCTAACGCTGTCGCCTCTCCAGACGGGTTAGACTCTAACCACCTGTCTCCATCTGATCACAGAAGCATCTCGACCATGTGAACCCCCACCTCTGCAGTGGACTAGTCAAGCCAGGGAATTTTCGTCTCTGCCCACTGCCACAGTCTAACTGCTTCCTCCTCAGGTTTTTGTGTTTGGAGAGAAATCCCCCACCCAGGCACGGTCTTAATGGCAATGCACAAAGTCCTGACATTTCCATTTGGTCTCCTCCTGAGTCAGCTTCAGGCACTCCGCTAAGAGGTGATGCCTGTTACCTGCACTCAGTCCTGACCTGTCAAGAGCCTGCCAACTCCCAGAGTCTGGCTTACGTTAGTGGTGAAGGTGCGAGACAGAAGCTCATCTCGCTGTCTCTCCTGCTGCTCCTTGACTTGGCGCCGGTGCTGAAAGTTCCTGAGGGCAGTCTGCAAGTGCTGGACATCATACTTTAGCTGGTCGACACGGCTGGAGTTAATGGGGACAGAGATTAAATCCTAGGGGCTGGGGTGGGCACACTTGGAGGCAGCCTGGCTCTATACTCCCTTCTCTCCCAGGGCCCACCCTCGCCGAGTCAAGCAGCAGCCTGTGGTTATGGTGGGTACAATTACACACACTCCAGCTTTACTCAAATGTCTGCTGGGCTCTGACTTCTCAGGGCAGGAAGCAGGCTTGATGGCCCCTTCCTGACCTTCCGAAGGTTACACTGTACTCCTGGAAGAAGCCCAAGGGCAGCTCTAAGGTAGAGCAGCCATGAAGTTTCATGAAACTTTTAGGAGTAGGGGCTGGAGTGGTGGTGAGGGTGGTTTCCCTTTGAATTTCACGGTGGAGTATCAAAGATTCGATCAGTACTTCATTATAAGCAGACTGATGGAAGCGATTAGGAAAGAGTACAAGTGCATTTCAGCCCAGCAAACGCCAGTGGGAACCAAACAGCAGAGCCACACTCCCCGGCAGTTCTAAGCTTTCAGTGACCAGGGGTCTAGTCACAAAATGCATATTGTCAAAATTACCTCAGAGAGACAATGGATTACAATCACTCCCAATGAAATAAGGGACCATAATCACAGGTCCACATACTTTTTAATTTGGGGGGTCTATTGCTTACATAGAACTGTGTATTTTAGGGAAGACTTTATCTTTACACAGACTTCATTTCTTTACCCAGATTTATATTTTTATTTATTTATAAAGATATTTCATATCTTTACCCAGATTTTCAGAATATTCTATAGCTTCCAATGGGAGAAAGGTGTGCTTTAGGGGCCTGAGGTATCTGAGCCATGTCAGGGATCGACACTCACAGTTTGGCATTCTGCCTTCTATTCAAGGGCTCCTTGCTTGACAAAATCTCCAGGCGCTCCAGATGGCTGAATATCTGCTCTATGCTTGCTTGGATCTCATTTTCTACTACTGCACAAAAGAAAGAGGGGGGGGGAGAGAATAATTGCTGGAAAAAAAGATAATGAACTTAAATTAAAAGTGATAAGTGGTGCCTGGCCATGGTGGCACACACCTTTAATCCCAGCACTTGGGAGGCAGAGGCAGGAGGATCTCTCTGAATTCAAGTCCAGCCTGGTGCAAGAACAGAGCAAGTTCCAGGACAGCCAGGGCTACAGACACAGAAAAACCCTGTCTCAACAAACAAAACAAAACAAATACCCAACAACAACAACTAAGTAAAAGTGATAAACATGTTTCCATAACACAAACTAAAACAAATATATTCCAAAAGGAACACAATGTACACAAAGATGGCTCACTATAAGGTCTACTGTGTCTCAAAGCATGGATATCCTTATACCCATACATCCCTATATCCATATAGACACACACAGCTGTTAGTTGTCCTGTTTTTTTAAGTAGAAGGCATGTCTGTAGTAATAAACTCCCCACTGTTAGAAAATAAAATGAATATTTAAAGGTTGCCCATATAACTCTGTTAAGTTAAATTTTCTGATATAGGTCTGTGGATTATAAACCCCTAGGAAAAAGGTTGCCAACTGAACTCTTTATAGTAATGAGGCTAAAAGAAAAATAAAAGGCATAAAGGAAAGGGAAGATTAATATGGAAATGCCCAGAGGCTTTCTGAAAGAATGGGTAAGCTGAGATGTGTTAGAACCCTCTAAATAGACCACATATCAATCGGAAAGACCCAGGAAAGAACCCGCAGAGGTAGAAAGCATGACAGTCATTTTCCTTATCCCCTTGATAAAGCTGTCAAAATGACCTCTTTCCACTTCTAATCAGGCAACAGTGAGATTGCTGGGAAGGCAAACAAAGGCCAGTGGGCAGAGACCCAAGTGCACAGAGCACGAACCCAGGCGGCTGCCTCCCTCCCAAGAAATGACAGCCCCAGGACCACCCTCTTCCTAGGCACTCACACCTGCAGCCAACACAGACAGTTTAGATTAGAGCACTGTAGGGTGCAGAGCTTCGGGAAGAGCCTTGCTGGGGAAAGAGAGGAAACGAAAGAGGCCTGGCCAGAGCTGGGCAGTGAGGAGAGAGAGCTTCCTATAGGGCAGGCTCCGTAAGGGGCCTCTGCTTGGAACAAAACCAAAAACCCTCCAGCCACAACCCACATGCTTCACAGAAGGAACTGTGGTGTGGGAACTAAACTAATTAATATTGCTAGTTGTCTGAATAATCCTACTAAGAAGTCAGAGTTCTCAACTCAGAAGAAATGGCCAGTTCCAGGTCAACATGTCTGAATTTTCAGACTAGGTAATTAGATTAAGACAGATGGAGAGAACTTCCATTCCCATAGGGCCATGTCAGGTTGAGTGGAAGGGTAATGGGGGATAAAACTGGTGGGACTCCAAAGGGCACAATCGGGGAAATCTATTGGCCATGGGGTTTTTCTGTCCATTCTAACAACAACTCATTCCATGCTGAGTCATTAAGCCCCCAAGGCAGAAAGCAGTCAGGAAACCCAGCCCATTAGCCCCGTGTCATCAGAGAAAGGACTCTGCTCTCCCTGGTTAATTACTCACAGTGCACAGACTGCTTGTCTGCCCTCTCCAGGCGTCCCATGTGAGACTGGATCTCCTGAACCTGCCTATCAAAAGGAGAGAGAGGAAATGAGTGAGACAAGAATAATCACTAGCACCTCAGTCAGGAAAGACAACTTTTTCTAATGCCATCTTACAACTGATTTAAGTTGACAGTGCTACTCAACTGTAAAATTTGTATGTGGCAATTTAGGCCACCCATTTTGGCATCATTTTGAATATCCTAATGCTAATAATACTGCTAGCATTTGGTGAGTGCTTACTGTATCTAAGACACTGCTAAGTCAATAACACCAAGAGGAAAAGCACTATCACTACTCTCATTTTATAAATAAAAACTGAAACCCAGAGAGGTCAAGTAAGTTGCTCAAGGCCACACAGCAGGAGATAAACCTCAACCAGTATCCAGCCAATCCCACTCTCTGTTCTGCGACCCAAAGTGCTGAGCACTGGCCTGCCTACCAAGAGTCAAAGGGCAAGGGAGATAGAATCCTTGCCCTGAGAAACAATGTAATTAGGAACTGACAGGCCAGAGAGACATGAAAAATCCCTGAGCAGATTTACAAGAAACCCAACACACACAAGCAGAAGCAAACGGAACGCTGAGGGAGGAGTGTGCGCAGTGCAGCCAAGGAGATGGGAAGGCTGGGGCTAAGGAAGGGTAAACCGGAGTTCTGTGAGTGGAATGAGTTCTGTTTGATTGGTTTTCAGACAAGATCTCATTTACATAGCCCAGGCTTGCCTTGAACTTGTGACCCTCCTGCCTTAGCCTACATAGTGCTAGGATTACAGTCGTGTATGCTACCATGTAGGATTTGAATGCAGGTCTGAGCATCACTTTTAAAAAGGTAGAATGAGGTTTGGTGAAGAAAGGTTGGGAAACAATGATCTGCAGAAGGCATGCAAGGCCTTTCACATGGGATAAAAGCAAAGTGGAGTATTTGGAAGACAGTCAGCAAGAGAGAGAGCAGAGGGGACCAAGCAGTGGAAGGACCACTTAAGAGGATGGCCTGAGAGATAGGGATCTCCTGTTTTGTAAACATCTTTCCATGACAACAGGAGGAAGACTGCCATCTCATCTGCAAATACAACGTATCCCAGACTTTAGGCCCAGAGCACTCTCTGGAGACTTTCCAGGCCCAAGCCACCTTCCAAACCCTTCCTAGTGGTTCCCCATCACTTGTCAGCCCTTGGAATGTTGTCTATGTGGGCCCCAATGGCCTCCTGTGCTTATACAAGGTTCTCTATGTAAGACCCGTGTGAAAGAGGCCTCATCTCCAGGCCTTAAAGGAAATCTCACCAATCTTTCTCTACTGTGAACATTATATACCATGACCTCAAATTTTACCAGGGCCAGCCAGGTGCCCCAATCTGGTTTCAGTGAATCTCTAGCCTTTTCCATCGCTTTCTTGTAAGTGAACGGAGAGCCAATCCAGCTGTCTAAGACTTCCTGAATGCTACAAGGCAAGACTTGTGATTCCAAGAAGCAACCAGAAATCACAGCTAGAGTCCAAGACCTGCCAGCTGCTTCAGGAAGGAGCATGCAGAGTGCTTTGGAAGGAGTGGGGCAGTGGAGGCACAGGCTGATCCAAGGATGCAGATGGAGCTTTCTGATATATGGAACACCAGGTGAGGACAACAGCGGTGGACTGATGGGTTTATGGGTAGGAAAAGTATAATTCTTATTAGCAGAAAGAAGGACACAGGCAATGTGGTAAATTTGCAATGGTAGCTTAAATCAGATCATAAAGCTGATTTTATTATCCACAAGAAAAGGAAATAATAAATAAAAAATAATAAATAAATAGAAGCAGCTAAAACAACAAGAAAAAACCATAACCAGCACAATTCTGAATAAGTAAGGAAGCTGAGTCTCATACCTACTAGTAAAGCTTACTACAATCTAGGCCTAATGATACAGGCCTGGCATCCCAGCTATGTGGGAGGCTGAGTTAGGAGGACTGCAGGCACAAGGCCAACCTAGCTGGGGCTATAGCACAGTGATAGAACACTCACTTCACATGTGTCAGGACCTAGGTTTAACCCTCAGCAACAATTACAAAGCCATAATCACTATAACAATATGACGGCGGCTGTGCAAAGACATAGACAATCTTACCCTAGACCCAAGAGCAAAGACCAGGACCCAGAAGCAGCCACATACTTGGGGACTTGGAGATATAAGTCAACTGGAAATGAATTAAATAAATTCCGACAGTTCAATTTATCATCTGAATAGAGAAGACACTTCATAGAATCCATCCAACAAAAATTTTCAAGAAGGTTTAAAACTAAACATAAAAAATAAAATCTGTGAGCTTTCTGAAAAACAAAAAAAGGCTCTTTGTGTAGGAGCTATCTTTCCTGGATAAGTGTAGTTACCACCCCCTATCAAAGAAGTCTCTCTTTACAGCAAATGGAAAGCACCACAGAAAACCACAACTGGACACAATGCAGAGATCAATAAATAGATCATGCCCCGATGGATACATCTACTTCACAGCCCCTGCATCTATGGCTCAGGGAACATCAAGGAACAGAACAGGTCGAGGTAGCAAGCAGAAAAATTATAGGAGCCGGAACACCAGGAAGTTGGCTGTGAAACAATTTCTCCTAAAAATGGCAGCATGAACAAGACCGGAACAAAGGCTCTATCAATGGACCTGTTAACATAGAAAAGGGAAATCTGTGCGGGCTCCACCCCTAGACAAAGAACTCCAAGCAACTAATGATTGCCGGAAGAAAGAGAGCTAGATTCTCCCAGGGGTGAGCCCCTTACTGACTGCCCAGTGCAGAGTGGTCAGCCTGGAAACCACATAGACACACCAAAACCAGACTCAGCAGCTAGTATTTACAGATATGTGTGCATATGCACACATACATTTGTATTTAACATTAATAACCCAAAAAAAGGGGCATCACTTTGAAAGTGGGTCAGCATGGAAGAGGTTCAAAGGAAGGTAGCTAGGCAGGGCTAGAAGGGGGAAAGCAAAGGAAGAAAATGATATAATTCTACTTCAATTAAAAATCATATAAAAATAATAAGACAATTTTAAAGGGTATGCATAAATAATGCTGAGTTTTTAAAGAACCCTTACCCATGGTCAAACCCCAAAGAAAAGAGTAAGTGAATGTGACTACAATAATAAAAAAACGAACTATACTAGATGCACCCATCAACAAACAAGCAAATACATCTGTAGCAGATATCAGGATTGATGTCTGGAATATACATGCAAAGACACCCGCAAACCAAGAGGAAAAGTTTAACAAAGCAAATTCAAAACTGGCCAAAGGGCAAATGACAAAAAAGGAAGTAAGAGAAAATAACTGATCAACGTCAATGGTAACTCTGAAAACCACATATTAAAACCAATGAGATCATATCCCCATCGGGAACCTGGGATAGAGACCCAGGTAGGGAAACCACACCTGCCAGGATTGCACACTGGTGAAATACTTCCAGAGCTTTCTGACAATACCTGGTAACATCACTGCACACACTATGACCCAGCATCGCACTTAAGTAGTAAGTCTCACAGAGATTCTGGTCACCAAATAGATGTTCACCAAAGCATTTCTGTACAGGTCTATAACCCAAGCCACATATTGATAATAAAAACTTGTAAGTATGTAGCAAACCAATTAAGTGGTAAAAAAAAATTGATTAGATTTAAAGCTATGGTCTTTGTTTATTCCATGAAGTCTGACATTTTACTGCCCCTTTCATGTGTCACATGCTGCCCTTATGTTGAAAATGACAAAAGGCACATGCAAAAAATATATACATAATTTCTGGAGACAAGGTCTAAGATGTAGCTCTGGCTGTCCTAGAACTCTCTATATAGACCAGGTTGGTCTCAAACTCACAGAGATCCATCTGCCTCTCTGACTCCCTAGTGCTAGGATTAAAAGCATACACCCATCACCATGCTCTTGCAACGTAATTCTTTCTGAAATATCTAAAAAAATTCTTCAAGGTTCCTTGTGTGGTTTCAAAGGATCATGGATCTATTCAGTGAGAAACATATGCAAATAATATTATGTTGATAATATAATAACTACTGAAGTGTTGAAGTATCAAGAAAGACTTCAGTATATTAAATAGAAGCTAGTAGGATTAACAAGATAGCTCAGTGGGTGACAGGGCACACTGCCAAGCCGGCAACCTGAGTTTCATCACCAGAACTCAGTGGGAGAAAATAACCAATTCCTGCAAGTTGTCCTCTGATCTCCACACTTTGGTTTAACTACACCTACTCACACACACACACACACACACACACACACACACACACACACACCAATAAAATGTTAATAAAAGCTTGATCTAGCCATATAAGTATGAACATTAAGTTTTTTAGAAAAGATGATATTAAACAGAAAAAGAAAAATCTAGTACATTAAGTATCTGATTTGGGTAAATTAAAAACCACATAAAATAAGTAGCATATATTGAAAATCACTGATAAGGAAGGTGAGTAGCTCTAGGAATGAGAAAAAAAATGTAGGTGTTTTTGATTAAGCTTGTTTATAAATCAATAATTTGAAGCACATATATTAATATGAATCCTAATATGGGTGAAGTTACTCATGTTTGTAATAGTTTATAAATAAAATAACTAATAATAATAGTTTTTTTCCAGATGGTAATGTAATGGTTAAGTTATGAAACTCATTACTTAAGTTATTCATTCATCCACACATTCAACAAACAAATGGGCTACATAATCACAGTAGTCCATGGGAAAAAGCGGGAAATGAAACCTCGGGCCATCTACAGGGGGAAAGGACACAATGAGGATTATAATTATAAATCTTGGTTGGTTTTTAAAAGTGTTGGTGTCTTCCATGGTGTCTATGATAAATGGAGCCTGAAGACAGTACAGGCTGAGACTTGTGGCAGGTTAAACAAAACACCACAGGATGCTCTTCAAATATCTGGAACAGACATAAGCAGAAAAGGGTTTGCCTCCTGCTTCTGCTTAAGGGAGTCCCCAAAGCAAAAGGTACATGTTCTAAGACACTACATTTCAGCTTTACATAGGAAACAAGTTACAAATCACACAATTACTATCTGTCTACTAGAAGAGGAGGTGGTGGTGGAGGAGGAGGAGGAGGAAGAGGAAGGAAGAGGAAGAAAAGGAGGAAAAGGAAGAAAAGGAGGAAGAGGAAGAAAAGGAGGAAGAGGGCTCCCTACATGTACAACACTAGGTCCATGAACTGTCTGGCCTTACAAAGGTTTAAATGAGCAAAGATAGAATTGCAATGGAGCTCCTGTGTCAGTCCTTTTCAAGTCTGAGAGTCTCAAGGACAGGAGAGACAATAGTAATACCCCAAGCTAAAAGGGACAACTTTAAGAAATTACTTTCCTCATTTGATTTCTATTTATAAGTCCTATTTGGATGTAAATGAATTAGAAAAGACATAATCAATAAAGGAAGTCCAGTCTCTACATTCCATTCCATTCCATTCTAAGAAATAAGAGCAAACAACATGGCAGGTATGAAAGGCCTGGAGGGAGCTAGTAATCCGGCACTTGGAGACTCTTGTTTCCATTCAACTAGGAACCAGACACCACCTACACAGCCAAGTGATAGGTGATCCCCAAATAAGACTTGGTGGTGTACACATGAGAGAAAAAGGAGTCTCTGGCCTGTCTAGCATGGGGTCCATCATGGACTTGGGTGGTAATATAGCCAGGCAGAGAGCTAGTACGTGGCAAGCAAGAGGCACTGCTGTTGGTTTTTTTTTTGTTTGTTCTTTTTAAGCTTTCCATATGTCGTAACAAGACTATTACATGAAAGTGCTCTTTAAAGAAGTCAGTGAATCTGTTGGGCCCAGTGGTGGTGCTGTCTATAATCCCAGCAGGGAGATCTTGAATTTGAGAACAGCCTGGACCACACACAAGTGAAAATGAAGGTCATAAACCTACCGGCCTACCTCCACCACAGTCAGTCTGTGGCCCACTACCTCTGTCCACCACGGACAAGAAACAGGGTTTGGGAGTTAAAGGATCTCAGCTGCAAATCTAGTTCAACTATGAAAAGCTGACAGACACTTAGCAAGTCATTTAACTCCTTGGTGCCTTCTTGTCTCAACTCTATGGAACTGCTATGGAAACAATTATCTGAGAGATTATGGAACCCTTTGCCATATGAAGAAGCTATGTAACCCAAACAGTAACAAGTTAAACTGCTGTTGCTTTTAAAGTAATGAGAGTGGTGGTAAGAGACAGAGGCAGGTGGATCTCTAAGGGTTCCAGGCCAGTCTAGTTTTCATAGTGAGTTCCAGGTCAGCTAGGGCTACAAAGTGAGACTCTACCTCAAACAAACAAACAAACGAAGAAAGAAAAGGACAAACGAATGGAGGGAGGGAGGGAGGGAGGTTGATTGGTTGGGAGGGACTGGACCAGACGGGATGGGACAGGACAGGAAGGACAGAGGTCAGTAAGTAAGTAGTGGATACAGTGGTGCTCACCTGTCATCTTAGCACACGGGACAAAGAAGCAGGTGGACTGTAAGTTGAAGGCCAGTCTAAGCTTCACCACAACTTATAGGCTAACCTCAGCTATATAACAGAATGTACACACACATGCTCATATGCACACACACCCACACAACACATACACACCCACTGTTTTCACATGCACTTGATGATTGTCACGTCTTCCACTCTACCTCTATAGCTAGTCTCTACCTCCTAAGGCAAGCTGACAAACTCATCTTGAGATAATCGTTCTTAAAACTAACCACTGAGTAAAACCACCAGAAAGGCCTGCTCACTACAGAGCTGTTTGTACTGAGACCTACTTACTCCAAACTATCTAGACATGAGTTCCAGGACGGTGGCTAGACAACACAAGGGACAAATGTATCTTTTATGAACATGAGTACCCAAAATGGAAGCCTACTGGATTCTCTTTGAAGTTCATCCTAGTAGAATATTGCTAGTGTAAAACATCCTGGTTTTCTTTCTTTCTTTCTTTCTTTCTTTCTTTCTTTCTTTCTTTCTATCTTTCTTTCTTTTTTTGTTCATCCACTCAGTGCTCAGGACTTTTCCAGTTATATGACTTTAAATAATCGATTTTATGTCAACGTACCTTCACAGTAAGAGATAATCACAGATTTGGTTCAAAGTTCTAGTGAGACGAGTATGTTCTGACACTGTTCTGCCAATTCAGCAGCTAGCAGATTAACTCACTGCACTGCTAGGTCCATGTGTCTTGCTATGTAAAGGATCTGCTCTTAGTGAATGAGGGCAATTTTCTGCCTCATTCCTTATCCACGTGACTCACAGGATAGTTTTTTTAAAATCTCTTACTACACTTTTTATATAATATGCAAATTGTCATTACATTGTAGTTTATTTTCCCCAACTGAAACTAAACATTTTGTTGACAAAAGTAAAAAGAGGGAGAATGGAGAGATGGCTCAGAGGTTAAGAGCACTGACTGCTCTTCCAGAGGTCCTGAGTTCAATTCCCAGCAACCACATGGTGGCTCACAACCATCTGTAATGAGATCTGATGCCCTCTTCTGAGGTGTCTGAAGACAGCTACGGTGTACTTACATATAATAGGCAAATAAATCTCTTTTTTTAAAAGAGAATAACCATCATCTTATTTCCATTCTTTTTGTTATGAGATTACTGGGAAGGCAGGATGACTAGTTTATGTCATTTTTCATGCCCAAGGAGTAAGATTTTTTTCAGTGCTGTCATACGATCAATAGAAAGTTCTTAAACTAACATAGGTATGGCCCCTCATCATGTCCAGCTACATAACACAGCAAGTTCCCAAAACACAGGACAATATGGAAAAAAAAAAAGGACCCACCAGGGAAACTTAGTTATGAGAAGCTAATCTAAGACTCCGTTTCAATTTCCTTAAGGCTAACTTGCACTAACTTGTTAGTCAGATATGACTAACAAAAATAGTCACTAGTTACCTGCACGTCTTTGTGTCACAAAAGTAAGTTCTTTAATAGCCAATCGAGTACACAAAACACTTCTTCCGTACAACCCCTGACACTCCCACTTAAGCAACAGACTCAGAAGTAAGCCTCGTCAACAGTTTTCTCTGTTCTCTAAGCTCTAGCAACCCGGAGGCCTAAGCTGGCGGGTTGCTGGACCAAGTGTTGTAACCTAGGGGTGCTACTTTCCCTTCCCAATAGGCAGTCACGGCTTGCGGCCAAGAGCTACCCGGCTCAAGCCTTCGCGCCCCGGCCGGATCCCTCGCGGCTAAGAGCATCCCGCCGGGGGCTAAGAGATGCGGAGCAGCCCGAGCGGAAACCTCCACAATGGCAGTCCCCAGAGCCCCGAGCCCCAGGGGCCGCAGCCCAGGCCAAGCCCAGCCCGCTCCCCGACACAGCCCTCACATGTTCGTTTGTTGGTATAGGGGCTCCATGACGTCGGCCTAACCGGCCTGCGGCTTCCTCGGAACACGTCCTCACAACCCCACTTCCGGCTTCCGGTCTCAGGGCCCGCCCTGCTGGGTAGGGCGCCCGCGAGTGTGCCTGCCCCGTGGTGCTTGTGAGGTCGGAGAAGGGGTTGCGCGGAAGGAAAGCCGGACGCGAGGGATGGGTGTGGCTCCGGGCCGGGCCTCGCGGAGAGCGGCTGGGGTGGTTGGTTTTTTTTTTTTTTTTCTTTTGCTAAAGTCCAGCTTCGGGATTGAATCAGGTAGCGGAGAGGACGGTCGCGAGGCACTGACGTCAGAGCCTCAGCGGGAAGTCGCCGGCGACTCTCTACGTCGCTCTCCGCCCCGCGGTCGGTCGGGTCGGGCTTGGCTTCTCCTTGGTGTGTGTAATTACAGGTCTGGGGGATCTCGCTCCTCACGACGCGTGCTTTTCCTGTCTCGAACTAGTCCGCCCACTAGTCTTCCCATCTCCGGCTCATTTCTAGTAAACCCACAGTGAGTGAGTGGTTAGCGTGTGTCCTGTGTGACGTGGAACCCAAAATTCCCCTGTTCTTCAAGAGGTTGGACTAGAGAAGGAACTACGATCTGTATACAAAGAAACATTTCAAATAAGTACAAAGATAATGGTAGAGCATCCAAATAAATACAGAGATAATGAGCTGGGCTGGGGTTGTCATCAATAGGAAATTTTTTAAAGACAGGGCGGGTGACATTTGGATTAGGTCTTGGAAAGGTTCAAACACTTGTCTTCACCTAGGCCCATCTCATTTCCATCCATCTAGGTTCTTATCTACAGTTCCTCCCAAGGGAGGAGTTGTTCCTCTTCCTTTGGTGAGCTGAAGCTTGGATTTTCCTGTATCCTGCATCCCTCCCAGTTTTAAGTCCCAAGAGACTGCCCGCCCATATTCATTCTTTCCCTAACATTACATTTTCCAGTTCCACTCCCATTTATTGAACATCTACTATGCACCATGCACAGATATGTGGAATAGGAACCCAGGTAAAACACATTCCTGATGTTTCGCTGTCTATTGGGAAAAATCCTTATTTTAAAGCTGAATTAACAATCAATATTTAGGCTATGACTAAGGACCATTTGCCTGGAAAGGAGCAGTAGGGGTTCATGGATCAAGAACACATGGGTATAGGGCCTTCAAGAACCAATAGAGGGTTTGTGGGAAAGGTGCACTTTAGCTATGGTTGAATAGTGTGGGGCAGGGCATAGATAAAAGGCTGCATCGTTAGTTTTTTAGTACTTTGCTGGTGAAGGATGCACAGGAAAGTGTGTATATGTGTGCTTGTGTGTGTCTCAGTAGAATTGTCTCTGGCTTGTGTGAGGTCCCAGATCAAATCTTTGTGGACCTTGCTGTATAGGCATTTTGATTTTAAATTGTATTACAGAATTTATAAGAACAGGAAAAATAAGTAATAGGGGGAAAGTACCAGTCTTCACCTTCTTTGTTTTCTGCTCTGCTGAGGTGCAGTGAGTAGCCGCCTCCATTCCCAGCACCGTGGAGCTGCCAGGGTGGATGCTATTCATTTTTGTAATATTCATTTTTTTTGTAATAAATACAGCAAAGATTCCATATAGTGTCCACTGTGGGCCCAGTAACTATACCTGTTCTTTTCCTGTATTTTTGAATGTGCTATTTCTGACCACCATGAAGAGAGAGAGAGAGAGAGAGAGAGAGAGAGAGAGAGAGAGAGAGAGAACAAAGCTGTTATTATTTATAATGCTACGGGTCTTCAGGGCCTGAATGCATCAGTCTCGGTAGCTTTCCCTGCCTTTCCGGTTCCTTGTGCCATTTGCTAGTGCTGATTGCGCTGGCACCCGGGATGCTGTGCACGCTTCCCTCTGCTGGGGATTACTGACCCAATCCATTACTGTGCTTTGCTGGTGAAGGTATTGCCTGTACCATGTACCGTGTCTACTAGTTGGCTTCTCCCCTCACTGTGACTCAGGCCTGAGGACAAGCTACTTAGGAGAGGACTCACAGTGTGAGAAGATACCATCCACCCTGGCAGCAAAGTCATGGTGGCAGGCAGCTTCACGGTGCTGGGACTGTAGGCGGCAATTCACTACATCACAGCAGACCAGACAACAGGAAGGAGAAGACTGACATTCCATTGGCTTTCTCCTTTTTTGTCTGATTTAGTCAGGGATGGAACCCATGGGATAGTGACACCCAGTGAGTATTCTCCCTTTAGTCAGCCCTTTCTGGAAACACCCGAAGGTGTGTCCTCTGTGTTTCCTTTTTCTATGTGTCTATGTGTAGCTGTGTGCTCTTGAGTGCAGATAGAACTCAGCTGGGTACTGGGAACTGAACTCGGGTCCTCTGGGTGAGCAGCGAGTGGTATTAACAGCTCTGCTATCTCCCTAGCCTTCCTGGCTGTTTGTCCAAGTGAACAATCTATAGTTTGCCACAGCAAACATTCACAAAAAAAAAAAAAAAAAAAAAAAAAAAAAGAAATCGAGTTAGGAATTATGTAGGCTTAGTGGGCGGCAATACAGCATCTCCTGCACTCCTAGAATGTGGTTTTTTTTTCCCCAGTGTTTACTGCACCCTGGCTCCCACACACTGAAACCAGTTGGTAGAGGCACGGGGAGGATTGGATAGGGTGGCTCTGGAATAGAAGTCCTCTTCATGAAAGGAATATCTGGCTCTCACCTGACAACTTGAGACTGACCCGGTAGCTCATGAAGTCATCACATTGATCATAGGTAGCAAAGGAGATTGACTGCAAAAGCCAGTTGGCCTTAGAAAGTAATAATATCAAATGGAGTTAGTCATGGCCACTGCTGGAGGATGGCCAGCATGTGGCATAAAGTCATAGAGGCCCTGTAGGCCTCTGCCCAAGTCCCTGTCCCGTGACACTAAGGGATGCCGTGGAATAGATGTTGTTTAAGCTGCTGCATCCTTTTTAAGTGGGGTAGGAAGTACATTGAGACAGTGTCGCAGTGCCCAAGATGGCCTCAAACTTGCTATCCTCCTGCCTCAGTCTCCTATATGCTGGGATTAAAGGTGTGAGTCACCACATCCGGCTTAAGACACTATACTTTTAAGTGGTATTAAAATAGATACTTGGCCTGAAAGAATTGATCTGGTCAGGGTGATAAGGATCAGGGCTTATGAAAAACTAGTGATGCATAATAGCACCTAAATCTGCCACAGGGGAAGGCTGAGGAGGCAGCTCCATGGCAGAGCACCTGCCTAGCAGGCATGGGCCCTAGACTCTACATCCAGGACCACAAAGGGAGAGGTGGTAAGAGATGCTGATAAGGAAAAGACAGTCTCAAACCAAGAGGCTTTCCAGAGGGATGGGATTTCAGCAGGACCTTAAAGTGCACAGACAATGTGTCACAGTGAGGCAGGCCAGGGTATCAGCAAGTAAAGAGGTAAAGTAGGGAAGGCCAGCACAGGTGATGGTCTATGAGAGTCCCTTTGGCTGAAGCAGAGCGTTTCCAAAGCAGAGAAGGCCAAGGTAGCCCGGCAGTGGGGGGGGGGGAGAGTTGGTGAAGCTACAGTCAGGAAAAGTGTTCACCTTGTAACCTGCAGACTTCTGGAGGGTGTTGGGCCTCAGACAGGATGGTGTGGCTTTCATACTTTTAGAACTTCTCCTATTTGAATCTTTGGAAGCTCACAGCTCTCTGATTCCAGGATTTCAAACACCACTTGATACTTGGCCTGTTCTTGTTTGTGAGGTGGCAAACTTGGAACAGAACTACTAAAAATAATGGGGTATGGTTATACATGCCTGCATGTACACAATTCAGGAGGCAGCAGCAGAAGGAACATGAGTTTGCTCCAGTTTGAACCATACAGGGAGATCCTTTTTTGAAGAAACCAAAAAAGATTTCTGGCCAAGCATGCTTTTATCCCAGTACACATTCAGGAGACAGAGGCAGGCAGATCTCTGTGAGTTTAAGGTTAGCCATGGCTGCATAGTGAGATCTTATCTCAAAAATCAGCCAGTCAATCTGGTCTGCCATTCATTTTACCTCCAATATGTTCCTTTTACCTCTGAAATCACTCTGACTGTCTCCATCAGACCACATAGGATGATTCTGTTATCTCGTCAAGCCATCAGTACCTTCTCCCCACTGTTTTCTACAAATCTTGTGTTTCTCGGAAAACCTTTCCAAAGCCCAGTTGTAGTGTCACACAGCGAGCCTTTTGATAGTTTCAGACCACAGGACTATGTCTTCCTCCTGTCATGCAGGATCCCACATCGTTAGCCTCATCCCTGGCCATATGGTCACTCCTGCCAACTGTGGTCATCACAGCTCTCCCCACAAGGGCCTCTGTCTTCTGCCCTTTGCATCTACTATTCCCTATGCCTCTGATTCCATTCCCTCTGCCTTAGGCCAGACCAATTCCCACTTCCTCTTTGAGCTCCAGCTATGCCTTCACCTCCCCTGGAGAGCACCTTTGAAACCCAGGCTGTGGATCCTCACCAATCCTGTTGTTTCCCATGGTGCCTTGTGCTTCCTCTTGACACTCAGAACAAGTGTCCACCATCCTCAGAGCAGATGTGTCTTTTGTCCCTGCATAGCTCAGCCTCATAAGAGGCAGGTGCTTATTAAACATCTGTCCAGCAGCCTAGGGTTGTAGCACAGTGGTAGGCTATCTGCCTAGAATCCCTAGTATCACACAAACAATGTCACTGTGAATGGATTTACTCATTCACCCAAGTAGCTTCCATGACTCTATATTCCAAAAACTGAATTATTTGAAAATTGACTTTTAGGTAATTTAAAACTGTCCATATCACAACGCTCTGAGCTCTGCTCTGGCACTGCAAAAGAATAAAAATCAGCAACCACAAAAGTCAGCCCACAGGAGGAGAGCCATCTTGTGTGAAAAGTCAAAACGTAAGATTAACACATTCTCACAGACTTTTCGTTGTGTGCTGGGAGGCAGAACCAGCGTCACTACCCGCTTGTCTGCACAGAAACACTGAGCTGCAGAGAACTTAACCTGGCCCAAGCTGACTGAAGACAGAGGAGGACCAGACTACAGTCACATGCCACCCTCCAGGCAGCTGCTGGATCATCCTCCTGCCTTATTGACACAAAGAGCTTGTCACAGATAAACAGGTCACCTCTGGATCAGGTCTGCTTTAGACAATAGCTTTCATCAGTCCCCTCCTAAGCCTGAGAGACATGGCCTGGCCACCTCTGGCTTTGCTCTGACCCATTGGATTGAAGCTGAGCAGACATCGAAGTTTGACAGATCTGACTTCAGGGGCTGCAGTGAGCTCAGAAAAGCATGCATCCTCTCTCCAACCTAGGACCACCAGGTGAAGGAGATGTTGCCCCGGGTGCTATGGAGGTGGGACGAAGTCTCCAAGGAAGCTACCTTCTATGGAGAGTCTGCCCCAGATTGTCTCAGGTAGCCATAACAGCCAGAAGCAAGGCAGAGAGAAGGGAGCTGTCTAAGGAAATCCAGTGTATTGTAAACAGGATAAAAGGCACTGGGAAGCCCCACTTACCACAAGCTAATGTGTCCCCAGGTCATCAGAGAGGTGGACGGCCTACCAGGAGCCCTGAGTGAGGGAGAGAAAATTCCTGATTAACCTGCTCACCTGCGTACAGGGCCAGGGCAAAGGTCTTGCTCTTTATTTTGCTAAATGATTCCCATGGCCCTTTGGCATTCAGAGGGACCACAGCTTCCAGGAAGAGTCCTCTCCTGACTAGGGAAATGGCCTCTGGTGTCTCCTGGATCAGGTAGCTGTCTATATGGCACTCTTGGAAGGAATGCAAGTCTGAGGGAAGAAGATTTGACTTAGACTCAGGAGACTGAATGAAAACTGCCAATCCGAGGGCTTAGGAATAATGACTTGGGTCTGGGGAGTGAGGCTTAATGGTAGAATATTAGCTTGCACACGGCACTGAGGCTGATGTCCAGCACTGGGAGGGAAAGCACTATCAGTGCATCCCAAATCCTTATTGTTAGTGTATGTACCTCAAGGAAGAAAGGAAACAGGTCCAGAGGGACTGAGCAAGGTGTCCAAAATTGTTGATCTCGTGGCCTAAGGAGTATTGCCAAATATTCCAGCTAATGGCCACAGGTGGCTGCAGAGCACCTAACCCGTGACTGGCACAAGTCACAAACTGAGTGTGTTTTCCTCCTTCCTCCTCTCCCCACCTCCAGGAATCAATGCTAACCCAAAGCCTTCTTCATTACAGGGAGCACAGGATCTACTGTGGAGCTCCACCGTAGCCCTTGGTTTCCCTAATTCTCTTTCCTTTCTTTTTTTAGAAAGTTAAGCCCACAGCCCACATTTGCAGTCCTCCAGCTTCTCTCAGCCAGTGCTGGCCTGGGGCACATTTTGTTTTTCTTTCTTAAGATTGATTTATTTTTATTCTATGTGTATGCATGTTTTGCCTGCATGTATGTCTGTACACCATGTGTATGCCTGAGCACCATGTGCATGCTTGGTGCCCACTGAGGCCAGAAGAGGGCATGAGGTCCCCTGGACCTAAAGTTACTGGCGATTGGCAGCCACCATGTCGGCACTGAGAACAGAACCCTGGTCTTCGCCATAAACAGCATTTTCTCTTAAGATGCCCAGCCAACTCCCCAGCCCCACCTTTGGCTCCTTGAAGGCCTAACGCTATCTGTCTTCCTCCTCTCCTGCTCCCTCCTCCCTGGACTCACTGAGTCACAGGCTGCCCTGAGATCCTCAGACCCTGCAATCTCTGCAGTAGGCTCCTCTGAGATCAGGGTGGGGTGGGTGGACAATCACAGAAGGTTTCCCGTTGAACATGAATAAGCCTTCAGGACAAGATCCAGTGGAGGACACCCAAGGGCGTAAGAGTTGTGCTCAGTTTCCATTAGGGTGACACAGGTGGCATGGGCGTAGGAACCTCTCTTCCTTCTCCCTGATGCTGTTCTTCTTAGGTTTCAAAATGGTGTTTTCAGTGACTTTTACTGCAGAGCTTTAGAGCTAAACTAGCAGTCCCAGGGTTCACTAACATCCCTGCTTCTGGGGGCAACCCCCTTTCAGCATCCACAGAATCAGCCTGTGACACCCCCCGCCCCAAACACCCAACCCCAAGTAAGGCAACCGCAAGACCTGGTTGAGAAAGAGGAGTCCTCTTTCTCCCTTGCCCCATGCTCAGCTGCCCCTCCAGGAGACAAACTCCAGTAATGGCGATAATCTTGCAGCTTTGAAGGACGTACCCAGGACCCCTGAGGCATGAGGCCCAAAAGAAACCCTCTGAGGAGAGGGCCAGACAGCAGCCATCCCTCAGAGGCCTCCTTCTTGCTGCAGGCCATGGGGCCAACATGTCCCAACACTGCCAGGCTTCCTTGCACAAGTCAGACCTCACAGAGTGAGGGGGACATATGAGGAGGGCGACACGAAGCTCGACAGGAGGATTGGGACTCATCCATCACGAACCGTCAAACAGCAGGGCCATAGCCTGCCTGAATGCTTGCCCAGCTAAAGGAACTTCTGCGGCTCACCTACCCCCAGCACCTCAGCCCCCCAGAATCAAGCACATTCCACTAAGGGGGGATTAGAGGGTCAGCAACCCAGACTGGCCCCCAGCCTGCTCTCCCACAGTGCTAGGACTGAACATCCTATACCCCCACCCTTAAATGGAGCTGTAGTTAGGAAGCCCAAGGCAAAATAGAAATTGATGGGGCCTTTCTGTCTGTTCCCTGTTTTAAATAGCATACTTTGAAAGGTAATCTTTATTAACCATTGTTGTTAAAATCAGGAAAGCTGAATTCTACTAAGGGTCTCCAAACCTTGTTTATGCCAAGGGCTGGGGCTGGAGGACAGGAAGATTATCTTACATAGGAATAGACAACAGAGGACCAGCTGGGATGTCCTTCCCTCCCAGTCCAGCACCTGGACCTGCTGGGCCTCCTGACTTGTGGGCAGCCAGCCACAGATGCATGGAACCAGGCCTGTTTTATATGTCATTTCCTCCGCCCTGACTTCAGTTACACATGTACAGGCACAGCCACAAAATAGTAAATGGAAGATTGCAGAGATAATTCATGCTTTAGTTCACCTTTATTATAGTATATCTTATTGTTCTACTCTATGTTTAGTTATTGTTGTGCATCGCTTAGTAGGCTAATCTTATAAATTATACTTTAGTTGGTCTCAGCAGAAAGGCAGTTGTAAGATAAACTTTACAATGTGTAACTTAATAAGAGAAGATGCAGCATATATAGGCTTCAGTTCTATCTGTTTCAGGCTTCCACGGAGAACCCTCCCTGCCAGGTGAGACAGGAGGAGCCTTACTTAGGAATATGCCATCCTTAGAACAGTGGGGTTCCATGCCTGCTACTTGTTCACAGTCATCAGAGGGTCTTAGGTTCAAATCCTGGCTCAGCGTGAAATCTGTTGACCTTGGCAGGCTATTTGGATTATCTTGACCACCCTCAAGCCAACAAGTGTTTCTAGTACATTCCTGTATAGAGGAGATCCACCTTACCTTGCCACCAGAGAGATCTGAGTTGAACCAGGGGCTCTTGGGACATCCTTAAGCAAGTTTCATGACTACTCTTTTTTTTTTTTTTTTTTTTTTTCGAGACAGTATTTCTCTGTGTAGCTCTGGCTGTCCTGGAACTCACTTTGAAGACCAGGCTGGCCTTGAACTCAGAAATCCGCCTGCCTCTGCCTCCCGAGTGCTGGGATTAAAGGTGTGCGCCACCACACCCGGCTTCATGACTACTCTTAAAGATTTATTTTTATTTTGTGTATGTATGTATGTATGTATGTATGTATGTATGGGGAGATGTCCATTGAGACAAGAAGAGGGTTTAGATCCCCTTGAGCTGAAGTTTCAGGGGGTTGTAAGCCATCCAACATGGGTGCTGAGAAGGGAACTTAGGTCCTCTGGAAGAGCAGCAATTGCTACTATCAAGCTATCTTAGTCCCTACATGACTACTCTTGAAGAAATGGTTCCTACCCTCCCACTGTGTGTGTGTGTGTGTGTGTGTGTGTGAGAGAGAGAGAGAGAGAGAGAGAGAGAGAGAGAGAGAGAGAGAGAGAGAGAACTGAATGAAAATAAGTATTGGACAATATTTATTTTGATACAAGAGTGATGAGACCGAGATAGGTCTCATTCCTCTGTTTCCTGCCTCCCTCCTCCATTACTCCATTTCTCTTGGAAGTTTCACAGTAAGAGCACCAACGATTCTCAGTGCAAATGTAGCTCAGGCACAGTTACAGGTTCATCCCCCAAATAGTGGAGCCCAGGGAGGACCCCATGATAGCTTGGCACACCCATGGCACTCAAGACTGCTTTTGGAAGAGAGGCTGCATAGCCACCTATAGCATCGATGCCATCTCTACATCCAAACCTGGACCTTTCCACTTCCTGGACAAATGACCTCAGACAGGCTGTGTCTGTGTGTGGGCCTCAACATCCTCATCTGTACACTGGACATGATAATTGCACCTTCAAGGAAGGGCTATCAGGAGGTTTATAGTCATTTGTACACAGTACACCAGAGATGTTCATTATCCTGGCAAGCCTTTTGCTTACCCTTTCCTATTAGGGAAGTGAAGTCCTTGTTTCTGTGTCTGTGTTCTTTCTGGAGAGGCAAAGGAGCCATACTCCAGAAGGGGCCAGTATGAAGAAGGTCAGTCTCTGGGCCTGGTCTACTACCCCACCCATTAGCTCTGGTCCCATGCCAGGCTTGGACTGGCCTCTCAGGAGTCGGGGCTGGGCTGGGCAAAAGGCACTGCTCAGGAAGGGAACGACAGGCAGGGAAGGATTTGTAACGCCCAGTGGCAGCACAAAGGTGGTGCAGGAGGAGCTTCCTCTTCAGGAGGAAGGGAGAAGGTCGGGACCCACATCCGGCCCTGCCCGTTCCTCCCTGAGTCTGTGGAAAGATGGCCTGGCTGCTCCAGTCACTGCTGGGTGGGCCTTTCCTTCACACTAGGGCCAGTCTCTTTGGAAGACCCTTGTGGACAGGCTGAGGCTCACAGGCTCAATTCCTGTCCTCTCTCGCTAGCACACACATGTAGACACATGCACACAGCACAGGGGCTGCAGGATGAAGCAATTGATTCATGACTTGGCTGACCTAGGCTGCAAAGCTTTACTCTCTGGAGGTACAGAGGGCTGCTGGAATGGTGCTTAGCTGCCAGCATTCAGTGTCCTAAAGTCAAGGACCAGGCTGTAGCTCTCAGTGTTTAACATGTGCGAAGTCACCCTGCAGGACAATGCTCTGGCTTCTAGGTGTTGTCCACTCTAGCTGGAGTCAAATATCCAAGCACTATCTTCACAAGGGACCTCTGGATTCTGTGTCACAGGCTGGCTAAACAACCCATTCCATTAAGGCCCGTGAAATACCCCTCTTTATCCCATGTAGAAACAGGCTTTGGGACAGTGTAGAACTGTTGCAAGACTCTAGATCTAGATCTTTTTTAGTGGGGTAGCATCTATTTTGTGTTTCAAGAAGTGAAGCCTTAAGGAGAGGGTCTCCAAGGTGATGGCAATCTCATCACCAAAAGAGAGGCAGAGTTCTACAGAGAGGAGACCCAGGGCAAGGTGCTCTCTATGAGATCTTTGATGGGACCTAGTTTTTCCTATCATATCCAAGGGAGGGGGCAGTAGCCCTATGTTTATGGGGAGGCTTCAGGCATTGAGTTTGGAACTAAATAACTTCCAGTACACTCCGACTTTGATCAGGGATATAATGAGAATCTGAAGAGCAGATAATAGGGCTGAGTTGCTATGAGAGCTGGTGAGTTTTATTCACCCATCCACCCATGCACCCACCTATTTATCAATCTACCCATCCACCCATCTACCCATCCACCCACCCATCCACCCACCCATCCATCAATCTAGCCACCCATCCATCCATTCACCTACCCACCAATCCATCCATCCACCTACCCATCCATCCATCCACCCACCTATTCATCATCCATCGACCTATCCACCCATCCACCCACTCAGTCATCTATCCATCCATCCATCCATCCATTCATCCATCCATCATCCTTACATCCTCCCATCCACCCACAGCCATCTATCCACTCATCTATCCATCTATCCACTGACCCATCCACCTACCCACCCATCCATCTGTCCATCCAGCTACCCATCCATCCATCTATCCATCCAGCTACCCATCCATACACCACCCACTCACTTATGTATCCATCACCCATACATCCACCCACTTACCCACCCACCCATTCACCCATTCATCCATTCATCCACTCATTACCCACAAACAACCTGGTTTGTTGTTGAGGGCTGGAGATCCAGAGAAAAGAAACCTATAGTTCTTACTTTCCAGTAGTTTCCCAGGGATAGAAAATATTGCTTAAGATGTAGTGTCTGAGATGGCTTAAAAATAAACATCCTTCTATCTTTTTTGCCTATCCTCTAAGTACCTGCCAGGTTGTGTCATGGTGACAAGGCCACTGCCACACATTTGGAGACTATATGCCAGTGCTGTAAATAACCAAAGCATTAGAGTTAGTTTCTTCTTGTGACCCCTTCGAAGAAGAATCTTTCTCACAGTCCCCTGCAGGTCCTCCATTAGCTCTCTTTGGCTAGCATGCTCCATCTGGCCATTCTCAGATACATCTCCTTGAAAGGAAAAGGGATGGCCACCTGACTTGAGTAAGTGGTTAGGTATGTGGTCAAACCCGGGATTCTTTTTTTTTTTTTAATCAAGAGTGGGGAGTTAGCTGTTGAGTTGGTGACTCACAGTGTCTGTTGGCATCCAGACACAAGATTGATGTGTTTTGTGTTTCTCTCCTGCCTCAGAAGCAGCATAGCTCACACATCCCATCCCTCACTTTCTGGGCCCCTACTCTTGATGTTTGTTTTTCTCCAGGAAGGTCTGCTTGGCCACAAACTGCTAAGTGTTTGTTGTTAAAACTTGGCCAAGTAAAAACTTCCTGCTGTGGCATTCTGTCTCACACACACACACACACACACACACACACACACACACACACCATACACCTCTCTCACCTACATGTCCACTGCATCACTATGAAGCCTACACTTTCTAGGGAAAATAAGTTCTGTTACATAGGATCCTCCCATCACAGATCTCCAGATCCATTCCCTACAATGTTTGTCAGAGTCCGTTTCTGAGAATCTCTTTCTTCATAGATAAGCTACAACAGACACCAAGTTTGACCTCAGAGTGGGCAAATGGCACCTGAGCTCCCCTGTTCCTGTCCTTGCCTGGTGCAGGTACAGAGGCTTACAGCTGGACAGCATAGATGGAGCAAAACAGCCTGTGGGAAGTGATTCTGCTTCACTCAGGCGCCTCTGCATGCAGAGCTGCCTCTACTAGTCACACCTCTTGGGAATCGGCAACCGCTTCTCCCCTGTAAGCAATCTAGGAACACCCCATTCTGCCTGCTGCACCAGAGCTAAAACTAAGTCCTCCGTGCAGAGCTGCTGGCTCTGTGTAACAAGCCTGGCACATGCAGTTCGCTTCCCCAGTTGCTCCAGCCCCACTGCCTGCTTGCTGTGGTTTAAGTGGGCTGGCCTTATTCTCCAGACCCTTCTCCTTCACCCCCTTCCTCCTGTCTTATCTCAGAAGTCAGTTTGTTCTGTAAAGCTTTCTTTGAGGCCTGGAAGGCCTTCTTCCTTCTTTATTTGATGTCTTTTCATTTTATCTTACCTGAGCAGAAAATACATTATTACAAGCTCCTTCCCCAAGACTGCATTGCAAGTCCATGGAGACTTTGAACTGTCTGGATCCTCAGTGGCTCCCAGGGCCGAGAGGACAGCGTTTGTTATAAATCAGTTAGGGAGTTTCCAGCCCAGAGCACTTTTCTAGGATGACCTGGGAAGAAGAACTCTAGAAAGCACATGCTGGAGATTAACTGGGAGGTCAACTTTCCACCCACAAAGCCAAACATGCCAGCACTTCAAAACTTCATACCTATTAACAACCCTCCATTCTTTCCTCCCCAAGTGCTGGGCAGACACTTCTCTATTTTCTGCCCCTGGGGGCAATGTGGATGCTGTTGAGTTGGTGGCCTTAATGATCGTCCCTATGGTGCCATTGCCTGGCACAGGGCAGACACTGGAGCTGGGTGTGGAAGAGAGGAGGCGGGATTGTCTCTGGGCTCCTGAGCTGAATCCAGTTTTCCTGAATCTTCAGTTAGCTCATCTCTGCTTTTTCTTCTTTGAAGTTCTTTGTCTGTGGACCGCCTCCCCTCTATACCAAGCAGCCATGGGTGTCGTGCAGTCTCCTTGGGAACTTCTTTGGGAGTGGGTCTGGAGCATTTTACTTGACGCTGGGAAGCCAAGTGAGGCCAAGAGCATCCCTAGCAAAGGGCCCTGTCCTTAGCCAATTCCTGGGTCACATAGGATCTGATAGGGGTGGTCAGGCCAATGTTATGCATGTGTCATTCTACACACTGCCAAATGGGCCCTGAAATCTTGAAAGAAGGGTTGCCTTGTAGTGGGAAGGATGTCATTAGGAGGTCTGAGGGTGGGAAATCTGGCAGAACAGGTACTCAGACAGCAACCTGTCTGGCTTTTCCACATCCGCACAATTAATAAAGCATAGTGGAGACCTGATTGCTGGATGCCCCTACCCCTGACCTTCAGGCTTAGGTCAAGCCCTGACCTGTTTCCCATCCTCTTCCTCAGGCACCTGTGGCTTCTCAAAAGACAAGTATCGGGAGGAGCATTGGGCACTATCTGTGTCAAGTATTAGAGGCTCCTGTGCCAGATGGGAACAATGAGACCTGCTCAATGTACCAACTCATTATTCAGAAAATAAGATCTGGAGCCAGCAAGATGGTTCATTGGGTAAAAGTGTTTACCATGTAAGCCTGGTCACCTCACCTGAATTCGATAACCAGAACCCACCTAAAGGGAGAGAGAACTAACTCTATGAAGTTGTCCTCTGACCTCGACACATGTGCTATGTTTTGATCTCACCACTTGGGCAGCAGAGCCAGACAGAACTTTGAGTTCAGGCCTGCCTGGTCTACCTAGCAAGTTCCAGACTAGCCAGGACTATGTAGTGAGACCCTGTCTAAGAATATCTAGGAAAATCACAACCTTCCTGAATATCTACAGTGCAAATACAGAAGCCTATTAGGGTATTAAGTGCACCATCCAAGATCAGAACCAAGAGCATAGGTGCTTACTCCAACCTGGTGGATACAACAGAAGCCATTCTCACCTCATGGCTGAAGAAGTCATGGTACAGAGAGGTTCCATGTCATGTAATACCCTATTTGCTTAAGGTCAGTCCATCTCAATAGCCTGCATTGGCAGATCCCCGAGCAGCACCTAGTGCCTGGCTGAATTCTTTGGCAGCACTTTGTGAAGGACCGGCTGTGTGTAGAAGTTAGTTATTATAAGTTGTTGATGGGGTGGGGAGCAGGGTATCCCAGTCAGCAGCCTTTGCATTGACCGATGGCTGAACCCAGTCTGGGCGCCCTGCCCTGGGAGCAGGGCGGTGCCTGGAGATGGATGGCCCCATGTCCTCTCAGCCTGGTCCTGTGGAAGCCTAAGGCCACCTTCCAGTGGGCCCGACTATGGTACAGGCAGGAGTTGCTACAAAGGAGGTGAGATCCAGCAGGTCCAGGCAGGTCTACTGTGCTGAGGCCCAGTGCTACTGGTGGCTGAGACGTCCCAGAGAAGGCAGGCGAGCACATCCTGAGCCTAGGCTCCTGCCCGGGAGGCCCTGCTAATGACCCTGTGCATTCCGGCCTGCATGGCCCGGGAATTGGCTAAGGGCAGAGCCATTAGCTGGAATCCTCCCAATGCTCACACATCTGAGTAGAGGGGGAAAAGGGAAAAGTTGAAAAAGAGCTAATTATCGCTTTTATCAGAGCGGTGGGTTGATGGGTCCTGCCCGAGGGCGCCTGGAGCTGCATTAAAGATTAAACGCCAGGTGAGGGGGGGAGTGGGGCTGTCATTCCACAGGAGGGAGGCCAGCAGGCTGCCCCATAGAGACCCGGTGGCTTTCGGCAGCCTTAGATCTGTCAGCCGAACCCTCTGTCCCAGGGCCCACCACCTCCACATTCCATCGGAGGACCCCCACGGAGCTCAGTGCTTCCGCCACTGTGAGAAGGGTGGCTGAAGTCCTTGTCTGCTCCCTCAAGGGATGCAGGGTCGGGGCAAGCCTAATTACCCAATTGGTAGGTTTCCTGGCACTTGTCTTGGGGGACTTAATGACTCCCTCACGTCATCTAGTGACCTTGTCGGTCAAACCTACATCTGAATTGTATGGGGCCTGAAAAGGACCTGAGGACAGGTGGTCTGACCTTCCTTGTTATTACAGAGTACTGTGGTCCAGAGAAAGAAGGGTCTGGGCCAATCATACAGTAGGGACTTAGTCCCTAGAGGCTCTAAATCACTTAAGGGTGGGGCTGCATCTTTGTTCTGCAGTTCAGTGAACTGAGGTGATGGAATTAGAGTGGTCAAGGCCAGGGGACCTCGTTATACCATTACAGCCCAGCAGTGTTTGTGGACACTGGGCTTTCAGTCAGTGCTTGTTGTTTGTGTGGGTGATCTTGATAGTTAAGAGAGCAGAGCAAGTATTCTGCTCTCTTTATTGAGGACTTACTGGTCACGACGAATGATAAAGAGTCAGGTGTGTGAAGCTCTCCCTTAGTCCCAGCATTCAGGAAGCAAGGGTAGGAGGATCTCTGCGAGTTTGAGGCTAACCTGGTCTACATAGTAAGTTCCAGGCTAGCCAAAGCTACACAGTGAGACTCTATTTCTTCTTCTTAAAAAAAAATGAAGAAAAAATAAACCCCACAAACCAAGAACAACAGAAGAATGGATGGGGAAAGGGTATCATGATTTTATAAACTCTCAGGGTGCAAGTGGGCACTGGGCTGACGGTGAGCTAACCACAGAAGGGCAGCATCAGGCTGTGATGACCCACCTGTGAGGTAGTGTTCACTGTGTACTCAGTGAAGGTGTCCACCAAGGGCTGGGGATATAGTTCAGGGGAGAGAGGGTTTACCTAGCATGACAAAGCTCTGGACTTGACTCTCCATGTCACATAAAACCAGGAGCAGTGCTGCATGTTTACAGCCCCAGCATTTGGGAGGTGGGAACCAGAGACTGAGAAGTCCAAGGTCACCCTTGATAAATAGAGAGTTCAAGGCCAGTGTGAGATATAGACACGTGAGAGACAGATAGATAGACAGATAGACAGACAGACAAAGATGTCTACATCTACAGAGGCACTTAACAGTGGCCCCACTGGAGACCCAAGCCCTGCCTGCCTAACCCAGACAGTCCTTCTGAAGGATCTACCGTCACCCGGAAGGACAGATGAGACTCCTTGTCTTGCTGACCATCATGCCAACCTCTCTAGAAGCCCCTGGAAGAAGCCCAGGCTTGTGTCATTGATAATCTGGGGCTTCCAACCATAGACCAGAACTTAAGAAGAAAAAATTTAATTTATTCTTTAAGAATTATATACATATATCTATCCCCCATCATCTCCCTCTAACTACCTTAAGGGTGTTTCTCCACTCAGTCCATGCTCTCTTCTTTAACAAAACAAAACAAAACAAAACAAGCAAACCTACCTAATTAACACTGCACATAACTGTGTGGGTGTGGGATCCTCCGCTGGAGCATGAGAAACCTACCAATGGCCATACCCATTGGGTATGAGTCTCCCTTTCTAAGTAGCTATTGATTGCCAACAGCTCCTCAGAAAGGGGTGGAGCTTTGCAGGCTCCACCCTGACTATGCTGCAGTTGCATCAGGCTTGATCTTGTGCAGATCGTGTGCAGGCAGCACGGCTGCTGGGAGTGCATGAGTGTTGCAGTGTGTCTGTTGCAGAAGACAGCATTTCTCAGGACTCCTTCCCATCTCCTGGCTCTGACATTCTTTTCACCTCCTCTTCCACAATGTTCCCTGAGGGGATGAGGGGATAATGATGTCACATTTGAAGCCACCCAGTCACTTATTCTCAGCACTTTGATAGACAGTCATGTGTTTCTGTGCTGACTGTGGCATACTGGGGGAAAAAACAAAGGTCTCTGACCAAGGGCAGCACAACTCTATGGGTATAAACATAAATATTTAGAAGGCAGTTTGATAACATGCACCAGTCAGAACTTGATGGATTTTCGTCCCTCCCCATGGTGACAATAGCTCCGATGCCTTGTAATCAATACCTTCCTAGGACAAGAGGATCCTGGCCTTCCCTACCTCCTCACATATACTGCCCCATGCTGATCTGACCTAGCCCAGGAAATGTCTGTGAAATCTTAATGAGTAAGGAAAGATTGTTTTTAAAAGGGATACTAGCCACATGATGGTCAGGGAAGTCATCCAGTATGATGCAGAAGTCTTGGAAAGCCTTGCTTTCTCATGAGCACTTGTGTGAGTCCTGGGCTGTACACTTTAGCTCCTGTGGTCCCCACAGAGCCTTCACCACACAGGTAATTAGCCTTTTAATTGCACATAGGATGGCTTGATTATTCCCCTACTAGACTATAAACACCAAGAAGCATTTTGCTTACTCATACATCCCCAGCATATTGAAGGACAGAATAAATACTAATTGAAGGTTAAAAAGAGAGGAGGGAAGAAGAGAAGAAAGAGGAAAGGAGGGAGGAAGCAGCTTTTGAGGGATTGGGGCTGATGTGAGGCAGTCTGTGGCAGAGAGGAAGGGACATCAACAGGCACAACTGGGACAATGGGCGGTGTAGGCACAGGGGAAAACGGCTCTGATGGTGAGGATGCCTGTCTCTGGGGACAGATGGGACATTCTCTATGACTGGGTACAAAAGGCTTATCAGGAAGAATCAAGTGGAAAAGGGAGGACTTCATCTTCAGCAGAGCTGACATAGCGAAGGCACAGAAGAGTTGGAGATGCAGGCTCGGAATGCTGGCTGGGCAGGTTGGGCAGGCAGGGCAGGCAGGGAAGAGCCGAGGTGCTGGCGACAAGTGATGACCAGCAGGAGTGTGACGTGTCTAGCTACCAAGGGTACAGGGGGACTTTGAAACTCTGAGGCCGGGTGTGAACTTCAGTAGAAACAGGTGCTTTTCGATTTGGAGCCAAACTCTGGGTTCTCTGAAGTCCCTGTAGGGAGTAGTCCTCCAGCTGACATGATCAGGGCTCAGAGAAAGAGTACCACTGGTAGGGTTAGATCCTGCCTTGCGGAAGACATTTCTGGCCATCAGGTTGGGAGGCAGGGGAACACATCTCAAGGCCAGCGATTTCTTGGTTCTCTGTATACGGAAACTGTCAGTCTCTCAACTGAATGGATGACTTTAGATGGGAGAGATTTGGGGGGCCTAGCTGGTGTATCTACTTCCTGCTCTCTCTCCAGCTTGTGACTTTAGGCATGGCATAGCATTTTTCTGTGTTACATTTCCCAACCTGTAAAAGGGTGATAGGCAGATCCACCTCAGAGAGCTACAGGGAGAATTCAACAAGAGGAGGTGCACTGACATACATACAGATAAAACGCTCATGTTTTCAGAATATATCTTTTTTAAAAGAGGAGGCTCATATAGTCCTTGAGTCACTGGAGGGTCTATGTGATGGAGGATCACTGGGTTTGTTTGTTACAATGATAGCTTGTCTTCCTCCAATTCTCACATCCGATGCCCTCATTCTTCCTCTCCCTGTGACTTACCCGGAGGTTACTTAGGGAAACTAAGGCCAGCAAGATTGTGTATTTCTTCACATGTTCATGTACATGCATGGGTTTATATATGTGCATAGCATGTATATGGAGGCTAGAATGAGATCTCTTTTTTATTATTGTTTTTTTTTTATGTGAACACATTGTAGCTGTCCTCAGACACACCAGAAGAGGGCATCAGATCCCATTAAAGATGGTTGTGAGCCACCATGTGGTTGCTGGGAATTGAACTCAGAACCTCTGAAAGAGCGGTCTGTGCTCTTAACCGCTGAGCATCTCTCCAGCCCCAGAATGAGATCTCTTACATTCTTCAGGAACCATGTATCTTTTTATCTGTTCATTTGATTTTGATAAAGAATCTCTCTCTGCCTAATTATACTAGATGGGTGGCTAGTAAGTCCTAGGGTCCTCCTGCATCTACCTCCCCAACACCGGGATTACAAGTTTCTATGCCTGGCTTTTCATTCGGGCTCTAGGGATCAGACTTAGATCCTTACACTACAAGCATTTTATCAGATGATCTATCTTCCCCGGGTCCCATGACAATGTTCTTGAAGCTTGGGCTGGAGGGAGGCAGGCTTTAACAAAATCTGTAAGGACTCACCATGGACAACATGTCCAAAAGAGATGCCACATCTGGGTCTTCAAGAAGCAGCCTCAGCTCAGGCACTGGGCTCTATGGTTTTTGCTACAAGTCTCCCCACGGAATTCTACAACCTGGGACTCCTTTTAGACTGACTGTCCCAAACATGGTCCCCAGTGGGATACTGTCTAGGGACTCTGGGCTAAGTCTGCCCAGAGCAATGCCCTAAGGATGCTGGGATCCCTGGGGCTCTTGTGCCTTGTTCTCAGCCTCAGCTGCTGTTGGCCTTCTGTGAAGGATCCGACCCCAGGGCAGCCCCTGCTTTCACTGAGACTCTCACTAAGGCAACAGTTCTCAACCTAAGGGTCATGACACCTTTGGCAAACCTCTGCCTCCAAAACTATTTACATTATGATTCATAATGGTAGCAAAATCACAGTTATGAAGTAGCAATGAAAGCAATTTTATGGCTGGGGTCACCACAACATAAGGAACTGTATTAAAGGGCCGCAGCATTAGGAGGGTTGAGAACCACTGTTCTCCAGGAACTCACAGATCTGCATTCTTCCTCTCAAATCACCCTCCAGCTGGGCAGCCCCTGCCCCTCGTGGAGCTCTTTAAGCAAAGATAGGAAACCACAAAAATGTTAAGCTGAGATGAAGGAACGTAATGGGCTCTAATCTGAACTGACAGCAGCATTATTAGCCAGCAAAGAGCCGCAGGAGCAGCAGGGATAGGCAGGGAGGGAAGGGGAGAGAGATGGAGGGATGGGGGACAAAGAGACAGCAGACTTGAGGATGAGGCAAGACCTTGGGGGACAGGGGTGGTGGTGCAGGCAGGATTGTGGCTACTACCTCTGGCCAGCATTGATGCAAATACCAGCTAAGAAGCTCCGTTAAGAGAGGACCATGCATCTGGCACCATTTGAAGCCATTGTACTAGCAGATGCAATTTGCATGCTGTAGGTGTTTGTATTCGTTTCCGTGTTTTATAAACGACAGAGAAAGCAAGATAGAGGGACCCGACGATAAAGAATGATGATTCAGGTGTCAAGGCTTTGGGCTGGCTGTTCATACACAGTCAAAAACAAAGGTCCCTCTTGGGAAGCAAGGAAATGCACAGTGTGTGCATGCGTGCATGTGCGTGTGTGCGCGTGCGTGCATGTGCGTGTGTGCACATGCATGTAGAGACCAGTAGTCAATGTCAACGCCTTTCTCTTCAATCTCTCTCCACCTTATTTCTGACAGTATCTCTCACTAAACTTAGAGCTCATCTGTTCAGTTTAAATTGGCTGGTTGGGGCTGGTGAGATGGCTCAGCGGGTAAGAGCATCCGACTGCTCTTCCGAAGGTGATAAGTTCAAATCCCAGCATCCACATGGTGGCTCACAACCATCCGTAACGAGATCTGGCGCCCTCTTCTGGAGTGTCTGAAGACAGCTGTAGTGTACTTACATATAATAAATAAAATAAATCTTTAAAAAAAAATTGGCTGGTTGGCCACCTCCCTGCTTCCACCTCTCCCCTCTGCCTAGCACTCTCAGGGTACAGATGCACACCCCACCCAGATCTCACCTGGGTAGTGTGGGACAGAACTTAGAACTCAGGTCTTCCTGATTGCCTAGCAAGCATTTTCCTCAGCCCCAAGTAGTGCGCTCACTCAGGTGGGTTGAAGGAAGGGCTAGATGAAGCCCCTATCTTGTGTTCTAGAAGGAAGAAAAAAAAAGATGCCCTTCCTAGCTGCAGTTAAGTATAGCTCCTGGGGTCAGGAACAGAGGGGTCAGAGGGCTCAATTAACCTCTTGGAAGACAGGGGTCAGAGGTCTCGCTTAGTCTTTTAGGGATCAGAATTCCATTTAACCACCAGGATCTAGAGGCCACGGTTACTAATAGCCGGCTGATGTCTACAAGGCTAGAAAGGAATTCTGAGTTAAGACACTACATTCACTTGACTCCAAGAAGAAAGGGGGTGCTCATGTCCATCAGCCCTTCCTGCTGCACAAAGGTGGTCACAGCCTAGAAGCTGTGGTCCGAGCGGGGAAGAACCCTGCTCAGTAAGGAGCACCACTCTCTCACCCCACACTTGTGGACGCCAACACCTCCTGACCATCTGGCCGGCTTCTGGCTGCCGTCAAAGCTGAGGGGCTCTAACCCTGGTTACGTCTTTCTCTGCTTCTGCTGTGGGGACCACTCCACAAGGGATCTGTTTAGGAGCTGGGAACACCAAAGCCTGACATTGTAACCTCACAATGATCCCTTCATTTGCATAAGTCTCAGTTTCCTTATCTATAAAATGGGGTGGTCGCTGTAGTTTGGTGACCCTGGTAAGTGAGTGAAAGGTCACAGAACCTGTCCGCGGAAAGCATTTTGCCCAGCAGCACCAGGGTCTTTCCTGTACTCTGAAATTGATTTTCATGGCTACTTGTCAGGTCCTCAGCAGGGTGGTCCTACCCCTTCCGGCAAGGAGAGCCTTTTCGCTCAATGAACAATCACATGACTGAGGGTTTGGTCCCATGCTGGATGGAACACTGTTTTTAGAAGGACCAGGAGCTCCCCTGACCAGGACATCCTGACCTCCTCTCTGCCTTCCTGTGCCAAGAGGTACATGTGTGGAAACTGCCCCATGCTACATGGTGGTGCACACACACCAGGAATGTGTCCGTGGAATTAACAGCAATGTTTGGGTCCCTCCCAGCTTGCCCCAGCCACTGCCAATGACAGAAGCCATAACTAGGGAATATTAACTGCACTGGCTACTATACCTGAAGGGCATCCTTTGTGCCAGACACTTTGTAGAAACACTGTTTAATCCCCTAGTGACCCTGCCCGGTTGGTTTTATCATCTTCCACTTTCTCCCTCCTACTCCTCCCCACTCCCACAGCTCCCTACCTAGCCAGTCCTTCCCATGGCTTCAAGCAGTGACTGGGTCCTTGAACCTCAGAGAACCTACTTTGACTTCCCTAGGCCAGCTCTGCACACCACTTTCCCTCCAGAGTTCCCAGAGCCCCCTTTCCTCCCTTTGTTAAAATTCATTATATATGTCAGTAATCTCAGAACTCAGGAGGCTGGAGCAGAAAGATCATGAGTTCAACAACAACAACAGCCTTTTAAAAAAATTACTTTATTTTATAGTATGTAATCTATTCCTATGTTTGTGATTTCAGCGAAATGACAGGGATATGGCAGCACATAATAAGCACACCACATACGTCATCTGTTTGTCTGTTTATTCATCCACCCACCTGATAGGCTCACAGAGGGAGAGACTGAGGCTGGGAGAATCATAGGAGACTCACAGAGGGAGAGACTGAGGCTGGGAGAATCATAGGAGACTCACAGAGGGAGAGACTGAGGCCGGGAGAATCATAGGAGACTCACAGAGGGAGAGACTGAGGCTGGGAGAATCATAGGAGACTCACAGAAAGAGAGACTGAGGCCCGGAGAATCATAGGAGACTCACAGAGGGAGAGACTGAGGCCGGGAGAATCATAGGAGACTCACAGAGGGAGAGACTGAGGCTGGGAGAATCATAGGACACCCCTGCTGCCATTCTCAGCTGTAATGAAGATTCAAGGCTGGCCTGGACTATGTGATACGATTTTTGTTTTTTTGTTTTGTTTTTGTTTTTGTTTTTGTTTTTGTTTTTGTTTTTGTTTTAAATGAATGAGGCTCTGAGAAAGTAACTTACCTGCTTCACTCTAACTCCCAAGTCTATGTTCCCTGGGGAGTATTTATCTGACTACTAAACCTATCCCAACTAGATGTGGTGGTGCACACCTTTAGTCCCGTGCTTAGGAGGCAGAGACAGGCAGATCCCTGAATTCAAGTGCAGCCCGATCTACTGGGTGAGTTCCAAGGCAGTCAAGGCTATACAGAGAAACCTTGTCTCAAAACAAACAACAACAACATCAACAAAAACCCTGCCCCATCCTCTGGAACATTTGGTCATCCCCTGTGAACTAGACTCTGATTTCACTCTTTAAGTGTGGCTTTTAAGCCGGGCGTGGTGGCGCACGCCTTTAATCCCAGCACTCGGGAGGCAGAGGCAGGCGGATTTCTGAGTTCGAGGCCAGCCTGGTCTACAAAGTGAGTTCCAGGACAGCCAGGGCTACACAGAGAAACCCTGTCTCAAAAAACCAAAAAAAAAAAAGTGTGGCTTTTAAATTGGGAATGTCCACAGTACCCTTCATTAATTACTATAATGTGAAGAGTCACATGTCAAGAAATAGAATATTCCATCATCAAAGACCTCTGGGGCTGCCTTATCCACACCACATTTCAACAGTGCCTCAACATAGTACTAAAGATGCCATAGCTGCAGCCAGGTACCTTCAGGGCCTCCTTCTCTCATCATCTAGTGGTCGCTGGAGCTTCGAGATCTTCTCTGGCTTAACCCCTTCCTGGAAAGGTCTGTGTGCAAGAGACACAGGTGCAGAAGCTCTGAATTAACACTAAGGTTCAAGACCTGTAAATCAGGGGAGCCAAGGGATGAAGGCTTCCAGACTAGCTCTGTCCCAGGCCAAGTAGTAAATGCACCTTCCCGTAGGTCCTCTGAAGGACCTGTGGAAGGGGCAAAAGGAGTCAATAATTCCTATGGAGGCAAGAAAGGCCAAGGAGCAGAGACAACTTGGACGGGGTGCCTCTCCACCCGTATGTCATCCCTGTCAGGGGCACAGCAAGCTGCTATCTATAGCAGCACCCCCACCCCAGTGTAAGCACTCCAGGCTCAAGCTTTGACCTGGCCTTGCTCCTGATGCTGGAAAAGGAAGCAAGAGGGAGCAAAGGAAAGGGAAAGTGGAAGGGACAAGGGCAGGGAACATGGGCAGTGAGAAGCCAGCATGTCAGGTGGGAACAGGGTGTCAGCTACAACAGGATGCCTGGCCTGCCTGGATGCTGCTAAGGGTTAGTGTGGGTAGGAAGACAGTATGGAGAAGATTCACACAAGTGCATGCATGTGTTTGCCCTTTTAGTTATTCACCCTTTACAACGGAGAAGGCCAATATGGAGAGACAATTGCTAACTGAGACGTGTGCAAAAATGCTAAGAAAATAGGAGAGAGAGGAGGGGAGAACAAGTGATGGGAAAGACAGAGAGAGACAGGAGCACTCCTGAGCTCACTGGCCAGCTGCTTCAGCAGAAGCAAAGAGACCCAGGCACAGTAAGAGACGCTGCCTCAAAACATGAGGTTTGGGCCGGGCAATGGTGGCGCACGCCTTTAATCCCAGCACTTGGGAGGCAGAGGCAAGCAAATTTCTGAGTTCGAGGCCAACCTGGTCTACAGAGTGAGTTCCAGGATAGCCAGGACTATATAGAGAAACCCTGTCTCAAAAAAAAAAAAGGTTTGGGCCTCCACATGAAGTGGATGCTTGTGCCTGCTCATCCACACACATGCCCCCCTCTCTCACACACATGAAAATGGGAAAATAAGATAGAGGGCAACTAAGAAAGACATGATGTTGACCTCTGACCCGCACATGCATGGGCATGCACGTACATTTACATAAAACATTACACATGTACACATGTACAAAAATTAATAATTATTATTTTAAAATTATTATAAAGGGCAATATTTAAGAATATTAGAAACGTGCTGCAGAGATAAGGCTGGTTTGGTTTTTCAAGACAGGGTTTCTCTGTATAGCCCTAGAACTCAACTTTGTAGACCAGTCTGGTCTCGAACTCAGAAATCCACCTGCCTCTGCCTCCCAAGTGCTGGGATTAAAGTCGTGCGCCACCACACCCAATACATTTCACTGGAGAAGCTTAAACCAAGACCAGAAACGAATACAGAAGCAGGTACTCTCTAGGGCGCCTCTAGTGGCCATTTGTTGCCATCACAGGTTTGAGCCCTAGCCTGTCTTGCTACGTGACCTCAGGGGAGTGATCAGATGCCCAGCTTTTACAGCCGAGGTAGAGATGATTCCAACTTGGAAGGTTATGGCTACCTGCAAACACAATAATGTACCACCGGGGCACCTTGCAAGGCGCTTGGCATCTGTACAGAGCATGCTCAGAGTCCCATCTTGTTGCTACTGTCAGCCATAGCCGCAGCAGCAGCTTCACCAATAGCTTCACCCAAAGACTAGACAGGCCTCTAGTCTTCCAGCTGGAGAAGAGCCGAGGCCGTTCGCCAGCGTCCCCCAGCCCTGGCCCCCCAGCCCTTGGAGAAACATGAGAAGCCAGTGCTTGAGATCTTATGTATGCACCCCCCCCAACTTAATCCTTCCTGAACTTGGGGTGGGGGTGGGGTGGGGGCGGCACCACTACCACACCTGCCCGGCTCTGACAGTCCCGCCTCTGGGCAGAGAAAGCAATTTCAGAAATGACATGTTGCCAACAAGCAGAAATCAGTTTGTGAATTAAAATGTGTCGGCGTCAGGTGACCTCAGGCTCAGAGGGCTGGCTGAATGAAGACAGCTGGGATTAGAGGCTGTCAGCCATGGGAGGGGCTGCCAAGGAAGGGTGCTGAGACCCGGGGGGCTACCGTTACTCTCCAGAGCCCTTGGCTGTCCTGGACTTGTTCAGACAGCAAGGCAGGAATCCGGACACCGGGCCAGGTCTGCCATGCATCTGACTAGCCCCTCTTTCTCAACTAGCCATTCTTTAAGGCGAAGGCTAGTGGGGGTGGGGGCGGCACGGGTCTGGCTTGGTTCCCTGGTGCCAGCTCCAGTATAAACACACTAATGGGCCTGAGAGTACTGGGGAGGAGCATGGGTTCCATAGCCCCGGGGGCATTTAGGAGGGGTGTGTGTGTGGAGGAAGGAGACAGAAGACAGCCAGCTTGTGCTCTGTAGGTATTCCAGCAGAGAAAAGAGCCCTGCAAGGGTGGAGGAAGGTGCTATCAACTACCCTAAGTGTTTGCAGCCACCTGATGCCCTTTCCGGTGCCCCAGGCCCTGGCTCGGCCATCTCTGCATTCCTAAGGCAGAGAGAAGCCTCAGCCCTGTTCTTCACTGCGGGACCTTGCAAAGGCATGGAAAATGTCTAAAATTCTAAATTAGGTCTCTTAACAGTTGTGTCCAATCTGCTGGCTGTATACACCCCAGAATGACTATCAATATTTCCCCCAGCTGGCGATGAAGCACGTGGGGAGATTGCTCTGTGCATCTTCAGGATGCTGGGAAGTAAAGAAGTTTTGTTTTGGTTTTGGTTTTGGTTTTTGAGACAGGTTTTCTCTGTGTAGCTCTGGCTGTCCTGGAACTCACTTTGTAGACCAGGCTGGTCTCGAACTCAGAAATCAGCCTGCCTCTGCCTCCCAAGTGCTGGGATTAAAGGCGTGCACCACCACAGGAAGTAAAGAAGTTGACTTTGGGGCATCTCAGTAGCTTAAGGATTTAAGGTCACCATGGTGATGGGCACCAGCCTGGGGTCTCTTGAGTGGGACACAAGCTGATGGAGAGTGAGCCTGGCTCATGGGTTCAGGGAGCAGTGTCCTTGGCACAGCATCCCAGCAATTCTCCCTGTCTTCTGCACCTGCTACTGAAATTCCTTTGGGAATTCTCCTTGCCCCATCCAGGACAAAGTCATCTAAGAAACTGGGAAGATTCCAGAGGAATGGGCTCAACTTCAGGCATGAGGAAGGACCAAATTTTGGCCCTGACAACTCGGTCAATAAGTACTTCAGCCTCCCTGAACCTCGGTTTTCTAAATCCATAAAATGGGAGTGGTAGGTTCCCCCCCCCCTCCAGGTGACTGTGGCGTTGAAGAAGAATGTCACACGAGAAGGGGAGAATGGAAAGCCCTTTCTTCATTATAAAAGGTCAGCTAAGGGCTGGGGAGGTGGCTCTGTCAGCCAAGTGCTTGCCGTGCAAACGTGAGGACCTGAGTTCAATCCCCAGAAGCCACACTTAACTTCTCAGGAGCAGTGTGTCTTGTCTTCCTAGCACTGGAAGATCCCTGTGACTTGGTGACTAGCTAGCCTGGCCTACTTGGTGAGACCATCTCGAACAACAAGGTGAATGAATGACTCCTGAAGAATGACATTTGAGGTTGTCTTCTGGCCTAAATGCACATGCATGTGCACGCTTGTGCACATTGGATAAAAATTTCATTAGGGCTGGCAATGTGGGTAAAGGCACTTCCTGTCAAATCCGATGGCCTGAGTTTGAATCCTGAAATCCACCTGACGGAGGGAGAGACTCACCTCCTGCAAATGGTACCATGGCCCCCACATATATCCACCCTTACACACATACAAATAAATAACTTTTTTTTTCGAGACATGGTTTCTCTGATAGCCCTGGCTATCCTGGAACTGGCTCTATAGACCAGGCTGGCTTTGAACTCAGAGATCTGTCTACCCTGCCTCTGCCTACCAAGTAGCAGGATTAAAGGCATGTACCACCACCCGGCTAATAAATGTAATTTTAATAATTGATTTTTTTTTATTTATGTGTATGTGTGCCTGCTTATCTGTATATGCACCATACGTCGCAAGTACTCTCAGAGGCCAGAAGATAGGTTAGATCCCTGGAGCTGGAGTTACAAACTGTTGTGAACTTCCCTATGTGAGTACTGGGAACCAAAGCCAGGTCCTCTGTAAAAAGCAAGTGCTCATAACCACTGAGCTCTCTCTCTCTCTCTCTCTCTCTCTCTGTGTGTGTGTGTGTGTGTGTGTGTGTGTGTTCACAATAATGTAATTTTTGAAAAAAATGTTACCAGACAACCCAAGTCCCACAGTCTTGAGCCACCTCCTCACAGAAGACTTGTGAACTTCAAAGGGAAGATGGTAGCTTCTCACTGGGGAGCTCTGGCAGAAGCCACATGGAGACATGATGAGAGTGGAGCATCTCCAGCCATGCGCAGAGCATCCTCTGGCAGCTCCTGACAGCGTGTACGGGGACAGGCACACACCACCCACGCAGCTTTGTGGAGGAAGTTAGCCTGCACCATGGGTTAGGCGACAATCACACCTCAGCTGGGAGATGGAGACAGGCGAGCAGTGTTAGTGTTGGTATGTAGGAGGAGGAAGGGTCAGAGTCACCAGGCACAAGCAGGCAGGGAGTGCACTCTAGAGGACAAGGCTGCAGAAACCCTACACGGAGTACAATGCCCGAGTTTTGAGTGTATGCAGGAACAGGAAAGCTGTGCTATAAGTGACATTTGAGGTCCATCTGAAGAAGTGTGAGAACAGATGGCGTCCTAGATGGTACCACAGCTCTCAGATGTCATGATAGTCCTGAGCTACTGTTGGTCCTGGGCGAGCTGGGAATACTGGAGTATCTTGGTGACTGCAAATTTGAAAATGAGTTGACAAAATAAACACACACATTCACACACACACACACACACAAACTCACACACACAAGTGAAGGAAAGGATGTTCATCTGTATATTTATTTATTTATTTTGGTGTGTTTGTGTGAGGGGGTGTGTCTTAGTTAGGGTTTCTATTCCTGCACAAACATCATAACCAAGAAGCAGGATGGGGAGGGAAGGGTTTATTCAGCTTACACTTCCACATTGCTGTTCATCACCAAAGGAAGTCAGGACTGGAACTCAAGCAGGTCAGGAAGCAGGAGCTGATACAGAGGCCATGGAGAGAGGTTACTGACTGCCTTGCTTTGGGGATTACAGTTAAGTGATTGGATAAATCTCAGAGGAAACTTTGAACTTTGGACTTTTTAACATTGTTGAGAATGCTATTGACTCTGGGGACTTTCGAAGTTGGACTAAATGTATTTTTGCATTATGTTATGTTTAGTTATGGCCCCCATAGACTCATATGTTTGAACAAGCCTATGGGGGTCAGGGAGTGGAATGTGATGGTTTGTATATGCTCAGCCCAGGGAGTGCCATTATTAGAAGGTGTGGCCTTGTTGGAGTAGGTGTGTCACTATGGGCGTGGGCTTTAAGACCCTCATCCTAGCTGTCTGGAAGCCAGTCTTCTAGTAGCCTTCAGATGAAGATGTAGAACTTTCAGCTCTGCTGCACCATGCCTGCCTGGATGCTGCCATACTACCATCTTGATGATAATGAACTGAACCTCTGACCTGTAAGCTAGCCCCAATTAAATGTTGTCGCTTATAAGACTTGCATTGGTCATGGTATCTGTTCACAGCAGTAAAACCCTAAGACAGGGTGCATGTGCACATATGAGTGAAGGGACAAGAGCAGGACATTGGGTGTCTTCCTCTATCACTTGTTGTCTTAAGACAGGTTCTCTCCCAGAACCAGAATCACCATTTCAGCTAAGCTAGTTGGACAGAGAATCCCAGGATCTGCCTATTTCCATCCCTCCCCCAATACTGGGGTTTTAGACACGTGGCACTATGTCCAGATTTTAAGTGGGTACTGGGGATTAGAACTCAGGTCTTCATTCTTGCACAGCAAGTGCTCTTACTCATTGAGCCATCTCCTCCTCCACCAAGACTTAGAGTTCTGTTTTGTCTTTTAAAGGGAGGATGTCCTGGGTAGGAATTCCTCTAGTGATTTCACTTAACAAGTCCTGGTCCCCTAGTTCTGTAGAAAGAGTGGCGGCTTTGGACTCAAAGGGCTGAAAATGGAGAGCCCCTCAGGGTCTGTTTTGGACTCTGTCTGAAGTAGGAGCAGGAAAGTCTCAAGTGGGGTGAGGAGGCAGAAAGCAACATGGGGCAGAAAGGGCAGAGGAGACAATGAGAGTTGAGTGACCCTGTTGGCGGAAGGAACAGACTTCTGTGGACCAGTTAATCACTGCAGCCTCACTTCTCCTGGCTGTGAAGAAGGATGAGGCCACGCACCAGGTGGGGCTCAAGTGAAACAGATGATAAAGCCCTGGACAAACTAAAGCCTGCTTACTGTGTGTGGAGCCTTCTGTCGTTAGCTCAGAACCAGCTGGAATCCATGCCCAAGAGCACAGGGCCTCAAACATGTTAGGATGGGGATACAGGAAGAAACACGGCTACCCTCAGGACTGCCTCCCTCCCTGAGAACCCCAGGTATGACAATGTGGTCTTCAGCGGGCCTGAAGACCTGGGACAGGGCACAGGGAGGGTCTGAGCTCAGAGATAAGAGCTCTCTGCCCCCACTCCCTGCTTCCACCTCCCTTGTACCAGATCCCCAGGATGCAGTGGGACTCGGGCTAAAGCATAAGGGGCCCCATCCATTATTGCATTTCTGTTCTTTTTGTTTGTCATTTCAGGTCCCAGATTCCTGAAGGCTACTGCTTTGTTTTCGACCACTTGCATCCTTCCCGTGTTGCAGGCTGCAGAGAGGGGCCTCTGCTCATATGGTTGACCTGGTCTGATTTGATGGACAGCCTGGGTTGGATGACCACTTTACGCTAGGCCTCATTTACCCAGAATTCATAGCAAGGGGTGTATTCCTGCCCTACTTACCCAAGAGGAGACATGGAGATGAGAGGAGGGAAGGAACCCTGTTTTGGAGGCTGTCAGATCTGTGTTCAGTCTGGCCCTGCTGCCTGCTGGTGGCCCTGAGGAGCCTTCCTACCTCATGACCTTTACTCCTTAGCTGGGGCAGGTGGCAGCCTCTACTGGGCAAAAAATATTGCCACAAGCCAAGCCAAGAGAGGACAAATAAGACTGGGAGATGGCCCCACCTGGAAAGTAGTTATTGTGCACATGCAGGACCTGAGTTCAATCCCCTGAACCCACGTGGAAAAGCCAGGTGTGATGATGTTACACACTGGGGATTGCAGCACAGAGAGGCCAGCAAGCCTGGCCTACTTGCTGATTCCCCAGGCCAGTGAAAGACCTTGTCTCAAACAAAACAAAAATGGGGGGGGGGGAACGACATCTTCTAAAACCTCCACGTGCACATATACACACCCACAGCCACGTACACGTGCACACACATGAACACACACACACCCAAACAACAGCAATGAAAACGGAAGCACAAATATCCAGTGTATAGTTTATTGATTTGTTAGCTTTCTCCTCACCGGCATGTAAGCCCCCTGAGGCTGGGACTTGCTCTTAAGTACTGCTGCGCCCTAGCACCCAGAATGTCCCTTGGCATTATCAGAAGCTCCCTAAATAATCTCCGGGAGGGAGGATGGGTATTCCGGCACTGAACAATGAGCTCCACTGGAGTTTCCTTGGTGCTCAGATGGGAAGTATGGAAGTTCATGGGTTTGGAGAGAGGAAGCTTTGGATAGAGACAGCCTCAGTGTGGTAATCTGTCAGCCAGACAAACAGAGGGTGGCAGAATGGCTGGCTTTCTCTAAGACCAGGGGACAGGTTCTCCATGCTCATGAAAGCTACACGGGAGCTTGTCTGACTCCCGGAAGGGCCGGGGACACTGTGCCAATTGGGGATCCCCACACACTCTGTTTGGTGTCACTCCTGATGCAGGCAGCCAGGTCAGGATGCAGGTCCCATCTGCCAGTGCAATTGATTTTCAAAGAGAAAATTAGAGATCCACTTCAAAAAGACAAAACACAGAAGAGAAGAAACAAAAATTATCCAAGGGCTGCGAGGGGCTGGAGACCATAGCCTGGTCGTGGAAGTCAATGAGGGCTGCAGGACATGCTCCCTAAGAAGGACATCCATGGAGTCCTGGTCCCTCCAGGGTTCTCAGGAAGTCCCAGTCTTTGGGGACATGAGACTTGGCTTGATGGAGAAACTAGCATGCCATCCATGGGGGAAGAGCAGCGTCACACGCAGCACAGACCCTTCCTCAGTGACTGGCATTGACCCTCAGGTTGAGGGTAGGGCCACGCCCCCAACTCCTGGGGCATGCTCAAATCAATATTCACTTATTGTTCTCTTTCTGTGTGACTTTGAGCACAGGCCTCCATCTCTGGGCCTGGAAAGTGGTTAACAGTGGCATGAGCTCACCCACCCTAACCTCATAGGGAACTGGGGAAACCGAGGGAAAGAAAAGAGAGGAGTGTTTCTGAAGATGGAAAGTGCTTTACAAATCCAGAGCTGCTCATCCTTTTTTGTCCTTTATGAGAGGAAACCCTCTGGCCAGAGCAGAAAGGCCTCTGGGGCCAGAGGCGATAAATCCACAGACTTCACAAGGAAGACCCCACTTGGTGTCACGGGGCTCATCTCAGGAGGGACATGTGCTTCCCGAGCTCCAAGACAGTGAGACACAGGAGCTGTGACCTCTCAGCTATGTGCATCCAGCTCTGCGAGGCCCCAGGCAGACCCAGCTGTGTTTCCTCAGAGGCTTCTGGGTAAACGCACAAACACCCCATATGGTGTCCAGGAAATAGAGAAGCTATATAAATAACATAAATACTTTCCCATATATCTTAGCTATATAAATTATTTTTTTGAAAATTACATGTATGAGGTAGGCAGAAATACCCTGTGAATATCTCCCTTAAAGTTCCAGTCTGGGGGACGAGGGGACCCAGCATGGTTGTGGTGGGATTTTAGGGGGAACAGGGCCTTGGAGAAAGAAAGGAGAAGAGAGGGAGAGGACCTGATTGAGGGAGCCTTGAGGCACCGGTCTTAACGGTTGGTCAGCCTCAGCCTCAACTTCAAGTTCATCTTTGACCCTCCTCCACCCCCCTGGCCCTCCTGGCCATAGAGTCAGGGTACAGGTGATTTGGCTGTAGGTCCAGGTGTTCTAGTCCCCAAGTTTTGCCAGGCTCCGTTCTTGCCCTGTACTCAGAGCCAGAGCAGGATTAGGGTCATAAAGAAGGATGCCTTGGGTTGCCAAGGAACACATCTGCCTTCATCAGGAAAGTGGAAGGCAGCTCCCAATCTGTTTTTTTCCCTCTTGCCAAGCTACGGGTGGGCTTCTTTAGACAGCAAAGTCATTCCAGAGAAGGGTCTCAGGTCACTGTGGCTACACCTCGGAGCTTTCCACCATCAAAGATCTTCCCAGCATGCTGCCCTGAGGCACAGAAGAGAGGGTGGCTCCTTCTGGCCCACGGACCTCTCCGCCACAGCGTCTCTTTCCTGGAGCTGGCGGGGCCAGTGTTGCTGAATACCCGCTGATTCCAAAGCTTCCTGTTCCCTTAGAGGGATAGTAACCCCAACAGATTTCAGGGTGGAAGGAAGCTCACAGGAGGGTGCAGCCCAGCCAGCCATATGGCCAAAGGCTTCCCAAAGAAGGTCAGTTCCTCCTGGTTGGCCTTGGGCCCTGCCCTGGAGTAACTCATAGCCTCCCGCAGTGACTCCAGTGGCTGGGCTGGAGAGACGCTGCCCTGCTCCAAGGGATGTCTGTGCCTTGCCAGGCTGTGTGAGTGCATGTGTGAGCCTGTACCTGTACACTACTTCCTCTCCTCTCACAGAGGGCCTTGATGGGGGGTGGGGGGGAGGCATTAAAAATGGCCAAAGGATTCACCAGCAGTCATTTTGTTCCCCTGGTGGGAGCCCAAGTGACAGGCCATTAGTAAGTGAGTAAGACCATTGAGGAGGCAGACTTGGCAAAGACTTAGCAATGGGAAAAAAAAAAAAAGCCTGTAAAAGCATCTTTGAGAGCAGAGGGTGGAAGCAGACTTGTGGCCCATGAGTCACTCATTCTGATGTGTCACTAACATGGATGGAGGCCTCTCGGCTCTTTGGGGTCCCTGGTCACAGGAATTGGTAGGACACATGCCAGGGTGGTATCTCAATACAGAGCCTGTCATATCTCTTCCAGGCATAGGAACACTGCCTCTCTCCTCCTCTGGGCTGTGATTAAAGGTTCCTTGGGACAAGGGAAAGAGAAAGGGTCACTGTCTCCTCACTCACCCCTAGTTACTTTTATCTGAGTCTCACCGAGGAGACTGGCTCCTGCACCCTTCTTATATATATTAGAGGTCTCGTTGAGCAGAGCCCAATGGCTTTGGGGGCAGGGGCTCTCAAGACAAGGAGACAAGGCGGCAGCCCTGAGTGCCAGGACGTAAGACTTCAGGGCATGGGCTCTGTGACTCAATCCACCTGAGCCTAAAATGCTTCCCTTGCTCCTAATAAACATTCCGAACAGTCTCCAGCGCACGAAGCCACAAGAGCAGGGTAAGCATGCAGCATCCAGAGCTCTCTGCCATCAGAGAGGGACAAGAGATCGGCCACGCCCAGATGGATGCCCTGACCCCACACTCCAGCTGGCTCCGCCTCCTTCTTCCCCATCCTCCCAGTTTTTGGCCTTGAGATAGGAGGATATTTTTCTCATTCCCCGCATTATCATTCCTACCCTACCCTGGTCCTCAAAGATTCCCCTTCTCAGTCTGTTCTCCGGCCCCGAGTCCTCCAGCAGGTTGGTGATCCTGAGACCAGGAGGCAGGGCTTTCTTTCTCTTTGCTGAGTGTCGGGGAAGGCAGAAGGGCTGGCCAACCATCTGTTGGGGAAGAGAGATGAGTCGCACACTCTTGTGCACCGCACAGTGCATCGGCAGGTGCGCGCTTGCGCAATGTTCCGCGGGACTCTGACGGAGGCCTAGCGCTTGCAGGTATACACGAGCTCCTGCTGCGCACACTGCTGGCACTCCACATAGCAGCACCACTGCACCTGACAGTGGCAGGAGAAAACCACCATGCGGCTCTGGGTGTCGTAGCCTCGCCCGCAGCATAGGCTGCTGCAGCTGGAGTCTCGAGAACACACCCTGCCTGCCGTGCCGGGAGAGTACTTGCTGGGCCGGCAGAAGCTGGGAGAATCTTCCATGTAGACCAGGTCCCCAGAACGAGGGGCTAGGCCCTTGGTGGGACCACCTGGCTTAGCGGGGGCCCATAGCTCCAGACGGCCCAAGGCCTCGTTGGTGGCACTGGACACCTTGACAGCCGTGTCGTAACGTAGCTTCAGCACCTGGCCGGTCTCGCGAAACGGGGAGAGCTGCTTCCAACAGGTACGCACAGCACAGGAGCCTGACACACCATGGCATTTGCAGGTTGTTCTCAGGCCGCTCTTCACAGCCTGCAGAGAGAGCCAGAGTAGGGGTCTGTCAGTGGGTCCAAGCAAGCCGGGCTTTCTGTGCCAGCTCTGCCAAGGAGTGTCAACAGAATAAAGACGCAGGAAGACCCACGTGAAGGGGACAGCGCCAGGGTCACAATGACCCGGGATCCTCAAAGTACCTTTGTGTAAAGTTGGAAAAGTTTTCCCTTTCTCTAAGGGTCATCACAGGTACAGCGCTCCACACCTAGGCAAGGGCAGTGTGGGCCCGATCTCAACCAACAGCTCTTCCCCTTGGCCCAGAGCTCTTCTGGAGTGTTCAGCCTGCACAACTGAACACAGCAGCCTGGTTTCCTAAAAGAATTGGAGCTCTGACTCTTCCCTGCCCTTTCACTCCATAGACCTAGAGACTCATTATCTCTCATGTTTATGTGAACTCAGCTAAGCCCCTCCCCTTTTCTGGGCCTTCTCTCTCTCTCTCTCTCTCTCTCTCTCTCTCTCTCTCTCTCTCCTACTCACAAAATGGAGGAAGCCTGGTCATTGTCATATCCAAGTTGTCAAATGATGCTGGCTTTGTCCTTGGAATGGAGATGCCTTTCCAAACACATTCCTATCCTATCGAGGCACGATGCCAAGCCTGGCTCGACCAGGATGATACCCAGGATTCTGTGCCCCTAGTGCTCAGGAATAGGCAGAGAAGGTTCACAACGGGATCTGAAGTTCATCCGTGTGTTGGGTGCAGGGCACTGGCCTCCCGTGGATCTCTCTGCCTCAGCACCGTCCTTTAGGCACTAGGGAGGGTATTCATTTGCTCACCTTGATGCCCACGTGGGTGTTGTGGGCATCAGCCCTCGCCCTCAGGTCCTTGCTTCCTCTTTTGGGCCCCAGGAAGTTGCTGAGGAACTTGGTGCTATACTTCAGATTGTCACCACACACACCCCACTGCCAGGCCTGCCGGCTCTCCAGGCCTGGGGAGTCGTCACAGGTACAGCGCTCCATGCGTCCAGCACTGCAGGCCCTGGCCAGCGCATGCGTGAGGGCAGCTGCAGAGACTGCATACAGGAAGGCCGTCTCCTTGAAGCCTGTGCAGGGGGAAAAAAAGAAGCTCAGAGGCCATCTGCAGCCCTCAGAAGGTGGGAGTTATGTGGCAAGTACGGCAGAGAGGTTGATGCAGTGTGAGCCTAAAGGCCCACTGTGTAAGGCTTCCCTGGTTACCTGTCCCTCGGACCCAAGCTGAAAGCTCCCCCTTAAATGGCCTCCAGATTTACACCGAAGCATGTCCTCAGCTCTCAGAGGGCAGCAGGACAGAGCTGCTAATCTCAGTAACTTATGCAAAAGAGCGACCTGGGCACCTGGGACAGGGACCAGGCTGAGACTGAATAGTCATCTTGACTTCAGGCGCTTTTGTGACAAGTTGGACGACCTGTCTCTGTGGATCTCTAAGCTGTCTAATGTCTCTCAAACGCCCTCTGCCACCATCTGTACAAGGGTCTTGTGTGTGTGGGGGGGGGGTTCCTGCCTGACAACTACCCAGTCCTGGGACCACCACTGTGCTCACACTGTTGGAAGACGCCCCAAACGTTTCCTTCAGCCCCCCCATTCTCCATGGGTCTGGGGCACTGAAAAGCTGACAGTCGAAAAGAAAAGGGAGCAGGCTGCTACTCTCCCTCAGACCCTCCTGCAACGGAGAGCCGGCCTAGAGGGGGGCCAGCCATCCCTGAAACATCATCGCACTGTTATAAACGTTTCCACTGTGCCTCCAGGTATGGTGGATGGCTCATACCTTGAAAAATTCCAGCACTCGAAATAAAACAAATTGCTGAGCATTTGAAGAAAGTTAGTTCCAGGCCAGCCTGGGCTACAGGAACTGAGTCTCTCCCCCCACCCCACCCCCCAAAAAAGTAACAGTAATAGAATGCCACGCCCCTCCCACCAGACAATGGAGTCACACTATGACCCATATTCTCTTTCTAGAGGATGCACTTTCCAAGGGCGAATGGGTTGTGCTCAGCCTCTGCTTCCAGTCCCTTGTGTCGTGCTTGGCTCACTGTGGGCCTCTGCAGATGCTTAGCAGATGGATAGGCAGGGGTGGAGAAGGATGAGGAAGGAGGGGGAGTCAGGTGGGAAGGAGGGGATGACACATCAACAGATGTGATGAACAGTGACAGATGAGCGCGTGGACAAAGGAATCTGCCTGACGTGCACATTTGGACCACTAAGTAGGTGGCTGGGGCCACCCACCTCCTCTGTCATCTCTTCCAAGAATGCTGTGTTCTCTCTAGTGTTTCCTTTGTTCCCCTCATCTCCCAAACCACCACCTCCAACAGACACTACGAACTCCCCAGGTCTCTTCTCAGTTGGGACTGTGTCCCAACTGTCAGCCCAATGAGGCCATGACCGTCTCACCACCCACAACCTCCCCGCCCTCTTCCTCCCTCGAAGTCCTCCCTGCCCTCCTCCCTACCTCTCTGGAGCAGGCCAGTCCTCCCCTCCAGGCTGCAGTTCCAGCGCTCCTGCCTGAACTGGAACTGACATTCCAGCAGCCCCAGGTGTGCAGCATCCCTCAGGGTCTCAGCCAGGCCAGGCTCCCGCCTGCAGAGCTGCTTCTGCCGCCTGGACAGTTTCAGCAGGTCACACTGCTTCAGGTGAGCACCAGCTTGTGCCGGGGCTGCTGCTGCTGTACCCAGGCCTGGGAAGGGCGTAAGGACCTCACGACCAGTCAGGCTGGAAAGGGTGAGAAGGAAGATGGTGAGCCTTGGGGTTCCTGCCCGTGAAGGACCCAAAAGCTGAGCATCCCACAGGGATGGAAAGTGACTGTCTTCATTTTTGCCCCCTTAGGTAGCAGGCCAGCCCCACGGGGGTTATGTCCCCGTCTTACAGAGTAGAAGACCAAGGTGCTTATGTAGCAAGGATTGGTTACAGACCCTCAAGGCCAAGTTCTCCAGATTCTGCTCTGCCTTTCTTAGCTACCCTCCTTTGGCAACTTGCCCAACTGAGCAAAGCCATCCTGAGTGCTTAGTAGAAATACAGAGCCAGGCTGGGTGTGGTGGTGCATGCCTGCAATCACTGCACTTGGAGAGTCCAAGGCAAGAGAATGCTATGAGTACAGGGCCAGCCTGGGCTACACAGCAAGATTTGTTTCAGATAAACACAGATTTCTAAGACCCGCACCTGAATGTTGTTTCCATAGCTCCAGAGCAGAGCCTGGAAATCTGTATCTTTGCCACATCTAGGGAGCTGCTGTGTTGTGCAGGCATGGGAGATGATACAGGTAGCATTAGTCGCTTCCTGCAGGGGAGTGCCACCTTGCTACTGGGGTTAAGCACAGGGGACGCAGACAGAGTAAGCACCCAGCCCAGGTCCCTGGATCCCTCTCTCCCCGTTGTGTTCTGTCGCGCTGCTCAAGCAAGCCCATGCCAGCCTAGCTTGTTCCCGGGTCCCAGGTAGATCATCAACCATCTGGCCATGTGGTGCCTGGCACAAGTAGAAGTTTGGGAAAAGGAAGAACAAGAAAAGGAGGGAGGGAGGGAAGAGGGGAAGCTGGGATCAGACTTCATGTTCTATATCCGAAGTCATCAATTCTAGAGTCAGACTGCCAAATTCTAAGCCTAGTCAATCCTGTCACATTCTAATGTCATCCTTGAAGCCTTGGCTTCCATCCATGACTCCTGACCCCCAGAGGTGCTGTAGGGACTGCATAGAAAGCACAGAGCCAAGCCAGGCAGGCAGGCAGGCAGGCAGGCAGGCAGGCAGGCAGGCAGGCAGGCAGGCTTGCCTTCCTACCAGCTGGAGCTTTCTTCTCTTCAAGATGCCTTACATTCTGAGTAGGCAGTGTCTCTTTTTATCTTGACAGGTATTGGAGGCTTTGTGTGGAAGTGATAAGGTGTGACTAGTAAGGGGCGAGGTGTGGTCCAGAATGAGGACTCTCCGCTCTCTCAGAATCTCTTTGTGACAGTGTTAGGTGCTTGCTGTCCTCAGCTCTGCTGCACCCCTTGTGAATGGGGTGTACACTGTCGCCAAACCCAAGCTAGAGAAAACCACTTCTCTTTGGAAACAGTCATCTCTCAGCCAAAGTGGGTCTAGATAGGGGCTGTCAACATTTCCACTTGGATGTGGAACTTGCCATTTTTGTTCGTGAGCCACCAGTTAAGTACCGTAGCCAAGCCCTTGAGTGGCCAGAGAGGTCCTTATCCCACAGTGTTCAGAGCACACGGCTCTGCCGCTGGAGTCACCTGCCTGAGTCAGGACATTTGGCTAGATGCCATAGCCTCTCTCTCTGTCTGCCTGGGAAATAGGAAGCCTCACTGGAAGGTGGAGGTCCTGGCGAGGCCCCAGGTGCCCCTGTAGATTCCAGGTCTATCAGGTGCGCCCAACCCGGCGTGGAGCATATCTCCGAAACATTGAGCACAGACAGATGCTATCGGCTCCCCCGAGCCCAGCCTGGACCGGGCTCCCCTCCCAGACACAGTGAGCACGGGGGCCCGTTAAACATTAATCAGGGGGCAAATGGGTAAGTTTCCAGTCCAGCAGGCCTATACCCAGACTCCTCCCTGAAGCCTGGCAGGAAGCCCTCGGAGCCTGACCCTGGGCAGGCAAGAAGCAAGCGGAGCCTGAGGTCAGCTCCTGCTGCGGAGGCCCCACCTTGAACAGTTTCCAGTGTGGAGGGCAACTCCAGGACTGCTGAGAGCACAGGTCAACAGTCATGCAACCTCCAAAAGACTCTCTTCTCCACACCAGGGGCTGGTGTGGGGATAACACTGGCTCACACAGTTCCTGGTTCCAAGATCGGGACGTCCCTTATAGAAGCTGATTGACATTGCAGAGAAGAAAAGGGTATGGTGGGCATTTGGGCCAGTGAGACTGCACATCCTTTAAAACCTGTTTTACAGTCATTAAAAACAAACAAACAAACAAACAAAGCCCAATAATAACAACAGAGGGCTGAGGAAGTAGCTCAGTTGAGTCAAGTGTTTGTTGCAGGATCATGAAGACGTGAGTTCAAATCTCCTGAACCCATGCAGAGCCAGCCATGGCAGCACATATGCAATCCTGGTATTCCTACAGCGACATGAGAAGCGGAGGCAGAAGAATCTTAAGAGGCCAACGAGCCTGGCACATGCAGCGGCAAAGAACAAAAAGACTGTCTCAAACAAGGTGGAAGGCAAAGACCGTCGCCCAAGGTTGTCTTCTGACCCCCATGTGTATGCTTTAGTACACATCCCCCCCCACTACACAGAGAGAGAGAGAGAGAGAGAGAGAGAGAGAGAGAGAGAGTGAGAGAGAGAGAGTTAGGTCTGGGGATGTACCCTAGCTGATAAGATGCTTGCCTGGATCCAATCACCAGTATTACAGAAAGCTTTAATGTGGACATGGTCCACAGTCATCCTGAGCTACACAGCAAGTTGTAAAACTGATGTGAAACTCAGTTCTGTAGCAAACCACTTACCTAGCATGAGCTAGGTTTGATTTTCAATATTCTAAAAAAAAAATAATAATTAAAGGAATAGTTATTATTATTTTATCATTATGCTATTCTACATTATAACATATAGTGCATTAAAATAGTGCATTCATTATATTGCTGTGGCACATACACATACATACACATAAAACACATGCCACTTTTCGAGTGCCTACTACTGAGGACTTATATTACAGACATGTGATTGGGCCTTCGGCCACCGGTTCCTGCTGTGTACCACGATTGCTGTATTGTCTTTGCCCATAACTGTGTTTCACGTGACCCTGGTGCTCTGATCCACTGGTTAGATCAGCGTTGAACTGATAATCCTGTCTTTTTTTTCTGGGAGTTTGGCATTTGGATAATAAGAACACACTCTCACTTTCTCTTCCTTTCTCTCCTTGCATGGCTGGGCTTGAGACCCAGAAAAAAAATAAATAAATAACAGAGGAAATTGAGCCAAGAAGGGAGAAAGAGGAACCAAATTCTTTGAGGTTGGCAGGGGTGAGAGTGTCCGGTCCTGGTCCCAGGGTCTCCCCAAGGGTCACCCTGCTCTTGCCTGGCACACTCACACTGTGGAGGCATGGCTGGGAGTTGCTCGGTCTCCCTAAGGTGGTTGTCCTTTGTGGTGGCATGCTGTGGCTGGCTAGAGAGTAACAGAATTCCACTGGCTGCACTCCTGGCTCTACAATGCTCTCCCACTCATCGGCAGGCACCTGCTCTTTAAATTCCATGTAATAGGCCCCGAGATTGATGGCTCCAGACGCTCAGTATAAAGTCCGTTAATTTTATTAGCGGTAATGACACTTAGTAGCGATTAATGGTCGGGAAAGGCAGCCAAGCACACAGAGGCCTCCGGCCCTGCTGAGCCCCAGTCAACCCAGAGAGAGTCTCAGAAGAGGTTCCCCAGCATTTTCATGGGGTTCTCCAAAGGGCCTCGGATGGCACCTAGAACTCAGTGTCACTTTTTATGTGGTTTCTATATTACAGTTTGGAAAACAGTGCCTTGGAAGAAGCAGTGTCACCTCAGTGAAAGGAGAATGGCTTGGCTCTTTCCTTAACAGGGTCAGAAAGGTCCCCTCTGCTCACCTTTCCCATTGTACCCAGTGTGGAAGGTTCTTCCTGACCCGCAAGAATTCTGGGCATTCCTGGGCATTGCAGATTACAGTCTTTGCAGTAGCCAGCTGCTGCAGGACCTGGCACACTGAGTTCTAGGCCTCCGTCTTCCGACCAACCACATGTTAGTTGAGACGTTTGGGAGTGAACCGGACAACTGAAGAGACTAAGACCAAAGGGATTGATTTGTAAGGACGGTGCTGCTCTGTATTGATCAGAAACTCACACACAGGGAGCAATCTCACCTGTGACCAGGATTGAAATAACAAGACGGGGTGGAGCTTATGAGCTTGCTAAGTGGGCTTTGGGACAGTGGCCACAGCAGTTCCTTAGGACCTCTGCCTAACTCTATGCCCCTGAGCCACTGGGGCCAGGACCCTGTCAGGCTGTCTGTGCTCTGGCCCAGCCGGGCTCCCACTCCTGTCTCCTACCACCACCCCGGCTTCCGACCTCTCCTTTTCCTTACAGAACAATAGCCCATGTGACCAGTGTCCTTCTGCTCATCACCAGTGCTGAGTCCCTCGGGTCACCCGCAGGTCCATGGTTCCTAGTACTCTCACTGATGATAGACAAGAAGTATCCTTTGGCTTTGACTTTTAAGACATTCTCTGTCTAGCACTGGCCCTTTCGGTCCCTCTTCCTTTCACACTTTCCCCATCCACAGGTTTGGTTAAAGCTGCCCCATCATGATGGCCCTTCAGGAAGCAGCAGAAAACTATGAATAGACCCCAGGGGCCCCTCAATAGGCTTCAAAAGAAGTAGAATGCTTATCA
>LR753337.1:896101-922289 GCA_902729485.2 Mus minutoides | reverse complement strand
GAGCTGGCCAGACCCCGTACTGAGAACTGGGGATTGTTCTCGCTGACGTATGCCAGTGTCCGAGTGGAGAATTTTAGCGAACCAGTGAATCGTGAATCGAACAATCAAACCACAAAACGAAAACACAGACTTCACATGACAGACATGAACGGATTGGCACGCCAAGGACAGACAATACCTTACACAAAACACATTTTACCTCTACCTTGTCCTTCTACAAGGTTTATTCACTGCTGGCTCAAATCATCCTTATTTTTCTTTGCACGTGCTTCTTCCCTGAGTGCCCCCCCCCCCCCCCATAGATCCAAATCCTCTTTTTCCCTTGGTTGGATACTTAGCATGACAACTGGGGAGTAATACTATCTGTGCAATTCTATCTCCCGGGGATATAGCACATATGCCTCGGGGGAAGAAACCATGATTTTTACCTCTCCTACATAATCTGAATCTATCACCCCTGGATGCACTGTTAGCCCTTTTAAGGTAGCTGAACTGCGGCCCCAAAGTAGGCCCACAGTATTGTCAGGAAGGGGTCCCTTAAAATCAGAGGTAATAACTTGTACACCCATATCTGGTGTTAATATGAGTCTGGTGGTGGCACAGATGTCCAATCTTGCCCTTCCTGCAGTAGCTCTTCTGGTGTTACCCTCAGACAGGGACGTCGAGGGATCTGCTGCATTATGGGCCACTGAGTGGGTGTCTGCACTGCTCCATATATTTGAGGGCCCTGGGGCAGAGGGCCCCGTGGCCCGTTTTTTGACCTCGAACCTGGTTGTATGGGCACAAGAGGGCGGCCATCCACATCCCATTTAGACTGGCATTCTCTAACCCAATGATTTCCTTTTCTGCATCTCAGGCAAAGCTTAGGTTGTCTAGCCAGAGGGGCCACAACAACGTGAAAGCAATTAGGACAATCCTTTCTAAGATGCCCAGGTTGGCCACAGGAGAAACATCTCCCACTAATGCTCTTTGAGCCAGTTCTATTCCTGTTCTTTCTGTCCTGCTAAGATAGCTGCGGCAAGTCTTTCATTAGTCAATGATGTGTCTACAATATCTCTGCATACCTTCAGCCAGACATCTACTGACTTGTTCTTAGAAGGTTGGATGGCATCCCTACAATGCTTATTGGCCTGTTCATAAGCTAATTGCTTAATAAGAGGCATGGCTTGATTCACATCTGGAAACACTCTACCTGCGGTTTCAACCATTCTGGCAAGGTAGTCAGAAAAGTGCTCCTTTTCCCCTTGAAGTACCTTAGAAAGGCTCGCTCCTAAGTCTCCCGTTCCAGAAAGCATTTTCCAGGCCTTTATAGCACAGGTGTTAATCTGTTCATAAACTTGGGTGGGATAGCCTATCTGGTTATTTGTGAAATTTCCCTGTCCCATAAGCATATCTATGTTCCAGGCTGGCTGGCCATTGGTAGCATTAGCAGCAGCCTGCTCAAGGGCGTATTCTAGATATGCAGCTTTCCAATTCAAATAGGCTCCTCCTGTCAGGACTACCTTACTGAGATTCATCCAATCAAAAGGAGTCATACAATGCCTCTGTAATGCCTCTACTTGGCTAACAGTAAATGAGGCCTGCATCCCATATGTTGATACTGACTCCTTGAGCCTCTGGATAACCTTCCAATCCAGGGGTTCATGATATCTCTGACCTTGTTGGTCCTGAAACACAGGGAAAACACCTACCTCAGGAGGGATATTATACCATACAGATGCATGCCTACTGCGCTGCTCGCCACACTCTTCCCTGTAGAAAGGGTGTGGCAAAGTTAATGGCAGAGCGGATGGTTTTGGAGGCCTGTCTTTTCTTAGCCTCATTTTTGATACTCTAGAAGTTAGCCCCTCTTCATTGTCAGAGGAACTTAGAGTCTCATCTGAACTGCCCTCTTCACTTTCCCTCTCCTTAGACTCTTTTCCTCTCTGTTTGCCACTCTGTCCACTGTGCTGCGAAATGATCTCCTTCATTTCTTCTTCCACCGTCTCTAGGAATCTATTGAGGGTTTCGGTTTTTAGCTTCACTCCACTTTTTTTTAAAGATTTATTTTACTTATGATATGTAAGTACACTGTTGCTGTCTTCAGACACTCCAGAAGAGGGCGCCAGATCTCGTTACGGATGGTTGTGAGCCACCATGTGGATGCTGGGATTTGAACTTATCACCTTCGGAAGAGCAGTCGGGTGCTCTTAGCTGCTGAGCCATCTCACCAGCCCCCACTCCACTTTTTTTAAGTAGCTGCTTCAGAGCACATTTTATTTTTATTTTTGATGTAGTGGATCCCATCTTGGGTACTTTCCTTTCTGTAGGAAGCCGCTGCCTCGGCAAGGGCCGCGCCCGCCCGCCAGAGCCTCGGCAAAGGCCGCTGCCCGCTGGCTCCCGGGAAAGCCTCGTCCGGGCTCCCGGGAAGGCCGTCCGGCTTCTGGGAATGCCTGTGGCTCCGCCCCATTACAAGATGGCGCAGGACTGGCAGGCTGCCAGGGAGGAGAGCCTAGTGCGCATGCGCAGCTCTCTCCTCAGGCCCTCCTTAAGCAGTAACCCCTCCCGAAGGGAAAATATGCTAATGAGGCACTGCTTGTGGCACCAATGAACAGGCAATATGCTAATGGATGTGGCTTGTGGCACCAATGAACGGGCCACATGCTAATGAGGTGTATCCACATCCACTACGACACCCCCTCCCTGAGAGACTATAAAAACAGCAGCTCTGCTGCTGTCCAGGATCCTGGGAATCTACTATCAAGGTGCTCCTGAATAAAGCTGACTGAGAAGATCCCGATGGTGGCATGACTTTCTTGCTGGTCGAGGGAGGCGCACCGCACCTTTCTAATCTACTTTGTCTCTTACTGTTTAAAAATACCTTTCTCCGCTACTTACTGCGGACTTTTTTGCTGCTTCTCGCGTCTCAGTACTTCTGACAGCAAGGACTCCTCCTGCCTCTGCCTCCTTCAGCAAATTCTACCGGAATGTGCCACCACTACTGGCCTGGAGCACCCAGCCTTGGCCTTGCCACCACCACAGTTGCCTCCGGCCGGCCCTCAGGCAATTTCCGCTGTCAGTGGCTACAGCTCTCAGCATCTTCCCTTCGAACCGGCACCCGCTCTCGTTCTCTCTTTCTCTTGCTGTTCGCACTCTCGGTCCGCTCTTGTTCCAGCTCGAGTTCTTGTTCCTGCTTGCGTTCTCGTTTTTTCCTGGGTTTCGGCACCAAAATGTCGCAGCCCCAATCTCTGACCAGCACACAGTGGGAATAAACAACACCGACTGCAAAAGCAGGTTCAGAGCAGCTGCAGCCACTTCTCTTTCTTAGGAGGTTTCTTGGAGCTTCCCCAGCTTTCAGTCAGTCATCAATCCTCAATCCTTCATCCTCTGGGACTATCCACACTTCTCCTCTTCCATTCACTCATGTCACCTCACACCACCCAATCATAGATGCACACGCCCAAGGCAGCATGCAGGATTGGCTGATAGAATGGTCTCGCGAGATGTTGCACTAACTTCTCCAACGAGGTACACGTGCTGCTTTCACTGTCCATGATTGAGACTGAGGTAAACAAGCAGGGTCATGGGGCTTTAGTATAGAGCCAGGGCCCATGTGGCCACACCCGCTCCCCACAATGTACTGCTCATGTGTCTAGTACCTTCAGAGGCCAGAGGATTTCCTGGAACTGAAGTTACAGATAGTTGTTAGCTACCATGTGGGTTCTGAGAATTGAACTTGGTTCCTCTCGAAGAGTAGCCTATGCTATTAACCATTAAGTGATCCCTCTAGCCCGAGAGTCTTTTTTATAGGAGAGATGATGTCAGGGCAGGAGAGGTGGCTCAGCAGTTTAGAGCACTGGTTGCTTTTCCAAAGGACTTGAGTTTGATATCCAGCATACAACTGTCCCTGATTCCAGTCTTAGGGGACCTGGCACCCATTTCTGGTTTCTGAGGGCACTAGGTATACACATGGTACAGGCATACTTGCAAATAAAGTACCCAGACACATTTTTTAAAAAAGGTCTTTCAGCAATCACTGCTCAGCGTCACCCAGCCCCGGGAAGCCTGCTCGCTCCCAGTCTTCCATCCCATACCCCCTAGCTCACTGCCCAAGTCTCTGGAGATTTGGTGGAGCATCATACTGTCAACTTTTCTCATTTTTCTCATTCACACCGTTTTCACCTTCTCTAGTGTGTGGCATGGGTTGCCCCATCTAGAAGGATTTCCTGGGGACACAGCTGTTAGACTTACAGCCAGCTCAAGCTTGTTTTTCTCCATTACCACTAGGTGGTGCTGCTGCTTCACCCCAGTTCCTCTAACAGCTCTGAATGAGCTCTGGGCTTCCCAAGTAGAAGGGAATCTATAGCTCTTTGCAGGTGGAAAGGCCTGCGTCCTAGGTGTGATCCAGTAAACTGGAGTGCCTGGAAGAGAAGGGCAAAGCAGACATCAGAGCAGAGAACATTAAGAGCAGTCACCATGAAGTCAGACTCCTCTTCCCCAGTGGGGCACATGAACGGTGTCTGCATTACAATGGAGTCTCAAGTATAGAAAGATAAAGTGCCCCCTGCACTGTGGAAAACCGCTGAGAGTTCCAGGCCACCTAGGCTGCATAGCAAGAGGGGAGGAGAGAGGGAGAGAGAGAGAGAGAGAGAGAGAGAGAGAGAGAGAGAGAGAGAGAGGGCGGGCCAGTGAGATGACGTGGGAAGAGTGCTTGCAGGCAAGGCAGCCTGAGTGCCACTCCCAGAATGCTTATGTGCTGGACAGAAAAAAAATCTGCAAGTTCTCTGGTTTTCATGTGTAGCATGGCATGTCCATGCTCACTTACATATACATACAGTGTAAAGCAATGACAAAGAAGTTAACGTGACTTGGTGGAACCACCAGACACGGTTCAAATGCAGGTCCGTGATACTGGGACCCAAACTCTTCTGAGTACACAGCGCTGCTCTGGATTCCATGGAAGACCAAGCAGCTGGCCCCAGAGGCCAGCCGGGAGGAGAGAAGGACACGGAAAACCATAAACACTCAGAAATGGGGCTGTGTTAATACTTACACAAGATCTAACCAGTTGTCCATTTAACAACGGGTGGGTTGTGTGGTGTGGACTTTATACCTCAGTAAAGTACTAAATGTCCAGTCATGAACCCAACAGGGATGAGCGTACCTGTGGGGGAACAAGACTTTATTCTGAGTTGGCCACAGTTGTGAGGAGAGAGAGCAGCCAGGCCTTTGCTCTAATCTTAGTGCTGGGGAGCTCGGGGCTTCTCAGAGCGAGTCACTCCAGCAGGGATGGTGTGCTGGAATCAGGTGAACGCCATCATTCTAGCCTCTGTTTGTAGTCAAGTAAAGTCCTGTTGCCCTGCAGCACACCAGAGAGCTCAATGGCAGTCATTGTTTCTCTCAAGTCATTCCACCCCAGGGAGAAAGCCCAAGTGTCTCTCACAGTGTGAGAGTTCTAGATGCCCGTCTTCTACTTGCTGGGGCGTGTCAACATTCTAAAATACAGGGGGATTTAAGATCTATATCCAGCTGTAATTGGATCCTAGACCCAAGACACTGGATTTCAATTCTTGTTCCATCACAGGCCAGCTGTGTGACCATGGTTAAAAATACCTACTTCTGAGAACCGAGGACTTCTGAGTTACTGGGGGAATTGCAGTAATGCTCACCGTCTCCCTGTATAAGCTTTTGGGGAGCTCAGATTGGCTTGGTGGTAGCTAAACAAAGCAATGGAAGCCTCAAGCAGCCAGGCCTGATAATAAGAAACAGAGCGGAAACCAGCTTAAAGGCCCTGCTGACCCCTGGCAGATGGGTGAGGTCACATGGACTGGTGTCCAAAGCGCTAAGCTACCACCATTGATGCCCGGGAAGTGCATGTTTACCAACACACTCCTCTCACTTTTCTTTCCCATTTCCCTTTGAGACAAGACCTTGGCTGTGTAGCCCAGGCTTGTCTCTGAACTTCCTCCTTCCTCTACCTCCTCAGTGCTGGGATAAGGAGCAACTGCCTGGTTTTCCCAACTGATTTTTTTTTTTAATTATAAAAGTTTCAAGCATGGACGTTGAAGTCTAAGCAAATAAGTGAGCGAAGACTGCTGCTCGCTTTGGCCACATTCCTTCTGTAAACCTCCAGTTCCGATTTTCTTTTGCTGACTTCTTTAAAAATATCAGCCATCATGAGCCTTTGCCCCTAAGAACATCAGCAGGGATGGAAGTGAGGGGCTTCTCCATCGGAAACAGATAACTAAAGAGCTGGAGAGATGGCTCTACTGGGAAGAGCGCGTACTGTTTTCCTACAAGACCAGAGTTCAGTTCCCTCGTGCCCATATTGGGTGGCTCTCAAGTGCCTGTAATTCCGGCTCTGGGGGAGCTGAGGCCCATTTCTGGACTTCACATTCACCTGCACTCAACATATGCTTCCCCACCCAGGATGCCTAAGTAAAAGTAATTGAATCTTTAAAGGAGGAAAAAAAAGGCACACAAGATGAGTGTCAGGCAGGTACAGCAGGAGCTTCAAGGCAAGGGTACAAGTTCAAAGCAAGCCTGGGTTGCATGGGGGAGGGGCAGAGGAAGAGAGGGACAAAGAATGGATGACAAGTTACCTGTCACACATAAGGAAATCCTCAGTCATCCACTTTCTGCTTAGCTTCTGCTGCTTTTTATAATGGCTTTTCTCACCCCAAACTAGGATCCAATCAAGTGTCATCGTTACACGTAATTATGCTTTCTTTCATCTTGATGACACTTTCTCCAGGCTTTGGAGTACACCTTCCAGTCACTGCACAAACCCCTCCACTAAACTGCTTCAGGGCAGAGCCAGGCAGGCCACACTCTATCCATCCTTGAATCCCAATTGTTCTAGGCATTTGCTAGCTCCGCCTACCAGGGAGAGGGCTTCAGAGGATGCTCCACCCACCCGGGGGAGGGCTTCAGAGGGTGGGGGATCCTCAGTTCCATCTTTTGTTGTTGTTTTGTTTTGTTTTTCAAGACAGGGTTTCTCTGTATAGCCCTGGCTGTCCTGGAACTCACTTTGTAGACCAGGCTGGCCTCGAACTCAGAAATCCGCCTGCCTCTGCCTTCCAAGTGCTGGGATTAAAGGCGTGCGCCACCGCGCCCGGCTGCTCAGTTCCATCTTGGCCTGGACTGTGACTTCATCCCAAAGTAATGTAACTTCATTTTCCCTCCCCTGCGAAGGAGCTTTGGAGAGTGTAAGCACACAGTGGCGTGGTAGCGCATGACTTTAGTTTGAGACCTGCCTGTTTGACAAAACATGACTCTGCCCTCACAAAACCAACAAGACTGAACACTCAGCCACTTCAGTCACCAGCATAGTCTGTCCTTTCTGATATTGTCCTTTGTCTTCTGACTGAGCCTACCATAACCTTTCCCCTTTCCAATGCAATAGACATGCTTTGCTTGCGTTTGCAGGCATTAGACTCTCTATTATTACTTTGTAGTCCAGGCTGCTCTCCAACTCCTGATCTGTCTGTCTCAGTCTCTCAAGGGACAGGATTACATGTATGCGCTACCATGCTGATCTAGGCTTTTTTTTTTTTTTAAATAGAATTTCATGTGGCCCATGGATTCTGATTAACACATGGCTGAGGATGGCGTTGAACTTCTGATCTTCCTGCCTCTGGTTCTTGAGTGCTGAGGTTACAGGCCTAGGGCATCGTGCCCCAGTTCTATGTGGTGCTGGGACTTGAACCCAGGACTCAGGAATGCCAAGCAGATACTCTGCCAACAGAGTCATATCCCCAGCTCTGGGTATCCTTTTGGATCAGGACCACCACAGACATAGTGAGATCACGCATGAGAACACAGCACTGTACCTGCTTACAGAAGGCACTCGGTATGTACAACCTCTTACCCTCTTCTCCCTCCTCTAGGTGAAGGTTGCATCTGCAGCTTCATACTAACAAAATGCACTGAACCTGCCCCTGGTGTGAGGCCTGGACTTCTGCCCGATTCTTTTTAAAAAGATTTATTTATTTATTTATTTATTTATTTACTATATGTAAGTACACTGCAGCTGTCTTCAGACACACCAGAAGAGGGCGTCAGATCTCATTACGGATGGTTGTGAGCCACTGTGTGGTTGCTGGGATTTGAACTCAGGACCTTCAGAAGAGCAGTTAGTGCTCTCCTCCTCTGAGCCATCTCTCCAGCCCCCACGTCTGCCTGATTCTTTATGTGTGCCACTGCTCTTAGGGATCAAATAATTGACTTGCATTTGTCTCCTTTCAATTGAGGTTTCTGCCCTAACCTTTTGGCTGCTTTTCCATTCTTGGATTTTTTTTTTTTTCCCATAGAATGGACCAGTTCTTCAAGTTTTATCTTCTGCCAATTGAGACCACGACACAGATGTCATCTTCTCACACTGAATGACACTGGGACATGCCACAGAAGCTCCTTCCAGCTGGGCTCATTTAGTGGAACAGGAATGTATTGAACATCTGTAATGTACTTTATGGTGGATGTTTTCCCACTGTTCTCACGTGGACGCTCAGGCCTGTTCGATTTGGCCAAGCATAGTTTAAGTCTCAGCCCCTATTTCTTCTTCTCGTCCACCGGGAGTCCTGAAAAGGTCTATCAGGAGTCAGCAAGATGGTTCAGGGGGTGAAGGTGCTTTCTACTAAGGTTTAGGACCCGAGTTTGCTTCCTGGGATCTACAAGAGAGAACTGACTCCCACAAGCTGTCCTCTGATTGATCTGCATGTGCCCACCGTGGCACAGGCACACTCCCATACAAAAATAAATTAATATACATATATACCTGTATGTGTTAAATTTTAAAGTACTTAAAGTACTTTCAGAGGCTGGAGAGATGATAGCTCAGTGGTTAGGAGCACTCTTCCACAGTTTATGGGTTCAATTCTCAGCTCCCACACGGCAGCTCACTCATGTCTGGTGCTCTCAGGCATACATGCAGGCGAAACAACCAATGCACATAAATTATAAAAATATAAAATATAAAAATGTAAAGTACTTTCAGGGGGGCTGGAGAGGTGCTTCAGGCATTTGGTGGTTTTGCTGCAAAGGGCCAGGCTCCCAGCACCCATGTGGCGGTCCACAGCCATCTGTAACTCCAGTTTCAAGGGAACCGATGTTGCTTTCCGACCTCCCAGGGCACCAAACACACTCATGGTACACACACACAAAGGGAGTAAGTAAGTCTGTTCTAAAGGTTCTGTCAGATGCTTTGCCATACGAAAGCACGCAATATGGCCAGCAGTGCGGTCATGACCAAGCTGCCAGTGGAGAGGTAGTTAATCGATGAACTCCACTGCTGTTTAATAAAGGCTCAAAGCCCATCTGACTACAGAGCACTGGCAGATGTCACAAGAGCCTGGGCTGTATACATTTACTACATCTGAGGTCCTGGGTTCTACCTTCAGCACCAAAAGAAGACATCTGGTCTATAATTGCCAGGATCTTCTCTGGAACCTGGGCGACACTTACACATCCCTGCTTCCTCCGGCTTTCCTCGGCTTTCTCAGCTTCCTGACTTCTCAGTGTTTACCAGCAGGGGTTCTGCCATCACACTGACAAGTTCTTGGTTATATTAAGAGAGCCGAGCTCAGGCAAGGCAGCATGTCAGATATCCTGGGCTGCACCTCCCTGTAGCCATGCTTGTCACCCATTCAATTGCCAGTTCCTCTTTTCCTCCCTCCCTCCTCCTTCTCTCCCTCCTCCCCCCTCTACTCCTCCTCTCTCCTCCCCTCCTTTCCCATTTCTTCTTCTTCTTCTTCTTCTTCTTCTTCTTCTTCTTCTTCTTCTTCTTCTTCTTCTTCTTCTTCTTCTTCTTCTTCTTGAAACAAGGACTTTCCATCTATCCTATACTGGTCTTAAGTTCTCAGTCGTTCTGCTATAGCATCCTCAGAGCTGAGATCACAGCCTTGTGTCATCATGCCTGGCCACATTCTTTTTAATAAAGAAAATGGAAGCGGCTAAGAGTGACAGAGCACAGCTGTCATCCTCAGGAGGCCGAGGCTGTGACTCTGAGGCCAGCCTGGGTTATATAGTGAAAACCTATCCCGGACCCTCCCACCACCTCCACTGCAAGAAAAAAATAAAGAAAGAAAAGAAAGTCATAGTAGGAGAAAGGGGACATTAAATTATTTCAGACTCTTACTAACATCACATCATCTGTCTTATTGTCCATCTTGAGTTATCTCTTATTCTTGTTCTGAAATTTTTCATCTTTAACAAGCTGTTCTTGTCACACTTGTGTCTTACCGTGAGGCCATCACTGAGATTCGCTGGACGCTTACTGAGTTTGAGCACCACGCCCCATGCATGCTTTACACACACTTGTCCCACGAGTGAACATTTCTGAAGCCATCTATTGTCATTTGCTCCTTAGCATTTCTTACTCATGTCCTCTTAAAACACAGCCACGGCTCTAACCTGAAAGCAACTGCATGTCTCCACTTTCTCCTGGATGGTGGCTCCTACCTCTAAGGTTGGACATGAGGCTTGAGTACCTTGGGTTACCCAGCTGGGTAATGTAAGAGCTTTGGGGTAGGGGAAGCCAGAAGGTTAACATCTGGACACCGTAGGAAGGGTCCAGAAATGGAGAGCAGGGAATCATTTCAGATACGGTCCCTTTGTGACCAAAGAGGCACAGGGTTGGATCCAGTGTGGCTCTCTTCCCTTTTCTCCTTTGCTATGGGTGGAGACTGGCAACAGGCAGGCAAGACTGCACAAAATGGATGTTTCCTTTCTACCAGGGAGACTCTTTCTGACAATCTCCCAGGAGCCAAATTTCCTCTGGATGGGGCTTCTGTTCTGTTCTGTAATTTGCATTAAAAAATGGATCTAGTCTCCCCACTGTGCTGTCAGATCTGAGATAAGAGCCTATGTTCGCTGAGAGAGATCTACAGCCAAACAGGTAGAGCTCCGGGAATTCTGTGGAGGGTGGGGAGGAAGGATTGCAGGAACAGGAGGAGACAAGGACCAAAGAAAACCCACAGAGCCACCTAACCCAAGGCTCACAGTGATGGAACCAACAATCCTGGAGCCCTTGTGGGTCTGACCTTGGCCCTCTGCACATATGTTATAGTTGTGTACCTTGGTCTTCTTATGGGATTCTTAACAGTGAGAGCGGGGAGGAGAGTGGGCGGAGGGCTGGTTCTGACGTTTCTGACGCTTCTGCCTGCCTTGGGACCCTTTCCCTCTTACTGGGTTGGCTCCTTCAGCTTCAATAGGAAGGGTGGTGCCTAGTTTTACTGCAACTTGATATGCCATGTTTGGTTGATATCCATGGGATGCCTGCCTTTTTTGAAGAGAAATGGAGGAGGAGTGGCTGGGAGGAGGAGGGGGCTCTCATAGGGGAGGAGGGATGGGAGGAGGGGGCTCTCATAGGGGAGGAGGGATGGGAAACTGTGTTCAGGATATAATATATGAGAGAAGAGATTTTTTTTTTGTTTTGTGTTTTAAGATCCTGAGCTTTTGCAAAGTCCTCTCTCAGGACCAACCTGGGGGCAGGCAGGGTATGTTCAACAAACATCTGATAAGTTAGTGAAGTTGTAGGGATGAGAGAAACCTGACCCTTGGAAGACTTGCTGGCCTGGACTGACAGATAAGTGAAGCTTATAGACAGCTTTATCAGGTGTTCATGAATCTAACCTGGGCAGGCAAATGACAGAAGGGTTGTCACCCCACTCTGGCAAGGCTGCACATCATACACCTCCTTTAGGGCAGAGAGGCAGGCAGAGAGGATGTACATCATTTGGATGATGGATGACTTTTAGGGTAAACAGATGGGCCAAAGGATAGAAAATTGCCTATATTTTTTGATGTATGTGTGTTTATATCTGGTTGTGTGTGTGCACACTCGCTTGCGCATGTGTGTGCACATGCACATATAGGTCAGAGGTCAACACTGAGTGTCTTCCTTAGATGCTCTCCCCTTAGTTTTTGAGACAACATCTCTCGCTAAGCCTGATGCTCATGGATTTGGCAAGGCTAGATGGTTACCAAGCCCCGGGGAACCCCTGTCTCTCATCATTGTGCCCAGATTTTATGTGGTTGCTGGGGATCCAAACTCAAGTCCTCACGCTTGCCAGCGACCACTTAACTGCTAAGCCATCTCCCCCACCCTGGACATTTTTCTTTGAAAGTGTGATGGGAACTGGGATATGAACAATTAGCCCAAGATAATGTGCCCAGGTGTGGTGGTATCTTTTAGTCTCTCTTCCTGGGCTATGAGTTTGAAAAACCCTCAGAGGGGAGCCTAAAGGCAGTTGTTTTTCCCTTTGGTGGGTCTTTCAGCAGAGGAAGGGCCATGACTGTAAATGCCCTCTCTGGTCTCTACCAGCCCTTCCTTAAAATGATCAGCACTGCAGCCTGCCTGTCACACATTGTGCTAAAGCTCCCCGGGCTTCAAAACCAAAGTACTCTTTGTTCTCCTGGCTGAGTGAGGTAGAGAAGACCCCAGAACAATGCAACTTGTTTTCTTTCTCATTTTTAACCAACTGTGGAAATTCTCTAATGGGCATCTATTCTCAGATGTGTGTGTTCTCAGACATCTGTTTTGCACACAGTGACTGTTCAATATGTATTATCTGTAGTCATCTGATTGAAGACCCCCAAGGAGACCAGCATCCCAAAGAAGAATATATTTTCTTTGCACCACCAAACAGACATACTAGTGATGTGTGTTCGGTAGGCAATTACTAGATGCTGTTGGCTAATTGGGGGAGCATAAATAAGGAAGGCTCTGAGTTAGTGGGACAAAGCTGCAGGATAGATATCAAACAGTGAAGTTGCTGGGGCTAGTCCAGCCACTTCTGAAGGCTCCATGCAAAGATAAGAAAGGAAGCGCCACCCGGCGGGTAGTCCGCCTTCCAGTTAGACGTCCACCAGGACAAAATTGCTATGCATTTGGGGACTGTAGCAACAAGATTCTGTCCCCAGAACAAACTTCTGCTGAGATCTGTAAATGGGTGGCTGTCTTAGTTTTTGTTGCCATCTTGATACACCCAAAGGTCACCTGGAAAGAGGAAACCTTAACTGGAGAATTGGGCCAATCAGACTGGCTCTCAGCAATGTCTGTGAGAGATTGTCTTCATTGATGAATGATCTTGGAGAGCCCAGCCCACTGTGGGCAGCACCATTCCTAGGCTGTGGAGCCAGCTAGCTGAGAGCTGGAGAGATGGCTCTTTCAGAAGACCCAAGTTCGATTCCTAAGCATCTCTCTTACAACTTGCATGTTACAGCTGCCTGAAAACCCATTTATAGGGAACCTGGTGCTCTCTTCTGGTCTCAAGTATCAACTCACACATAGCATATATTCACACAAACATATACACAGAATAAAGTAAAAATAATTTTTTTTTTGGTTTTTTCGAGACAGGGTTTTTTTGTATAGCCCTGGCTGTCCTGGAACTCACTCTGTAGACCAGGCTGGCCTCGAACTCAGAAATCCGCCTGCCTCCGCCCCCAAGTGCTAGGATTAAAGGCGTGTGCCACCATGCCCAGATAAAAGCAAATTTTTAAAAATGTAAATAGAAGAAAGCTAATTCAGCATGAGCCATTGTGTGAGCCAGAAACAGACTTCCTCTCTGGATTCTGCTTTGAGTTCCTGCTTAAGTTTCTGTCCTAGTGTCTGTCGATGATGGACTGGGGCCTGGAAGAGTAAGTCGAAATAAATCCCTTCTTCTCTCAAGTTGCTTTTGGTCATGGTGTTTGTCATAGCAACAGAAAAGCAAGCTAGAACAGTGGACAAAGGTGTTCCATAGATACACTCCCTCTGAACCACCTCTGAGTGGTCACTTCACACGTGGCTGATTGAACACTAACCACCAATGGTGACCCAATTGGGCTGCTAGCTTTTTTATTTTTATATTTTTTTTATTTTTTGACAGTACTTAAATATGAACTTGGGAATCTGGAAGGCCAAGTAACAGAACACAACTCAGGAAATTATAGGTTTCATATTTCAGGAAAATTGGTGAATTTAGACGGCTTGAGTATCTCCTTCGCATTAAAGAAGACAGCCTTGGCCTCTGAATTCTGGCTGACAAGGGCTTGTTGCTGAGACAAGCTCTGGAAGGGAAAAAAAATAATGTCCTCAATTATCTTGCCAGCTTTTCAGCTGTTTAAAAAAAATCCATGCACCCCACCTCAACAGTCCTTTCTAAGTAGCTCAATTTTCTATGTGTTGTAATGAGCTGTTCTGTCTGGGGACAGCTCAACTCGCTGGCTGGAGTGGGTGTAGCTTGTCATGTGAACCAGCGACCCAACCAAGTCACAAATTCTGGCTCTTGAGACCCTCCAGCCCTCAGCCTTTTGTTCCATTTTCCTCTGGCCACACACCTCTCTTTTCCTATTTTCTGTGTGGAGAGAGACAGCAGGGCACGGGGGACGGGGGTGGGGTGGGGTGGGGGTGGGTTGTTAGCAGAAGGCCCCAGCTGCAATCCTGCCTGGTTCTCTGGCTGATTCTAGCTTTCAGGAACCAGGTATAGCAATACCTGCCCAAATTACCAACAGGGGGTTGCTGGAAAGGGCTGGACCCGGATGAAGGATTCTTTCATCATCTCTGTTTGCTGTTGGCAATCATCACATAAAAGCTTCATGTCACCGAACTTTCAGACTGGCCTTGATAGGCCCAGAGTTCATGCAAGGGCTTTCCTGTAGGTGGCGCTGTGTCCTGGTGAGCCGTGGTAGAGGTGGACCTGGGGGCTGCTCCAACTATGTTCATGTAGAGTTTTTTTTAGCTATCTGGGTAACACTAGCAGAGATTTCCTGTATGATATGTCCTGGGTATGTGTCCCTCCTGCAAGATCCCCAGCTGTCACAATTGCTTTCTCCTGGGGCCAGTCACCTGGAAGCAAGATTTCTCCTATACCTCCCTTTCTGTTCCCTCCAGTGAATGCAGCTGAAGGTCCTGTCAGAATCTCCTGCCCAGGCTCCACTCCTGCTTGCTAGACCCTCTGTTAGTAGGTTGCCCACTCACCAGACGGAGCCATTTGACCCACATTTTGCTAGTGGGAACTGCATCCGGCAGTATGCCTTCAGCCCCTTCAGTCCCTGGGGAACCTCTTCGCTACTTGGGAGGCGACTGTTGTGGCAAACTCTTTTGTTTTGACTTCATTTCTCAACCATTCTAATGCTGGGCAGTCTAGGAAGGAGGTAAGAAAATGCTAAAGACAAAATGGCCTGGGCTGGTGAGATGGCTCATGGAGGAGCTCAGAGCAATGAGGATTTGAGTTCAATCCTGGGAACCCACACGGTAGAAGGAAAGAACTGACTCCTTCAAGTTGTCCTTTGACATCCATATACATACTATAGTAGGTGAGTGTGCACACGTATGCTAGATAGATAAATAGGTAGATAGGTAGATAGATAGATAGAAGATAGATAGATAATAGGTACATAGATGATAGATACATACTGTAGTAGGTGTGTGCACACATATACTAGATAGATAACTAGGTAGATAGGTAGATGATAGCTAGATAGATGATAGAAAAATAGATAATAGATGATAGACAATAGATAGATACACAAATAGAAAGATAGATGGTAGATAGATGGATGAATAAATGGATAGATAGATGATAGATTTGCTGAGCAGCTTGAAACCTCTGTAGTTCTCACCACCACAGGGGGAGTAGCATGGAGAGAGACCCTAGAGACTGGGATAGCCATCACACAACAAGAGACAAGGCTGCTCACTTTCAGCCTCCAGGGACAGCTGATATTCTCTCTCCCAAGAGGAGAGCAGATTGGGCAACAGAGCCAAGCCTGGGGCTGCTGGTTGCCAGAAGAGCTGTCATATCCCAAAGCTCCTTAATTAAGGAGCCAAGGACAGAGCCATCATTCACAGAGTAACCTTGGTGATTCCGGGCCAAACACTTATGACAGGTGTCATAAGGGCTTGGGAAGCTCTGTGGTGGGGTTGGATAACCCCCCAATCATGTCACATCCCTGAGAACCACAAAGGGATGCCCTTAGACATCCCAGTGCCCTGTGCATGCTGTGCCTCTGCAGAGCCTGCCCTGCCCTACCTCCTGCTGCCTTCATCTGCCAGTGTCCCGGCTGCCTCTCTTCTTCAATGCTCCAGGACAGAGCGGCTCTGATGCCATCTGTCACATTTCCCACCATTGTTGTCACACTGAAAGGTCATTATTCAAAGCTAAGATGGCAGAACATGTCTGAATCCCAGCACTTAGGAGGCAGAGACAGGACAATCGCTATAAGCTTGGTGCTGGCCTGGTTACATAGTGATTTCCAGGCCTGCCTGAGCTAGATTTCTGGCCTCAAGAAAATGGAGGAGGGGTGGAGGGAGGGAGGGATGGAGAGAGGGAGGGAGGGAGGGGGACAAAAAGACTACAACTTGTTTAAGTGTTTATCCTCCCACCTCACAGAGATTCTGTTCTTGAAGCAAATCCAAATAGCTGGCCGATTTCTCCACATGGCTGGCAGGTGTGGCCACCATTACCTCTGCTCATGTTTTGATAGTATCTCCTTTTAGAGTTTTGGCATTAAGTCTCAGACATGCTTGGAAGAGTAATGGCGTTTATAGACTACCAGCTGGATAGAAGGCTTTCTAGAACAATGATTGGATTTTTGGATTCCAAAGATCTAAACTCCCCCTCCCACTTTCTAATAAGTAGACAAGACCAGCTTGGATTGATCTTTCAATGGTGAGTTTGTGCTCCAACTAACCAAGCCTATTATTCCCATTTGAGACAACCTACATATCTTAAATTACTCTCATTGAAGGAGAGGGGACACAGGGCTTACCAGGCAGAAATCCAGGGAGGCACCTCGGAGGCCACTGAGGGAAAAGCACAAAAGCATTGTAATTTGATTTTGCCATGCAGAAACAAAGTGTTCCGCTTGGTTTTGCTCTTAACATGGAGAGCGGAGAACAGAAAATGATTTCATAAATGAAGGAATGAAAAGCCCTGCCTTGTGTGTGGCCAGTTAGGGAGAGACAGCAGGGGTGGGGGGACTGGCAATGGAAGGGATACAGGGGGTGAGGGGAAGGAAGGAGGACAGGAGGACAGTGTCAGAGATGATGGTGGTGCTGAGGAGAGAATGTCAACGAGGCCAGAAGAGAGCGAGCAAGACAGAGATGTGCACATGTGCTTGCTTATATATAGGCATCTCTCTCTCTCTCTCTCTCTCTCTCTCTCTCTCTCTCTCTCTCTCTCGTGTGTGTGTGTGTGTGTGTGTGTGTGTGTGTGTGTGTGTGTATAGGCCAGAGGACAATCTTGACAACCTTAGGTGTTACTCTTTAGGTACCATGTTCTGCAAAGTCTGGAGAACGTTCTATGATGTCCTTATTTTTAGTTTTGGACAAGTGAGTTTATAAAGTATATAGCAAACTGAAGTAAGAGAATAAATAGCAGGTAGCAGATGAGTGGATGTAGGAATGGATAGTGTACTGGCTGGTTTTGTGTGTCAACTTGACACAAGCTGAAGTTATCACAGAGAAAGGAGCCTCCCTTGAGGAAATGCCTCCATGAGATCCAGCTGTAAGGCATTTTCTCAATTAGTGATCAAGAGTGGGAGGGTATAGCACATTATGGGTGGTATCATCCCTGGTCTGGCAGTCTTGGGTTCTATAAGAAAGCAAACTGAGCAAGCCAGGGGAAGCAAGACAGTAAGGAACATCCCTCCATGGCTTCTGCATCAGCTCCTGCTTCCTGACCTGCTTGAGTTCCAGTCCTGACTTCCTTTGGTGATGAACAGCAATGTGGAAGTGTAAGCTGAATAAACCCTTTCCTCCCCAACTGCTCCTTGGTCATGATGTTTGTGCAGGAATAGAAACCCTGACTAAGACAGATAGATAGGTAGATAGGCAGCAAAACATCCTTCGGGTACTCCGAGCACTCATCAGAAATCAACTAAAGAAGCCCCTTTGAGTCAGTTGTCTGGAGTTTCTGTTAGAGAGTCCTGGGCAGATCAGTGTCCCCTTGGGTGACACTTCCAAGTAAAAGAACAAATAACAGCAGGTGGAAGTGACAGCTGCAATGGGGCGCTCATAACACCTAGCAGAAACCGACTGGGGAAGTTGAGGCAGTCATCTGGGGGGGGGGCAGGTGTCCTGGCTGAGAGCTTTCCCTCCATGGCTGAACTTCCTGCTTCTCTTCCCCTGGTTGGCCCTTTTGTACCACGGGGTAAGCACAGAGACCTCTATTGCGAATGGTTCCCCTTCTAGCTGGTTGTCAGAACCCTGGGGTTTCCCTCATGGGCTGTTGCTGTTCTCTTCCATCCCCACACAGAGTTAGGGGGCCAGTCCATGTCCGTGCAAGGGTCCATGGAGGACACCCTTAGACCAACCTCCTTGTATCTAAAGGGGGCGGGGCAACTCTGCTCTCAGAGGCAGTTTCTCAGTGAGCCCAAACCACAGGTGACAAATTGCTAATGTAACGTATATTAGGCAGCATCCACATTTATTTTGAGACAAGGTCTGTCATTGGAGCATGACTAAGTAAGGCTAACCAGCTGCCCAGTGAGCTCCTCTGCCTCTCTGGCACTGGGTTATAAACACCACTAAAAAATAAAGCCCAGCTTTTTTTTTTTTTTTTTAATTGCATTGTGGATATTGAACGTAGGTTCCTGTGCTTGCAAGCATTTTATCAAGTCATCTCCTCAGCCTTAATTCAGTAGTTTGTTGGTTTGTTTTTTTTTTTTAGTAAATTTTCAGAGATGAGTACCCTTTACCACATCCTGATTTGAACGAGTCCTTTCTCTTTTGTTTAGGCTCACGGGTGACACATCTCCTCTTGACGTTTTTTTGTCCTTCCACAGCTATTACTGACCAATCTTGTGACATTTTCGGTCCAGGTTCCTCTCTGTGCTGGTCATTGTGCTGACCTGGCATCCATCTTTTCTGTTGGAGCTGCTCTTCGGGCTCTTGGCTGTGCTCTGTAGCACCCAGAGTGATGTAGACAGACATACTGAACGAAGTCAAGTGGACGCTGCATGGCTGTCGGCTGCTATCGATACGCTTCACTCGCAGAGCCAGAGGTCCCCCAGTGTCAGCAGCGGTGAGTCTGGTCCAGGGCTATTTTATGTCCCTGGGGGCTATTGGGTAGGAAATAGGAGAGGAGAAAAGGTTCTGATGTCCTATAGCGCGGCACGGTACCAGCGTTAGCAATAATTTACTGTGTATTTCAACAGGGCTGGAAAAGGGATTTTTAACTGAGTGCAGGTGGGAACCTTGGGGTGTCAGACTTCTTTCTTTTGATTGACCCAGTGTCTCACACATCTCAAAATGGCCTTGAACTCTTTTTGTTATGTAGCCAAGAGTGGCCATGAACACCTGAGCTTCCTATCCCCAGCTCCCAAGTGCTAAGATGACAGATGTGAGGTAGCTCCTCATACCGACGTCAGCACGTCACCCAGGTTTTCCTTTGTACATCTGCTTTCTGTCTCTGCAGTGCCCGGTACCCGAGATGATTCCACAGCTTGTCTTGGCTCCATCCTCACCAGCATCCTGTGTGGGCACATGGTCTTCCCATGCCTCAGTGCCCATGAGGCCTTCCCCTGCTTCCCAGCTTCAAACCTCTCTTGACAGCTTTGATCTTCTGCTGGATTCCTGCCCCCCCCCCACCACATTCCCTTTTTCTTGTGGACACATCCCTTCCTCCTCCTTTGATTCCCTCACCTAAGTCACATTTTTGTAGGGTTTCTGCAAGAAATAAGACATTCATTCATGTGTTTGATTTGCTACCTTTGAAATATGGAGGTCAAAGATTTAAGAATTTTAAAACCTGAATTAAATTTTTTTGTAAGATAATGCACAAAAAAACCCATAAAAATTAGACACATAAGGCCGAGTGGTGGTGGCAGCGCACACCTTTGATCCCAGCACTTGGGAGGCAGAGGCAGGTGGATTTCTGAGTTTGAGGCCAGCCTGGTCTACAAAGTGAGTTCCAGGACAGCTGGGGCTATACAGAGAAACTCTGTCTCAAAAAACAAAACAAAACAAAACAAAACAAAACAAAACAAAACAAAACAAAACAAAAACAAAAAAAATTAGACACGTTCTTGGGGTTCCCTGGGATGTTTCTATACACATGCATTTTTGCTTAAGCCAAGTTCAGCATAGTTCTCCTGAAACATTATTGCTTAATGCTGAAAATATACCAGGTCTTTTTTTCCTCTAGATATTTTTGATATTACATTATCTCCCTCACCCTTCTGTGAAACTGCACTCCAGAACTTCTCCCTTGAATCTACTGTAATTTCCCATCCATGACTTCCTTACTTCTCTCCCCAGTACCTGGAAACTAGTATTTTTACTCTCAACTTCCATGAGATCAACTCTGTCTGTGTCTGTGTGCACACAAAGCTTGATGCTGAGTGTCTACTTCGGGTGTCTCTGTGTTATTTTCTGAGACTCTCTCTGCATCTCCAGCGCTGGGGTCACTAGACCTCTGAGCCCTGTCCTTAGTCTTTTGAAACAGAATCTTGCCCTGTACCCAGACTGACCTGAAATATGTGCCCCTCCTTGCCCCTGGTTCTCAAAAGTACTAGGATCACAGGACTGTGCACCATACTTGGCTTATTTTTAACTCACTTAGTTAATTTGGTTTTGAAGTTTGGGGACACTTTTATTAGGGTTTAAAAGAAAAACCCAGGTCAGGTAAATACGTGAATCTTCAAAGCTTCCCAGAGGAGGAAGATGTGAGAAGATCAGCTGTTTCATAAGCAGCCACGTGGTAGAAGATGAAAGTAGCTTTAAAGAAAAAGAGAGGCAGCCCAGAGTGTCTTCGAAAGCATGTCCAGGCTATGGCGATATCTGAAAAAAAAAAAAAAAAAAAAGAAAAAAAAAAGAAAAGAAAGAAAGCTAATGCTTTTCTGAGCGAGAAGAGTGGGCGGGGTTAGCACAGCTATGTGGCAGTAGTTCCATAAGCCACTCACTGTCTATTTTTATTTATTTATTTTAGGAAACTCCATATTTTTTTCCCATATGGCTGTACTAATTTACGCTCCCACCAACAGCCTTCCCTATACCTCTATATCTTCCACTGCCCTTGTTATCTTTGGTCTTTTCAGGATTAGCTCTTCCTTGCTAGAGCTGGGCACCAGCTCCCTGCTGTTTTGAAAGATTAGAAACTTAAATTACCTTGTGGTTTTGCAGCACAAAATAGGAAGCCAGAGACTTAGCTTACTCTGAATTGTACCAAGCCTGGCAGCAACAACTTCTCAAATGTTAAGTTATTAAAATTTTTGTTTGTTTGTTTTTGTTTGTTTGCTTTGTTTTTCTGGGACTAAGTTTCATTATGTAGCCCTGGCTGGCCTGGAACTCGCAGACCCATATCTTTTGCCTCCTGAATGCTGGGATTAAAGACATATGCTTCCGCACTTAGCAAATATGTATTTTATTTAATTATGTGGCTCTGTCTCCGTATGGGTATTTGTATGTAAATACAGGTGCCTAAGGAGGCCAGAGGCTTTAACTCACCCAGAGCCAGAGTTACAGGCAGTTGTGAGCCACCCATCATGGCTGCTGGGGACAGAAACCAGGCTCTCTGTAAGAGGACACTACTCATTCTTAGCCTCTGAGCCATTTCTCTAGACCTACACTAATTCTTAGAAAAACAAAAGATTTTAAAGAAATGACTCAGTTGTTAAGAGTAAATACTGTTCTTCTAGAAGACCCAAGTTCAATTTCAAGCAGCCATGGACAGTTGCTTACAACTACCTGTAGGTCCAGTTCCAGCATGGTTCAGTGCCTCTGGCCTCTGCAGGTACGCACAGTCACGTGCACATATCTACCCCCTACCAGCCCACATACACATAATTTAAAAATAAAATATTCTTAAAGTGAGCCTGGAGAGGTGGCTCAGTGGTTAAGAACACTGGCTGCTCCTGTAGAGGACCAGGTTTTCACTCCCAGCATCTGCATGGTGGCTTACAACAGTGTGGAGGTGGCTTACAACAGTTCCAGGAGGTCCAGGGGCCTTTTCTGGTCTCCACAGATACCAGGCATGCACTCGGTATACAGATAACATGCAGGCAAAACAGTCATACACAGAAAATATTTTTTTTCCATTGAAAATACTATCAGAAAATGGAAGAGAATCCCAAGAAGGGAGAGGAGATGATTGGGGGAATAGATCTTTGACCTGGAGAGAATTGGAAAGAGTTGATACTACTCTATAACTGGGAGACTCAGAGACTCTGGGATAGTGGAGTGATTCGTTCGAATCCAGGTCCCTTAAGGTGACATCTACCCTGGCATCATGCTCATATCAGCGTCTAAGCTCCCATGGAAAGGTAAACTTAAGGGTAGCTGGGGATGAGTGGTCAAAGGTAACAGCTATATTAGTCAGGATGGGTTGTAGTCAGATGCTACAGTCACAAGTGAACAATGAAATTCAGTGACTTGCTGGGCACAGTAGCCCGGGAGGCTGCAGCAGGGGGATTGCCATGAGTTTGGGGCTAGTTATGCAGGTAGGTCTACGTCCTAGGTTTACAGGACTTTGTCACACAGACCAAAAGCACAAGACAAAACAAACACCTTGACAGCAGTCCACTTAAGGAAGAAAGGGTTTCCTTTAGCTTACAGTTTGTAAGGAGGTGTCATCCATTATAGAAGGAAAGGTGTTGAGGTGGGAGCACCCACAGTCAAGAAACAGAGCAGACAGGAAGTGGAGCCAGGCTATGAGACTTCAAGCCCCACCCTGATTAGCCTACTTCTTCAAGCAAGCTTCTACCTCCTAAAGTGCCATAGCTTTCCAAAGCAACACCATTGGCAGGGGACCAAGTGTTCAAACCCCGGAGCCCATGTGGGACATTCATATTCAAACCACAACATCCTTCTGATTCCAGGATTTTTTTTCCCCTTCAACTTTGGGGTCTCATAGTTTGAAAGCCAGGGGTGATCTGGGCATTTTGAAGACTAAAGCTTGCGCTATTTTGGGTGTCGTTTGTAATAATAATAATAATAATAATAATAATAATCACAAAACAGATGCAAGATGGAGAAAGGAACATTCGAAAATGAAGAACCTGGAGATAAATTTAAATTTGCCAGCTCTGTTCTCCTCTGGCCAGGACAAACCCACAACTCCCCAGGAGCCAGTAGAGTTATAGAGTAGTATCAACTCTTTCCAATTCTCTCCAGGTCAAAGATCTATTCCCCCAATCATCTCCTCTCCCTTCTTGGGATTCTCTTCCATTTTCTGACAGTATTTTCAATGGAAAAAATATTTTCTGTGTATGACTGTTTTGCCTGCATGTTATCTGTATACAGTGTGTGTGTGTGCAAGCATGTTATCTGTATACAGTGTGTGTGTGCAAGCGCGCACGTGTTCAATGCACATCCACATGTGTGTGAGTGCATGTCTATGTGCAGACCCAATTGCGTGTAAAGCCGGGAGGACAGCTTTGGGTATCATCTTCAGGAATGCTGTGCACCTTCTTTGAAATAGTGTCTCTCATTAGCCTGAAGATCGTCAGTTAAGCTAGAGTGCCTGGCCAGAGAGCTCAGTGATCCTCCTGCCTCCAGCTCCTCAAGCGCTGAGATTTCATAGAGCCATACTGAGTTTTATGTTGGTGTTGGAACATGGGTTCCCCTGCTTGCAAGGCAAATGCTTTATGGACTGAGTGCAGTCCAGTAGACTTCTGTTTTCCCTCAAAGACTTGCTCTTCCACCTTCTAGATCATTTTTCTGAGTGTTTCCTTCCCCAAATCTTTAGCACTGAAAGATTTTGAGTGCTCCTATGAGGTCAAGGAATTGTGGTGGCCTTTCCCGCCACCTGCCTCTGGGGTTAGCCAATTTGGCACTGACCTCATCTGGATCTGTCTGGTTCTGGTTAAGCATCCTGCCCCCCTGAGCTGGAGTCTGAGCATGCAGATGATGACAAGGGAGAGGAGGGGAGAAGAACAGAGCCAGATGAGAGAGCGGCACATCTGGCGCAGCACATCTGGGATGCAAGCAGTCCTTTGCAGGCTGCTCCTGTGTACAGAGAAGCCATTGCCCTGAGCAGGGAATCTTCCTGCCTGTGCAGTGAACTGCCGTGAGCTTGGCAGCCTCAGAAGGAAAGATTTGGCTGCTACTTCCTGCATTCACCTGTCAGCCCTTCACCCTCTGGTGGGACTGGAGTCAAATGTCACCACACTATCAGCGGCACTGCACCTGGACACTTGGTTTGGAGCCCAGCTCCCAGCCCCATCACCCTAGTTGTCCCTGACATTCTCTGGACCTTTTTGAGCTGTCTGGGCCACCGTGTCTGGAAACCTACAATCCCTACAGTCTGCAGACAGACTCGGAGGGCTTTATTTCCTCTTAGAATTTTTTAACCAACAGAAAATTATATACCCTTCAGAGTTTCTGAGGCCTGGCTCACCTGCTTAGTGACCAGGACCCACCACAGACTCCTAGAATGACCTTGTAGGGGCCTTCATCCCCCTGAGCCTCTTCCTAAAAAAATAACCCTGAAGTAATTACTTTACTTTAGTGCTCGGACTCAGATCAACATGAGACGGAGTGTGGAGAAGCAATACAGGCATCTTGTTTGTCCTGTCCCAGGCTCTTCCAGCAGAGCCTCCTGCCAGTTGAGTATAGTGGGATGGCAGGCAGGTCAGGGTTCCTTCTCCTATGGTTACCCTGAGCTAGGACCTGATATGGCTAGGGAGGGAAGAAAACCAGCCAACATCCCTGAGGTGACCTGGCTGAGTATTGTCACTCAGAGACACACTGTACCCAACCCAGACTTGCAAATGCATTTTAAAAGGCTGTCTAATGAAACAAAAGCAAAACAGCTCCTGCTCCAGGAGCCTCTGTGCAGATCAGGAGTGTGTGTGTGTGTGTGTGTGTGTGTGTGTGTGTGTGTGTGAGAAGCAGAGGCTGACCTAGCCAGAGAAGGAGCCTGGGGAGCTGCCAGGATGGCACAAGATGCTTTGGGAAGGGGTATCTGGGTATATAGTGACGCCTGTTTCCATCTAGGAATCCAGATACCCAGAGGAAATCTCTTATCGCCCCCCCCCCCCATTAGCCTAAAACTCCTGAGTCTGCCTATAGCTCACGTTGACCTTGACCTCAGAAATAAAGTAACCCTTCAGGGTTATTTATTTTCTTAGAAAAAAAGGCACAGGGAATGAAGGGCCCTACAAGGTCATTCTAGGAGTCTGTGATGGGTCCCGGCCACTAAGCAGGCGAGAGGGGCCTCAGAAACTACAAAGAGTATCTACTTTTCTGTTGGCTAAAAAGTCTAAGAGAAAATAAAAAATTTTTGGAGTCTGTCTGCAGACTGTAGTGGTTGGAATTTTCCAGACAGTTAATTCAGTCAGCTAAAAAGGTCCAGAGAGGGGCCCTATGTTTTCAGGGGCTTCATCCCTGAACTTCAAATCCTGTGGATATTATACACAAACTTTAAGTATATTCAAAGCTTTCATGTGGCTGGCCTTTGACTTATTTTTTGGAAGGAGGAACCTGAGCCTCTTGCCTGCTTCTCCAGAGGGCTCAGGAACCAAAGCCGACCTTGCTGGAGGCAGAGAAAGGCCAGGCTACCCATAATTCCAGCAGGACCTCTGGGAAGGGAAGGCAGGCTGTGTTCAGCTTTGGAGTGAATGAGGTTGGAAACCCTAAGGGAAGGCGGGACCTGACTGCACTTTCTTCTCCTTGTTATGCATGCCCTGTGGTTCTTCTCTTTGGCAAGCTGTCAAGAGGCTTCTATAGATGGCCCTACTCAAAACTCTGCTTATTTGACACTCTTAGTGAGCCTGGTTCTAAGCTGGATATGGAGGGCATAGGAGATGAGACATAGGTCTTGTCTGCCCATGTGGCTTCCTAGAGAACTTGGGATGTTCACAACACACTAAGTGTGTTCTATAAATAAAGCTGGGGTGGGAGTGGCCGGAAATGCAGCTCAATTGTTAACTCTATCAACTATCGTTTTCTATCATGCATGAAGCCCCAGGCTCAACCCCAGCACCACATTAAAAAGGAAAAACAGGCTTGGGAAGATGGAGGCAAAAGGGTCAGGAGTTTAAAGAGGCATTCTTGGCTACACTGCATCTCTAAGGCCAATTTGGATTGTTTGAGATCCTGTCTAACAAAGGCGAAAGAGTTCTAGGCAGCTGGAAGAGAGAAGGCTGAACTTAGTTCCATCCAACTGCAGCTGAGTGGCCCCTGGAAAGGGAAGTTAGGGGACACGGTTCTTAGGGTCACCAGAATACAAGGCAGGCCCTGAGTTCCAAGAACCAGGGAGTCCTATCAGGATAACATCATAGC
>LR753337.1:783601-891101 GCA_902729485.2 Mus minutoides | reverse complement strand
TGAAACCAAGAGAGTCTAAAAGGCTCAGCCCAGTCCAGACAGCTCTGGAGCAAGTCCCTCTTGTCATGTGTCTAGTCATTTATTCAGTTGCCCAGAGGAGGGTGTGACAGACATTCTCAAGGAGCTGATAGCTAGTGGCTATGTGCAGGTCCCACACTCCTCTCCTACTTTGCATATGCACGGCACCTTCCTCTTTGAAAGGACGTTGGGGCAGCACATCTCTTTGTCTCCTAAAGTATGAGAGAGAAACTATAACCTGTGGAGTACTTAGGATAACCTGCAAAAATTACCATTCTTTCCAAATGCAGAAATAAAGGCTCTAAAGGACATCTAGATAGACAGACTCTGTAACTGTTAAACAACAGGAGAAGAGAGATGTTACGCAGGGAACAGACTGAATATTTCTCATAGTGAGGTTTTTATCTGTTTGTTTGTTTGTTTGCTTGCTTGTTTGTTTGTTTGGGTTTTGAGACAGGGTTTCTCTGTGTTGCTCTGTAGACAAGGCTGGCCTCAAACTCAGAGATCCTACTGCCTCCCTCCTTAGTGCTGCGATGAAGGGCATGTGCCACCATACCCAGCACATAGTGAGGTTTTTTTTTTAAATTATTTTTAATTCCTTGTGCATGCATACGAGTGTTTAGTGGGAGGGACATGCACATATATATGCACAAGTCAGAGGACAACTTCCAGGACTTGGTTCTTTCTATCTTGTGGTCCCTAGAGATTACACTTAGATCCTTGGGCTTTGCAGTGAGCATCTTTTCACACTAAGCCATGTTGCTGGCCCTCATGCTGGCTTTTACACTGATATATACATACACGTAAGCACAAAAATCTGCATGTAGCTATACATAGACACTCTCACTGATATTGCCTGGTTGAGCTCTTAACATTGCTTCTCTGGCCTCTGTGCAATGACCTGGGTGCCCAGGGAGGGGTGCTGTAGCAGGACCCCTGCTCCTGTCCCCTCTGTGGGCCCATTATGATGGACTCATTATGAGCCACCTGCTACTGAGTGCCAGGGCCAGGACTAGAAGCAGGCATTGTCTTCCAACCCTCCCTTGTGAGGGAATGGTAATTACAGGGATGCCTGGGCCTTTTGTCCACTGCCTGCTACTCATTGTCCCCCGTGTGTGCAGAGAAGACTGACTGTTGTCCTTTCCTGATCCTGATCATTGCTGATCTTGAAAAAAGGGTCAGAACCCAGATGTGGCTCCCTCTCCAAGCCCTGTTCCACTCATGGAGCTGGAGGCTGAAGCACCTGCTTTGTTTTTGTGGGTCTTCCAAGGTTCTAGATTGACATTTTGGGAAAGAGTGAGTTGAGATTATCTATCTATCTATCTATCTATCTACCCACTTATGCATTTACCCACTCATAATCATCCATCCAAACACCTACCCATCCACTCATCTATCCATTCCTCCATCCACCCAAACTTCTTTTTTTTTTTTAAAGATTTATTTTATTTATTATATATAAGTACACTGTAGCTGTCTTCAGGCATTCCAGAAGAGGGCGCCAGATCTCATTAAGGATGGTTGTGAGCCACCATGTGGTTGCCGGGATTTGAACTCATCACCTTCGGAAGAGCAGTCAGGTGCTCTTACCCACTGAGCCATCTCACCAGCCCCCCCACCCAAACTTCTATTCCCTCACCCACGTGTCCATCCTTCTTTCCATCTACCCAATCATCTACACATCCACCTATCCCTCTATCTACACAACCCCTCACCCACCGACTCACATACCTACCTACCCAACCATCCATCCATTCACTTACCTACCCAACAATACTTCCACCTATATCCATGTCCCCCCATCAGATTTCTTGTGAGCCTGCTTTGTGCCAGGCACCGTTCTAAGCTCTGAGAAAGTAGCAGACTACAAAACAATGGTGCCCTGGCTCTCCTGCTCCCGCCTATCCCCTGCTAATAAACAAAAGCAAGAATTGCCTTTATAGCTGTGGAGGCCAGATGGTAGATATTTTAGGCTTTCAAAGTTTAAGTTCTCATACTAACTGTCATAGTCAGGGTTTGTACTCCTGCACAAAACATCATGACCAAGAAGCAAGTTGGGGAGGAAAGGGTTTCAGCTTATGCTTCCACATTGCTGTTGGAAGTCGGGACTGGAACTCAAGCAGGTCAGGAAGCAGGAGCTGATGCAGAGGCCATGGAGGGATGCTGCTTACTGGATCGATTTCCCTGGCTTGTTCAGCTTACTTTGTTATAGAACCCAAGACTACCAGCCCAGGGATGGCACTACCCACAATGGGCTGGGCCCTGTCACCCTTGATCACTAATTGAGAAAATGCCTTACATTTTCTCATGTAAAAAAATCTCATGGAAACATTTCCTCAAGGGATGCTCCTTTTTCTGTGATAACTCCAGCTTGTGTCAAGTTGACACACAACCATCCAGTACAATCACCATCCTGCCATGGTGGTCTGAAAGCTGACATAAGCAAGGTATGCCCAACAACACAGACATGGAGAACAGAGCTTTGAGCTGGGTCCTACCCAGTCTGAAAGATGGCAAAAAAAAATAGTTGCAGATGTGGGAGTTAGAAAAAACAATACAAAACAAAACAGAACAGAGCTCCATCCATATCTTTGTTACTTGAGACAAGTTACTTAAGCCCTCAGAGGTTTTGCCTCTCTGTTTGTAGAACAGAATGACAACCTACAAGAGCGTTGTAGGGATTAGAGGATCTCATGTATGGGAAATGTGTGGCGTTGCTCCTGGCACAGAACCAGGGCTAATACACAGCAGCTATTATAAGCTGGTATGTTTTTTATTGCATTTTGGTATTAGATACACTTCTGTGCCTTCCACAGGCTTTGTGGAAGTGTGATGTGTTTAGCAAAGCGAGAGGGAGGGAACCCAAATGCAAGGTGGCAGCGACTCCAGGCACCCAGGGATGGTGGAGAAAAGGCTATGAAGTATTAACACACACACACACACACACACACACACACACACACACACACACACGCACGCACGCATGCACGCACGCACGCATGCACGCACACACGCACGCACGCGCGCGGCACCAGCCCTGTTGGTGTCCATGCTCTACCACTAGAACTTTGTGGTCCTTCCTCAGTTCCTGAACTGCCGTCCCACTGAGGGCTCCCTGCATCCCACTGGCTTGGAGAAACAGCCTCAGCAGAAGGGCAAACCCCTTATGCTTGTAGCTTCTCAAGTGCATATCTGCCTCAGTGGTCCTTCATAGACGCAGACATAGCCAGATTGGCTGGAAAGAGAGGGGATGTGTACATGTGGTCCCCGTGAGTGTGTGTGTGTGTGTATGTGTGTGTGTGTGTGTGTGGTGAGAGAAAGAGAGAGAGAGAGAGAGAAAGAGAGAGAGCGCAGATACTCATGCCTGAGGAGGTGGAAGCCAGAGACTGGCATGGGGTGTCTTTTTCAATCTCTATGCACCTTGATTTTTCAAACAAGGTCTCTCACTGAGGCTGGATCTCACTGATTCTGCTAGACTGGCTGTCTAATGAGCTGCTGGGATCCACCTGCCTCTGCATCCCTAGCTCTGGGATGGCAGATACATGCATGGCATTGACCTGCCCAGCTTTTAGGTGAGTCCTGCTGAGGATATGAACTTTGGTCCTGATGCTTGGGCATCAAGTGCGTGTGCTACTGGTCCTGTAACTTCCCTACTCCCAAGAGAGGAACTTTAGTACGCATGGAAATGGGGAAGAGCTGTAGCAGGAAGGCTGAGGAGTGAGGGAAGCCAAGCAGGCAGGCTGGCCAAGCTGGACCTCGAGAGCTTTTCGGAGGCTCGCTGATGTGCATTGCCATCACACCCTCCATCTTCACTGGTGGCAGTGGCTCGCTCCTAACACATGTGCTCCCTCTCCTATCCCTCCACAAAGGCTAGACCAGAGGCATCTCAGCCTCAGCAGCTTAGGCAACTTATGGAGAGGTTGGTCTTGGAAGGAAACTGGTGAATTTGGACCCCCTAGGTGGTCCTAACTGCCTTAAGGATCCTGATGCAAGACATTGAAGCCAGCTAAGCATCCAGACCTTAATAGCCACATGGGATCTTCCTGAGGCTTGCCTCACTCGGGATCTTCAAGCCATGCTTCAATTTTCAGGGTAGAGGGAGCTTTTCCCAAGGGACACCTCTACTCTACTCTAATGCTTATATACCCTCACCTGACCTGCCTCGTGGACTCCATCAAGAAAAAAAGGGGCAGGGTCATCCAACCCGCTTTTCCTCAGCCACCGTGGTCAGAGCAGAAACAGGAGAATATAAGAGGGTTACCATGTGGCCTTCCTCCTTAGCAGCAAACCCAGCTTTTCATCATCATGGGTTGCCTCCGCCTTTTCCCCTAAGGGTCCTCTCCCCAGACTGATGCCCCAAATCCCTCATCCTCCTTGGAGTGGAGAGGCCTCAGAGACATCTGGATGCAGAGTGCGTGGGATCAATGGGCTGTTTTTGGTTCTGTGGGAGAACTGACAACAGGGGCTGTAATTTCCTGGCTGTTTCTCCTAGGCAAGGCATCTGGTGGCATGTACTGAGGAAGGAGGTCCTGAAGTCCTGTCCTGAGTTGACAGTCAGTCTACTTCATGGTGACAGGCCCGCTCACCCCTTCCGCCTCCCAGAGCCACTTGGCTTTGCTATGAATCAGAGCACCCACCCAGAGGCCCGTCCCCCTTCTTCCATCCCTCTCTGGCTGACTCACATGTGGACAGCCTGTGGGTGGCCCACCAATCTCTCTGTGTCCCTCTCTGCCTAGTCTGGCATCTGTCTTTTTTGTGAGTGTCTTTCCTTCAAGCCAAGCAACTGCCATCTTAGGACATTCAACTATGCTGGCTTGAAAAAGATCACCCCAGCTATGCTTGTTCACTGTTGACAGCCCTCCATGGAGGGGAGGTTCCAACAGCTCCTGACTATCCATTGTAAGGAATTCTGCCTTAACCATATATGACCTTGGGACTGGACTAGAGTATATAAAGCAAGGAAGGTTGGGTGGGAAGCATTGATCCATTTGGTAGGAAAGTACCCATCCTCAGTAGGTCAAGGCTTTGCAGTTGTGACCTCCAGGGGAAGGAACATCCACATTCCTACAAATAATCCCTCATGTATGCTCTGCAAGGAAGCCCAATAAATTCACTGGTTGCCCAGAGTGAATTTCGGTGGAACAGCGCTTTGGTTTATCTTTGGGTGTGCCTTCCCCCCTAGCCTTGAATAGGTTAAACAAACCTCCAATGGTTTTACAACCTAGCTGGAGTCAGTGCCTGGCCTCACTGCTTTGCAACTTCCAAACGTAGCCTTTGAGGAGTTGACTGCCTGCTGAGCTTGCTTTGCAACTCAATCCAGCTGAAACAAAAGGATGTGTCTTTGGGTTTTTGCCTATAGAAACGCAGAGCTGAAAATTAAACTTTGAGCCTTGATCAGAAATCTTTGTCTTGGCTTCATTCTCCCGCCCACCTGTCCTTTTTCATTCCCAGCCTCCCTTTCAGGTGTACCCAGTTCTCCGTGGCTGCTGGACAGCTACAGATGGCGCCCAATTGTGGGGACTGAACACAGCGGGATCAACTGAGGAACTTGGCTGTCCTTGCTGGATCCACAGAAAATGGAAGAAGTTATGGTAAGCAATATGAAGCATTGATACTAGCACTAGCCATGAGTTTCATCTTTTGGAGGCTGTTGTTGGAGGTGCAAAAGGATATGGACTAGGCCGAGTCAGTGCTGACCCAATGCTGAATTCACCTAGGGGTATGACAGCGCATTGGGACGGGGGAATTCTATATAGGCATTTGTCCTCAGCCAAGAGCTGCATCAGGCGAGTCCTCAGCCTAGAGCTACATCAGGCAAGTCTGCAGCCAAGAGCTTCATCAGGCGAGAGAAGCAGGGTTTAAAATCTTTGTCTTGGCTTCATTCTTCTCTCACCCGCCTGTCCTTTTTCATTCTCAGCCTCCCTTTCAGGTGTACCCAGTTCTCCATGGCTGCTGGACAGCTACACTCGAGACCTTAGGAAAAGGGGCAAACATTGTTTACACCTTCCATTGGGAAGGAATTTTAGCAGCAGCCTCCCTTGTGGCATTTCATCTAGTCCTCGTCTGGAGCTACCTCTGCTCTCCAGCATGTCCCCTCAGCTCACCAGCCACTCTGACTCTCCCACGGCCGTGATATCTGGAAATGATAAGACTAACTTCCCTGTGGAAGCTGGTTGCCAGAGGAGATAAATGTAGGACAGAACTCGAAGTGCAATACCAATGGTGGCACACAATGGCCTCCAGAGTTCCCAGGGGGAAGCCCACTGTGATTGACAGATGCATTTGCCCCACACACTGTCTATGGGTGCATAGACAGTCTGGCATCTGATGCTTTCTGATGGTATAAGGTCAAAAGTTGTTAATGAGTTGAAAAGCCATGTCTTCCAATGCCTGGGAGGAAGAATGATGATAAGCTAGAAATCTCCCAGTAGACATGCTTTATAATGTTACGCCCAAGGTGCAGGAACTCCAAAGACCACCGAGGAGTCAATTCCAATATAAACACATAAGGGGCTTTATTATGAGCAAAATCCCCACACTGGCTGGGTTTGTTTCAACTTGACACAGGCTGGAGTTATCACAGAGAAAGGAGCCTCCCTTGAGGAAATGCCTCCATGAGATCTAGCTGTAAGGTATTTTCCCAATTAGTGATTAAGGGGGGAGGGCCCATTGTGGGTGGTACTATCCCTGGGCTGGTAGTCTTGGGTTCTATAAGAAAGCAAGCTGAGTAAGCCAGGGGAAGCAAGCCAGTAAGTAACATCCCTCCATGGCCTCTGCATCAGCTCCTGCCTCCTGACCTGCTTGGGTTCCAATCTTGACTTTCTTTGGTGATGAACAGCAATATGGAAGTGTAAGCTGAATAAACACTTTCCTCCCCAACTTGCTTCTTGGTTGTGATGTTTGTGCAGGAATAGAAACCCTGACTAAGACAGTCTCTCACCGTCCCCATCACAGTGGGTCAGAGTGAGAGCCCCGAGTCTAGGGATGCAGGGTATTTACTGTAGGTACAGCAATAAATAAATGAGGAATTTCCATGCGGGTCAGCAAGTTAGTATTTTAAAAACTACGTTTCTGGCATTATCTGCAGGAAATGAACACAGGGACAAAGCCATCTGCTGAACAGGATGGCTAAGTTATCTATTCTCTGCAGGATGTCTTAAGCTATCTCTATGTATCTCGACCCTGTTATTGTAGCCTGGGTGGCTGGCTGTTGCTAAGGGGCATGGGTTGCCATAGGATGCTTGCTGACCAGGACTCTGTGATTTTCTTCCTGGAATTGGAGTTTAGCCACCGGTCTCCCACAAAATGGAGTTTCTTCAAAAATGGAGTTAGTTGGGTTTTACAACAATAACCTCCTACAGGCATATCAGGTACTCTAGGGTGTTCTGAGGCTACCCTTATTGCCATTGTCCTGGGCACTAAACTTCCCAACTCTATTTTGCAGATAAGGGTGCAGAGACGGCAGGGACGCCATTGAGCAATATGGTGGAGATAGGAGTTGGCCCAGCAGTTGAGCTCCAGGAGTAGACAGTGCAGGTTGGGGTGTGGGGTGCGGGTGTAAAGATGTGTACTACATCCAGAATAAACACAGTTTGTCAGGCAGGAGCTGGAGGGGAAAGGGTGAGAGGTATCCTCCACGAGGCTGGAGAGGTGGCTGAGTGTTTAAGAGTGCTTACTGCTCTTTCAGAGACCCAGAGTTCAGTTCCCAGCTCCTATATCAGACAGCACACAACTGCCTGTAATACTAACTCCATCTTCAGGCCTGTGCACATGTTTGTATACACACAAACATGTGCCTCCCCCATATATATATGTAGAAAGAAAAATAAGGTGACTCTTTCTACAGCAGTGTTTTCAAATAGCAAATGGAGTTAAGTCCTGAGGATCTTGGGTGCTGCTAAGGTGGTCACAGCTCCCTACCCTTAGACCTTTGCCCATCGCAGTCTCTGAACATAGACTGCAGACTCTGCCTTCTTCTCACTGAGCCAGTGAACTGGCGGTGCCCAGACACCCCTGGCAGGGTATCAAACCCAGGGCTTCATGCATGCTAGGCCAACACCCTCCTGATTAAGCTGAACTCCTAGCTTCACCGGAAAACACTTCTTAAATGAATGAACACATGAATGAACCAACTTGTCTTCTTTATGTCCACCTTTCCCTTGGCCTGTCAAGGTATAGCCATCTTTTGCAGCCCTGATTCTTTCCGGCAGCCTCTGCGGGTATCAAGCTCCCAGTCTTGAGTGCTAATGTGTCTGTCTCCTAGCCCAGTTGCTCTGTTCTGAAAAAGGATGCAAACTGCGTATGTCTTTGCGACCGTAGGAGTATCTTTAAGCACATCCCTGCCCCTCTGTGGGAAAAGCTAGCTGCCGCAGCAGATGTTTACGGCCTCTGTCCCCTATCCAACCTCCTCTGCCCTTCATTGGGCCAGGCTTAAAGAAGATTCTTAGAGGCTGTATCTTCAAACGGCACCTCCGTGGGTCCTGATTGCCGGCTCAGCGTGGTTTCCCTACTTAGGATGGGCCTGGATGTCTCTCAGCTGGCTGATGCCTGGGTTGTATTCCAAGGCTCCGAAGAGCTTCTGAGTCACGAGGTCACCCTTGCTCTTCTGTCAGCCTCCTACTCAGGTACGGAGCCCACAGGATTGTAGTTAAGAAACCAGGCTAAACAGTAATACTCCTAGGCCGCCTAGGCAGCTGAAGACTGCAGCGATGGATGAGTCTGCCCCGGAAGGGTCAGACATTTGACGTTTTGCCCAGTGGAGGAGCTATTGCGATCAAGAAGTTACTCTCCCTATACGAAGATGCAGATTTCCCCCGTGAACACAGAGGTCAGGCAGGGATACTGTGTGGGTGGTACCATCACAAAACACAGTGGACAGAGAGCAAAGCAAAGGTGCCCTAAGGCGGGAGTATCTGTCCTGGCGGGAGTATCTGTCCTGGCGTTCAGCAGACTGTTTCTGAGGACACTAACCTCAAGGAGAGAGATGCAGAGGAATCCCCTCAGGCGAACTTTAAGTAGACAAAGGAGGGAATAATTAGCAAAGATGGGAGAGTGGGCTTGTAGGTGGGTGTGGGTGGGGATGCCAGCTCTCTGTCCCCTTGGCTCCCGGGCTGAGTAGCCGCCCAGATCTTCACAATGAAGATCAAATCCAGGGAATGGGACTATAGCACGGTTGGTAAAGTGCTTGCCTAGCATGCAAAAGGTCCTGGGTTGAATTGATTTCCACCTTATAAGCCTGGCATGGTGGTGGATGGCTATAATCCCAGCACTTGGGAGGTGAAGGATGGAGATCAGAGATCCAAAGTCAATTTGAGGTGATTGCATCAAAACAAAAAGGAAGCAGAAAACAAATACTAATTCAGTGAGGGGGCATGCAGGGGTGTCCTCTTAACTCCCGTCTGTAGGCTCATGGTCATGGCTGCTCATTCAAGCGCAGTTCAGAGTACTGGCGACAGGTCTGGGAGGCGCCAGCAAGGTATCCTCAGGAAAACTTCCTAGGCCTTGGTTTCCTCATCTGTGAAATGGAGACAGTCATTGTATCTGCCCCATAAATTGATTAGGTCATCCCAGAGAGGAGTATTCTATACCCAGTAGGTATCATGTAAGCATTGGCCTATAAAAATAGTCCAGAGTCATCTAGTTGGCTCAGTGGGTAAAAGTACTTGCAGGCAGGCGAGCCTGGTGACCTGAGGTCAACCCCTAGAACCAACTCCACAAAGTTGCCTCTGAGTTCCACATGTGTGCTATGGCACGTGTACAACACACACACACACACACACACACACACACACACACACACACACACAGCAGACACTTACATGAGAGCACAAACATACCTACTCACTCACACACCACACACACACACAGGCACAGGGAGAGAGATAAATAAATAAATAAATAAATAAATAAGAATTTTAAGAGATAATAAAGTATTTTCCTCATAGTTTTACTGTATTAAGCTCTCACTGTGAGTCTAGGAGGACACGGTCATGAAAAATAACTGTCCTTTACACAAAGTTCAAGTTCAGAGATAGAAACCTAGACCGGCTGGGAGATGGGAGATGCCTGACTTTGAAAATAAGGATTCTGGACCCAAAGGGTCCCTGATACCCCTAAGCCTTTATATTAAAGTTTGTTTGTTTGTTTGTTTGTTTGTTTGCTTGTTTGTTTTTTAAATTTTGGTGTGTGTGTGTGTGTGTACTACACAACTACACCTCTGCATGCTTATGTATGCAAGTACATATGGAGATCCAGAGGCCAGCTTTTGGTATTGTTTCTCAGGAGCTTTAGACTTGCCATGTGTGTAAGGTAACCTTGAGGTCCTGATTCCGTCTGCAGCTCCCAAGTGCTGGGATTACAGGCATGGATTGCCGCAGCTGGCTGTTTAAATAGTCGAGGCTGGCCTAGACCTTGAAGTCCTCCCTCCTCTACTTCCCAAGGCTGGGGTTAGAGGTGCGCACCATCACACTGAGGCCATAGACCGGAAGCCTCCTGGCTTCTCTCCAAGCTGAGTCCTGCAAGGCACAGCTGGTGATGGAATTTCTAGGTCTGATTCTCATGTGTTCTCCCCCTCCCTGCTCCTTTACTCCAGATGTCCAGCAGATGATCAAGATACACTTTTGACCAAGCAAGTCTCTCTCTCTCTCTCTCTCTCTCTCTCTCTCTCTCTCTCTCTCTCTCTCTCTCTCTTCCAGCCCCACTCCACGGCTGGCAGTAGGTGAAGTCAAACAGAAACAGAAACTACTGGCCTTGGCATGCAGTGTGCCTGTGTAGCGCCCCTCCCTGGCTGTGGGTGGCCACTTAAGCTGCTTTCCCCACTCTCTAGCCTAGCCAGAGGGTTCCCCACCTGGAGAGACTGTTATTTTAAATCAGTCCCAAAATTGGCTTGTTGGAGCTGCGTAGGACACTTCTGTAAGTGAACAGCTGGTGACGGCCCCCAAGTAAAAGAAAGCTGTATTCATTTGCTGTAGGGTGGCGGCGGAGTGCTCTTCAGTGCAAGAGAAAACACACACCTAGTGCATTCAACAACCTTTTCTGCTGTATGGCAGACTGTGATCTGCTTTCTTAAGCCAGCTGGGAGTTCTTGGGGGTTGGGGGTGGGCGTGAAGAAATAGCTTTCTTCTTTGTTGGGAGAGTACTGCCTGCCCGTAGCATAACAACTATTACTGTATCCATCAGAACAGCTGTGAGTACTCCCCATATCAGACCTGTTCATCTTCCTTCATAGGACCATGGTAGAGAGAGTCATCAGACCCTCGCTTGATATTTCAACTCAGCCTCCTTCCCCCTCTCTGACAGTTGAACACAATTCTGCTCCAGTTAACACAGTCTTGTGATCTCAGAAAGTGCTAGGATGTATGGGGTGTGAGAGGTTAGCAGGGAGACACATCAGTGTAGCTGTGGGATAGCCATCATCCATGCTGGGACCAGACTTTTTGCTGATGTGTCTGCTTTGGGGGTCACCCAAGCTCCTGTGTCCAAGCCTAATAAACTCTTTGGTTCACCAGCTAGACTTGAGTAGAATCAGGACTTGGGTTTGTCACTGGTACCTTTCCGGAGGCAGAAGCAATCATTTATGCATGTCTCCCCAGGAAAACTCACAGGGCCCCTCAACGATGGTGATGAGGGACCTAAGATCTGGTGGCTCTGGGCTTCATGCAGTATTTCATTCTTATAGAACCTGACCAGGTTGATTCTTAGCATACTTTACAGATAGGAAAGCTGATACCCAAGAGTCCACAAGGATAGCCAGAATGTACTAGAGCCATCCATGATTTAGAGTGTAGTAAAAGCAGAGGACCCCAAATGCAGTGGTTTAAACAATCTTGATGGTCTTCCTCTTCATATGACATCCCAGGGCATTAGGAAAACAACCTTGCAGTAAGCATTTTAGGTTATTCAAGGCACATGGTCTCTAGGTTTACTTAACTCTTATCATCCTGACGGTGGCCTTAGCTAATTTGCCAATGAACCAGAGTGGTTGACTTTCAATAAAACGTTACTTACGAGATCGGGCTGGTCGACCCTAAGGCCAGCCATGGTTTTGCCTATGGCCCTGATAAGCAATGTCTTTTCACACTGTTAGTCCAGGCAAGCAACTGTATCAGTAGCATTAGGAAATGTGTTAGACCTTCAATCTTTAGGAGCTGGGGAGATGGCTCAGTGATCAAGAAAGTGTACTGCTCTTGCAGAGGACCCTTTCGTTTCCAGCATCCACCTCTTGCAGCTCACAAGCCCCTGTAACTCCAGCTCCAGGAGATCCAGGAGATCTTTCTTCTGGCCTCTGTGGGTATCATTGTACGAATGAGAAGAGCCAGGCAGGCTCTGTAAAACAGCAAGCCTGGAGAGGGTTGAGAACCATGGCTGTGTCAGACTGTGTCAGCACACTCCTGTAATCTCAGCACTTGGGAGCCTGAGACAGGAGGATCAGGAGTTCACAGTCATCTTCTGCTACATAGCAAGTGAAACCCTGTCTCAAACAAAGAGAACTCTTATAGCTCCCCACTTCTGGCCCCCGGGGCCCAGCAGAACCTGAACATCAAGGGGAGAAAGGACAGCTCTTTACACCTCAGCCATGTCGCATCCCAGGTGGACTCAGGTAGATCCCAGGCCTAGGCATCATTTAAACTCCCTGATGACCCTGGGGACAACTGGGACTGGGACACAGCACCCTGAAGCCAGGTACAGCTGATTTACCACCGGGCCTAAGACTATACCTGATTTTCCATTGAGGGGCACCCTGGCATTTGAGGTCTGGGTTGTGGCCTCTTCTTTGTCCTCCTTCCCAGTCCCATGGCACCCAGGGCCCACCTGGGAACTCTATTTGCTTTCATCATTAAGAAAGAGCTCTCTGCGCCAAGGAATGAATTGTAGGCAGGAACTGTCAACTCTTAGCTTAGCTACTATGGAGGTAAAATCCGTAGTAGATAATGTCCAAAAACTGTTCTTATTTTGTGTACCACAGTAAGAGCCAAGATCTTAAGCTCTACTAAAAACAAAACAAAGAAAAAGACTTTATTTATGTTCATTAAAATGACTAATAGTGAAATGTTATTTTAAATATCATACAGTTAATATATTTGGAGTTATTTGAAATTTATATTGAAAAAAGTACGTATTTTCAGTATTGCTGTAGACAAACATCTACATAAGACTGTCCAATTGGTTGTTGTTTTATATCAAACAACTCTTATAACACTTATTTTTATTGTTACAATATTTTATAAATTTTAAAGAATATGATAAAAAACAAAAGTATTGCAGGTTTTCAAGGGGGGCTTTCTGGGAGAAGTTGGGGTACAAAAGGGAAAGAAGAATGTGATGTAAGTCTATTTACTCAAACTATGTTTTTAAATGTTAACAAATTCAGATAAATTGAAATTATGTATCCTTTTTCATCATAATGCAATAAAACTTAAAGGGCATAAAAAAAAAAGAAAAGAAAGAGCTCTCTGGGAGAAGTGGGATAGGAGACCTTGTAAGGGTTTAGAGGTGTAGAAGGAACCCAAGACTTCCTCTCTCTCCTGAGAGAGAAAGGTGGGGATAGGATGAGCGTTTGTGTTATAAGGTGTCCACCAGAGAAGACGACTTGAATATGGGTGTGAGTCAATAGAAAGTCTTTATTAGTCAGCTGGTGACTACATGGGGTGTTCCAGAGCCCAGTGCAGCCTGAGTCTTTCTCAGGGTGAGCTTTTTTAATTATTTAATTTCATTTACATTGGTGCTCTGCCTCCATGTACATCTGTGTGAGGGTGTCAGATCCCCTGAAACTGGAATTACAGACAGTTGTGAACTGCCATGTGGGTGCTGGGATTTGATCCTGGCTCCTTTGGAAGAGCATCCAGTGTTCTTAACCACCAAGCCATCCCTCCAGCCCCTCAGGGTGAGCTTTTAAGCACACACAAAAAAAACCACATCCTGGGTTGGCATGCTTCAATTAGCAAGAACAGTCAGTTAGAAGTAGAACTTTAGGAGCCAAAAGTCAGTGTTAGCACATTTAGGAAACTTCCCATACCATGGACTTTGATAGATTAGGTATTGGTGGTTTGTTTGTTTGTTTGTTTGTTTGTTTGTTTTGTCCTGGCTGGTGACACTATCTATGTCCTGGGTTCCAAAGCCTGAATGGTAATTCCATCATGGAGTCAGTTGTGCTAAAGTCCAAAAGTCTCCTAAGGTCTGGAGGCTTGCTACACTCGGAGTGAAAACACCTAGAACAAGTGACTTGCCACCAAGGTTCAAGACAAGCCAATGTCTTTCTCTTCTCAGCTGCCTCCAGCTCTGGCAGGTGCCCATACTCATGGAGCTCAGATAGATACTCTCCAGAGCTAAGCTGGTAGCCACCACGCATTGCTGCATCTCTTCACAGCAGTCCCATTTTACAGATGAAGAAGCTGAGACCCCCAAAAAACTATTCATGATCATAGAGCGGGTGACGGTGGAAGCAGGGCCAAACCATCTTTTGTTAGTCTCTGAGCACCTCAGAGCGACAGGCACAGTTCCCAGGACTTCCTGACCTCTGTCTGGTGTATGCACTTGGACGTGTACTATATTCTACATGCTTTTGGAAGGTCAGCATATTCAGCCGCCATAGCTGTCTGCTTTAAAACTGAGGAGAACTGAGACTTCAGAGTTCCTGTGACCTGCCCAAGGACACCCTGGTAAGTATCAGAGCCAGGACTGAACTCAGATAGATACTCTCCAGAGCTAAGCTGGCAGCCACCACACATTGCTGCCTCTCTTCACAGCAGTCCCATTTTACAGATGAAGAAGCTGAGGCCCCCCCAAAAAACTGTTCATGATCGTAGAGCGGGTGACGGTGGAGGCAGGGCCAAACCATCTTTTGTTAGTCTTTCCTCCCACACAATCCCTGGTTCTGCCAGTTTGCACCCAGCCTAATTTGGTTCCCTCCCTTCTCCCCACCATCTGTCCACCCAGCATATTCTGGGCTTGCACGTGCAGCACTGACTCACAGGGCGCATGAGAACCCCTCTGGAGCGAGTGGCAGGTTTTATTTCTGCTCGGAGCCATCTTGGGTGGGTGCATGGGGGAGGAAGGGAGGAGGGGAAGCTGCCAACTCTAGTCAACACACCCACCCTTACCAAAGCTGTTGAGGGCATAGGCATCCCCAGAGGGGCTCCAGGGAGCCCCATGGCACCGATTCCCCTAGCACATCTCAGTGCTCAAGGGAAATCTGAGCCTGCTTGCATCATCTGCCTCGTCTATAGTCTTCTTTCCCTGAGGGAGGATGAAAGGCCCCATATACAAGGAAAGTTCCCTTGGAGTTTCCTGGGACTAAACTCTTGGTTCCTAAGGTCTTTCTGACTTCTCCACTCTGTGCAGAGCTGGAAGGAGCTGCACAAAGCTCCTTGGGACACAGTGGCCAAAAAGGATCTCGGTGGACTCCGGGACTTCTCCGATCTCCAGTACAAGACCGCAACTGTTAACTTGGCTTTTTCTCGGATATGTTGTCATAGGAGTAGAAAGCTGACCTTCTCCTAATTGCCAAGGTCCCCAGGCATAGTTCTGGGCTATGGAAGAAAAGCCAAAGGCACAGAATGGGCAAGGAGTTGTGGTTTCAGAATGTGTAGCCAAATTCTTTAACACTCCTGGAGAGGCGTGGCCTAAACCCCTCCCCTTGAGAGGCGGGGCTAAATCCGGTTCCCTTGAGCGCGGATGCTTTAGTGACTTGATTCGGATGCACAGGTCTGTTTGAGGGAGTTTCTATAGTGGGTTTGTTGAAGTGGGAAGACACTGTAATGTGGGCAGCACGGTTTCAGAGGCCCTGGCTGAATAAAACAAGACTGTGAGCTGAGTACAGTATTCATCACTGGATGCTTCATCACTGGATGCTTCCTCACTGGGGATGCAGCGTGACCCCATGTCCCGTTCCTGCTGCCTCCCTTCCCTGTCATGGTAGACTGTACCCTTGACCGTAAATAAAATAACTCCTCTCCATCTTTAAGTTGCTCTTATCAGGCATTTTGCCATAACAATGAGAAAAGTATTAGATACACTCACTCTGAAGGAAAGCCGACGCGGGGCTTGGAGAACACAGAAGCTATGCAATGTAGGGATACAAAGATAAGAAGATAAGCTTCCTCCAGAAACTCTACAGGAGCTGGGCAGGGGAGTAGTGATACACACCTTTAATCCCCACTCTCTGGAAGGGGGAGGCAGAGGCAAGCAGATTGCTGTGAATTCGAGGCTAGCCTGGTGGACAGAGTGAATTTGAAACTCTACCGAAATGGAGGCCTTTTCCAAGAGCCGAGTGAAGGTAACGTCTCAGAGGCAGATCCTGTAGTCAAGCCTTTAGACTTGCAGCCCAGGCCAATAAAAATTATTACGTGTGTGTGTGTGTGTGTGTGTGTGTGTGTGTGTGTGTCTGCATGTATATGAGCAGAAGTGTGGGGGTCAGAGCACACCTGTAGGGCTCCATTCTCTCCCTCCACAATGTAGGGCCCAGGGACCAAACTCAGGTCAGCAAGCTCGTTTACCTGCTGGACCATCTCCCTGGCACCCTGCCCTTAGGTCCATGTTTATTATGAAACCTCACTAGAGACCCTGGGCGACCCTGGGCCAGCCAGAGCCACTCATTCATGCCACTTCGGAATTCCTGACCTTAAAAAAAAGTCTCTGACACAATAAAGATGTTGTTCTACTAAGTTGTGGGTCATTCTTTGAATGTGGCTGCTGATGACAGAGAAGCTAGGATCGGCAGCCTTCCTCTTCAAGGAGAAAAGGAGCTGTGTGACTTGACCTAGCCCTTCCAGAGGACAGGTGTCTTAGTAAGGGTTTCCACTGCTGTAAGAGACACCATGACCAAAGCAACTCTTATAACAGACAACATTTAATTTAGGGCTGACTTACAGGTTCTAAGGTTCAGTCCATTATTATCATGGCAGGAAGCATGGCAGCATCTAGGCAGGCACGGTGCTGGAGGAGCTGAGAGTTCTTCATATTGTTCTGAAGACAAACAGGAGAAGACTGGCAAAGCTCACCCCCCACAGTGACATGCTTCCTCCAACAAGGACACACTTCCTAATAGTATCACTTATCAAACACATGGCTCTATGAGGGGGCTAAGCCTATCCAAACCACCACAACAGGGATAGAGATTTCAGGATGAAAGCCACTGCTTTTGTGAGTGTCCACCCATTGTCAACAATGTTGCGGGTGCTCCTGTGGTTCAGGTTGGGACGCTGAGCACAGCTGGTCATATCACTTGGCGGTTGATTAGGGCCCAGTTGGCCTGCTGTGGCCTCAGCTTTCCCATCCTTCTGTGCGTGCGCTGCCTTAATGAGCTTAGTGATCTTGAGCAAGCTCCTCCCCTTTCAGGGATTCTCAGTGAACTGGAGCAGGCTCTGGGCTTGCCAGTGAGAAGGGTGATGGATGGTATGTAGACCCTGTCCTGGTGACATTGCCCCGTGAGATTCTCCCAAGGAGGGTAATCCTGTTTGCTACAGATCTAGGGTGCTAATACGGAAGCTGGACTTTGGCAGCTGCCAGATTCCCATGAAGACATGCCAACCCTGGCCTGAATCACTTTTGGCACATTCCTCCACCTTTACCGTGGCTCTGCCCACAGCACATCAACAGTTGGCACTTATACGAGATACGTGCACTTGGGGTGATGTACCCTGACAATCTTGTCACCTAGAGTTTCAAGCTTTTGCTACCTGGAGGGCTTGATGGAGGAAGCAATGGCCATGGAGGGAAAACCCAGCCCACAGAAGGGTTGCTTTTCCAGGAGTAGGGCCTCTGGTGTTCAAAATTGGAGGTTAGGGTGGCTAGGGCCTACAGCAGTCTCGGAAAGCTGGCTTCTGGGCAGCTGCCTGAAGCCTTTGTCTCTTTGCAGGGACCAGGGACATCACTCTCAACATCTGAAGCCCTTCTTCCACATGCTCTGAGTGGTCCAGAGCCCATTCAACAGCCTTTTGTCATTCCAGCCTTCAAGTCCCCGTCTCTCCCATCTGTAGCGTCTGCACAGACAAAATAGGGCTCTTTCATGGAAAAATCTTACCCCCAGCTCATGCTTAGCCTCTATGGGCAGCATGTACATCGGAGAGCCACCAGCCACCCCCAGCTCATGCTCAGCCTCTATGGGCAGCATGTACATCGAAGAGCCACCAGCCAGGAACACCTCCTGTCCCCTCTTCACAAAGAAGGTCCTGAACATTTACCTAATACTCATGTCCCTTACATTGTCTCCTGGGTCTCTTTCCCCAAGTAAGTTGAGTCAGAGGCTCCTCGAGTTGAACTCCTTCTTTAGATACCCATGTGCCTTTATCCACCACTTATGCCAGGAGAGAAGAGAGGCAGGTGTCTGTAGAGGGTATGGACAGATGGACATAACATGGAGCTCCCCCATTTCCTGAATGGCCACAGGAGGGATGAGGTAGCAGCCCCCATTCCTCTTGCATCGATGCTGAGAGTGTGAAGTGGAACAGCTTGCGAGGGGCTCTGACGCAAGGCCTGGTGCGGAAACCTTTCAGGCTCTTCCGGATCTGGCCTTGAGCCAGAAGACAACCACACGACCCATGTGCTTCTGCCCTTTTAGCCTTCACAGCTCCTTCCCCCATACCCCACACTCCGCAGGGACCCTTAGCATGGATTAGCCTGCTGCCTGTGTCCGATCTATGGTTCTTTGTGTGCGTGTATGCTGTTTCCCTGGAGTGTCTGCAGTTTCTCAGGATGTGATGTTTGTGATGCAAAACGGTGCTGACTTAGTGCACACCACCTAGGCTGGGCTCTCATGGTCATTTCCAGCAAGTCTGATATCCAAGTTGAGGGGCTGTCAGCAGCCACCCAGATGCATCTCTTGTCTCTTCACTCTGAAATCTTGACCCCTGCTGAGGAGATAAGAGGTCAGCCTTTCCCCCTTGCCAACCCCTCCAGTCTCTCCTGCAGGCAGAACTTGGTTTCCCTCCACCTAACGAGGGTTAGCTTCATGTCACAGATACATGGTCATGCACACACATTGTGTATCTACCTGAGCAGCCTGTCCCTGAGGTGTTTTGTCTGGTTTCCAACAAGCAGGCACTGTCTTGTGGAGGAGGGTTAGTGTGCTGCCCAGAACTGAACTGAGCTTCCCAACTCGAAGTTCAAGGAAAGCAGAGTCGATGGTACCCCTAATAGCTCCCCTCCTGGTCACAGTAATGTTGGTCTTAATCTCACCTAGAATCCTCCTTTAACCTGGGGTTGAGAAGCCATCCATAACTCACTCCTGAAGGGTGTGAAGCAATGACGGGAGCCACTCTCCCAAGGACGACCCTGTTCCAGTAGAAGTTTACCATAGTTACTAATTTCCACAAGTGACAAGTATTTGGGAGTGTCTAAGAACTCCATCTTGCTGTCAGATGATGGTCTCAGGCTAGACCAGGACAACAGCAATTACCTTGACTGAATGGACAGTAGTCCTCCACTTTCTGGATGTAAGGCTGAGTGAACCCTTGTGCCTTGGTTCTCTGAACGTTGGGATGATTACTGTCACTACCTCAGAGAGTTCTTGTGAAAATAAAGGAAAGGGATATATTCCGAGGCTGGGGAGATAATTCACTCAGTAAAGAGGACCTGGGTTCAATTCCCCAGCAGCCACATAAAAATGCCAGCACTGAGGAGTTAGAGACAAGCAGACCTGGGGCTCATTGGTTAGCCAGCCCAGCATACACACATACACACATGCACACATACACACATACACACACACATACACACATACAAACACTCACTTGCTTAAACACACACACATACAGAGACAGAGACACAGAGAGAAATATGTTCAAAATCCTGTTCACAGTGATAGCGGGGCAGATTTTAAGGTATGATCTAAAGTCATAGAGCTATAAAGAAAGAACAAATCATGGCTTTCAAAGCCTGTCTTGTTTCCTGCACAAGTAGATTCATTCCAACCCTTGAGTTCCATGTAACACTCAGCTGGACGGGAAGGTTTGCCACCAGCAGAAGCCTAACAATTTTTATTTAGATTTATTTCTTATCAGCTGTACCTGCACTTTTATTTCCTCAGTTTTGCTCCTTTATCTTATTGTTTATTCATCTGTTTGTTGTTTTAAGACAGGGTCTTTCTCTATGTAGCCCTGGCTGTCCTGAAACTCTCTGTGTAAACCAGGCTGGCCTTGAACTCAGAGATTCTCCTGCCTTTGCCTCCCAAGTGCTGGGATCAGGGGTGTGCACTACCATGCCCAGCCTGCTCATGTTTGGCATCAATAAACACAACGGCCCACTCAGACAGTCGCATGGTCTCATCATGTGGTACAGGCGGGGGAAACAGCATTTCCTTCTTTCTTTCTTTCTTTCTTTCTTTCTTTCTTTCTTTCTTCCTTCCTTCCTTCCTTCCTTCCTTCCTTCCTTTCTTCCTTTCTTCCTTTCTTCCTTTCTTCCTTTCTTCCTTTCTTCCTTTCTTCCTTTCTTCCTTTCTTCCTTCCTTCCTTCCTTCCTTCCTTCCTTTCTTCCTTTCTTCCTTTCTTCCTTTCTTCCTTCCTTCCTTTCTTTCTTTCTTTCTTTCTTTCTTTCTTTCTTTCTTTTTCTTTCTTTCTTTTCTTTCTTTCTTCTAACACTGACTTTGAGCCTAGGGCATTGTGTATGTTAGGCAATCATTTGACCACTGAGCTATATTCCCAGCCTTGGAACAACACCTGGACTTTCTCTTTGGTGGCTTGAGTCACATTCTGTCAACATTCTTTCAGTGGATGTGAGGGAAAAATGTTCAAATTTTGTATGTGTGTCTGTGGGGGGTGGGGTGGGGGACCAGCTTAGAGATGTCAGTCTAACCTGTGAGGGGCAATGACTCCAAAGCCAAAGGCCACGCAGGCCCAGAAATATTTCTAGGTTCATATAATGATCTGCTTGTTGAAAGAACAAGTTGTTACCCTGAAGTAGGAGACTGACATCTTCCCTTCAGCAACCAACCTGTTATGAGAGAGAATACTATAAAGCAGCTATTCAGTGTGTGAGTCGAATTTTTTTTTAATATCACTGTAAAGTTAAAGTGGTCTTCTAGAGGAAAACAGATGGGGTTTGAAAAGTTTGGGTGGATAGGGCCGAGGCTGGGTCATGCTGGGATTGTGCTGAGAGAGACTTGAAAGCGCTCTTAGTAATTGCTGTTCCTTCCTGTGGCCAGAGCTTAAAAGGAGACTATCAAAGGGACGCCGCCGGATTCCTACAGAGCGCCCTGCCTAAATACATTTGGGGCAGCGAAAACTTAAAACTGCCTTCTCACCCGGTCCTGGAAGACTGCGTCATAGCTGATACCTCCCAATCTCTGCTTCTCTAGTAAGACCTCTTCTCATGATCATTCCACACTGAGGTGGAGCTAGCTGAAGCCCGAGGGACTTGGTATTCTCCTGATTGTCCCAGTTGTCATGGCTCCCTTCTAGGAGCAGACAGGATGTGAGTTACTCTGGGCAATGTGGTCACTTGCTGGCAGGCTGGCAGGTTGGCAGCATCACCAGAAATGGCCTTTGGCCAATAGACAGGATGTCATCTCCAGATAGGATTCCTTAGGGACCAAATATGACTTTCCCATCGTCTCTGAGTGTTAGAGTAGAAAGTTCCTTGTCAAGAGAATAGAGATTAGCCTGGGAGGGGCCTACCTTTCCAGACATGTTGCTTCAGTCACTGTGGCTAAAGGCCCTCCTAGGAAGATGGGCTCACCTTAAGCCACTGGCAGAATTATTAGCTCTTCAATGAGATGCTGAACAGTCTCTTCCCAGAATCCCCTCCTCTAGGCTGAAGGTTACAACCATGTTGAGGATCACAAGTCTGCTCACTTTGCCCCTCCCCCCTTTCTTCTCACATCCCTTTTCTTGGTATGCTTTCCTCACCATTTGGATTCTCCCCCCCCATCCCCCAACAACTCAGCCTTCCTTCCTTTTTCTCTAAAGTCTACCTTCCCACCGTGTGTCTCCTTGTCTGCCGTGTGTCTGACCTCACACCAGATTAAGACAGCAAGGCTTTTTGTTTGTTTATTTTTCAAGACAGTTTCTCTGTCTAGCCCTGGCTGTCCTGGAACTCACTTTGTAGACCAGGCTGGCCTTGAACTCAGGAATCCACCTGCCTCTGCCTCCCAAGTGCTGGGATTAAAGGCGTGCACCACCACCCCTGGCTGACAGCAAGGCTTTTGGGGTGTTTATAGTTTGCCTGTACTTGGGTTTCTCCTTTTAAACTCTAATAAAGTTGTTCTTGTGCTTTTCTTAATTAGACTAAGAATCTCAAGGAGACCCCAGCTCCCTCCACATCATGAGTGATAGATCTCAGTTTTTGATACTGGGTTTTGAGGTGTTTTGTTTAAGGACTGGTGACTGTCATACTGTGCACGTGGTCTGTGGCTCTTATGAATGTCCGTAAATGCTTCTTCCTCGTCTGTCTCCAGCTCTTGCCATTCCAGTGAGCATGTGAGGTCAACAATTCCTTCTGTCACTTATTCTGGCTGCCACTGTCCCTGTGTGATCCTGGAGAGCAATGAGTCTGGTGCCATAGTCCTGTCCGGTGTTGTGGGGTGCTCGCCAGAGAAGACGCCTCTGACATGGGGTTAAGCTAATAGAAAGTCTTTATTAGCTGGCCAGGAACCACACTGGGTGTTCAGGATCCCAGTGTAGCCCCGAGCCTTTCTCAAGGTGAGCTCTTAAGCACAAAAACCATGTGCTGGGTTGACATACTTTAGTTAACAAGGACAGTTAGCCAGAAGCAAAAATTACAGAAGCCAAAAAGGAAGGTTAGAACACTTAGAGACTTTCTCAGATCTATGGACTTTAATGAACTATGCCTTTGGCAGGTGGTGCTGAATCTGTGCTGAGTTTTACAGCCTCAGTGGTACTTCCACCATGGAGTCAGACCTGTTACAGCCAGCCTTAGAATTATACTGCTGGCTTGGCTACATCTTGTAATTTCTTGAGCTACAAGGCTTTCTCCTGTTCATCTCAGTCTTTGAAGCTCTCATGGGCCTCAAGGTCTTCCACAGCCCTCATGTTAGGTGGTTCCAGGATCTCACTGAACATACTCTCTCCTCAACTCCCCTAGTGTTGTCAGAGCTGACAGGGGTTGTCACATTCCATGGTGGGGGATGTTAACTTGTTTTTTAAACAAAATCTCAAACATTCGATTTTTACCAAAAAAGATTGGGAGCCAGATGCTGGGGTGGAAGTCTGCTAGCTCAGAGAGGCAGAGGAAGCACCCAGCTGACCTTCCTCCTCAGCCAACATCCCAAAGGGAAAAGAGGCAGAAAGGACCATTCTCCCACACCATTGTGTTTCAAAAACCCTGGAACTGAATGCCCCTCCTCTCTACTTCCTGTGTGTCTCTCTATCCATCCTCCTTACCTCCTCTTACTCTCTATGGTTTGGTCAAATATCTCACAACATGCACTTGACTCAGCAGTGCGTCCTTCTGAAGGTGCCTTGAGCAGAGAGTTCTAGAAATCAATGAGTGACCGTCTTCACTCTCCCAAGAAGCTCAGGTGTTTAGGAAGTTGTGAAGCTCGACATGATGGCACATGCTGACAATCCCAGCACTTAGGAGATGGAGGCAGGAGGATCAGGAACTCAAGGTCATTCTTAGCTACATAGTAAATTGGATCCCAGCCTAGACTATATGACATCCTGTTTAATGCAGGTGGGGAGGACCCAGAAAAGAAAAAGGAGAGAGACAAAAAACAAAAAACAAGACAGTGTCTAAAAATTATTCAGACTCACTTGGAAATCCATTATGACTGTCATTTAAAGAAATGATTATTTTGCTGGTTATGTGGGGGGGGAATGCGTGCTTACTGCAAGGAATTAAGAGAACACACAAAAAAAGAGTAAGTTAAAAGAAATAAATTCTCTTAGGATCTTACCTCTCAGAAATATTATTAGCATTTAATATGCTGCCAGTTCTCTGTGTGTATATGCGTGCACAGCCATTTATAAAATTACCTGGTACTTTATCTACAATTTCACATCTCCCTTTTCTCACTTCACAGTGAGACATTTCCTCACGCCAGCATCTCATTGTCAAGAACACCACGTTAGTGACTGCCTAGTATGTCATTGTCTAGTTGGTCCAGCGTTCATGCAGCCAGACCTGCTGCTGATAGGTGGCTTTCTATTTTTCACCATTATAAATGCTGGAATTGAGAGTATTTGTGTCCAGGAAATCTTTATCTGAGTTTCTGATAATTTCCTCAGAAGAGATTCTAAGAAGAAACATGATGGTGTCTCAATTTGCCTCACAGGCAGATGCTCAGAGGTCAGCAGAGGTCAGGCATGTTGGCAGGATGTGAGGACTCCTAAGGCCCCTGAGCAGAGACTCGTCATTTTTGAGGAGATGCAAAGAGGTCCCTGAGCTTCCCCAGGCAACTCCCTACAGTCACCTGGATCCGTGCCATGCATAGCAGCTCTTCCTTCCCCTGCCTCCATGTATAATTAACTTAGAACTAAAGCATGTTTAATGAACCTAGGAAACTTCCCGCCATCTGCCTGTGTTTTCATACGAGGAAGATTGGAGCTGGTTTTCCCTGAGCTCCCTCTTTGTGAGGACGGAGCTCATTTCCAGCATCTTGGGTCTTCTTAGGATGAAGCAGGATACCTTGTCTTTCCGGGGCTCACCTTAGACAGGCAGAGATGGCAGGTGATGGATAGGGTCATAGGTCACAGAACATCCCACCTGGAGGCAGGCTGGGCTCAGCAAAGGCAGTACTTACCATGCATACATACATTCACACACACACCTCAACACACACACACACAGAGAGAGAGAGAGAGAGAGAGGGAGAGAGAGAGAGTTCATGCTTCTTGCTCTCTTCTGAAATGACAGGACCAAGCTTTAATGCAGGAAGAGACCCTAGAAAACAAGATCAATGATCTTATTTCATAGGTGAGAAAACCAAGATGCAGAGAGGCTCCAGGGTCCTTCTTGCTTCTTGTGGCCTGGAGGGATAATCTATGGCTTAGATTTCAGCTGTATTCCACGATCGGCAACTTCAAGAGACTCCCGAGGGCTATAGTGGCCTGCCATATCGAACACACAATATTCCCTAGATTATCTTTCTCTGAAGCCCCAGAGCATTGGGAGAGCCCACTACAGAACCTCCGGCTTCAGAGCTCATAGGTGAGCATTGAGGTTGTGTTGGCCTGTAGTTCTGATGTAGCCAAATACCCCTTTCCAGAGTGTTCCTCAGAGGGGCTGTGGACAGATCTGTCAGTGCTCCTGCCTCTTCTAGGAAACCTTCCTGGAATGTCTGAGCTGGGTGGAAAGAGTGTCTTCTGCCTCTATCACATCCCATACTGGTGCGAGTCCTCTCTAAACGTCTCCAAGTATCTGCAGTGACCGCAGAGGCCTGGCTTCCACTGATCCATCGATATATCGTTGCTTTGCCAGGATCAATGTGAATACAGGAGTTTTGGCTTTATCTCCTCCAGTTCCTTCCCTCAGGGAATCGCCTGTCCATCTGGGAGACAGGCATCACGTGTCCTTCAGGATGGTTCCCTAGGCAGCCATGGACCCAGTGATACTGCCAGGTTGGCTGTGTACCCCACATCCAGTAGCCCATTGATCCTGCGACAGAGGGTGCAACCTTCTGGAGATGCTCAGAAAGGCCTGGACCAGTCTAGGGACAGCTGCCTTCAAGCAGGTTTGTTCTTTGGGGAATCACTCCCACCCTCTAAGAGCATGCTGGTCTGTGACCTGTGACCTGTGACCTGTGACTATTGAGAGTGACCCATGGCAGGGGCTAGGAGAGCAGCTTATTGGAAGCAGGCAGAGTAAATGAGACTGACATTAGACAGGATCTGCTGACCTGGCTGCAAAGCTGGCTGCATGGAAGGGACAGAAAAGTGCAGTTTCAAGAGCTCTGGGTCTCCTTTTCCAGTGCCCACCGGCTGAAAATCGCTCTCTTTTAAAGATATAAAAGATTTCCTGCCTGAGGCTGGTCTCCAATCATCTTCCACCTGTCCCCAGGCATTCCAGGCTGCCTGGAAGGCCATGGAACCTTGGGGGACAGATGAAGAATCTGTAGAGATTCCTCCAGTGTGGTAGATATTAAACCTGGTAGGGCTCAGCTCTGCCAATGTCAGATTAACCAAGAGGTAAGGGAGGTGATGAAGAAACCCTGGGGTCCTACACAGCCTGCTGCAGCCTCTTCTGAACTGGGAACTCTGCAAATCACCTGACAGACTGGACTCTCACATACAGCAAAAAGGGAGCTGAGAGCTAGCAATCTAGCTCTTTCTTTCTTTCTTTCTTTCTTTCTTTCTTTCTTTCTTTCTTTCTTTCTTATTAAGAGCATGGCTCACAGAAGGGAGACTATAAATCAATAGAGAATGAAAGTAAAACAGCCTCATTCTGGGAGCTTTGAGGAACAAGAGAAATTTAAAAAAAAATGTTTTAGTCATTTGCTTTCAAAAAAAAAAAAACAAAACAAAAAAAAACCCAAGATGGGGAGCCTGTAACTCTCTGTAAATACAGCCGGGAATGGAGATGCAGCTGGGTCCCTGGTTCCTGGGTTTCTTCTGCAGCCAGGAGTGAGGAGGGAAGGGGGACCAGGGGGTGAGGGAGAGGAGGCAGCTGAGCAAGAACTGGAGACAGCAAGCAAAGGACAATCAGGACCGGGGAAAGACAGAGCCCAGGGGTGATAAATCTGCATTCAAAGAGGCACAAAATTACAGTGGAAAGAAAGAGAGGTGGGGAAGAGAGAGAGAGACACAGACACACAAAGCATACAGAATATAGGCAGACGGTGTGTGTGGAGGGGGGTGAGGCACTAGCTGGAGAGGGACTGGAGAGCTGGCATAGCAATATGAGAAACGATCTAGGGCTGATTTTTCTTCCCCCTTGTCTGTAAGAGACAAACATTAAAGTTATCTCTCTATATTTTCCCTAAAATAATTTTTTTAAATTTGGAGTTAAAAAATTGTCAGCATTTCTTTTTCTTTTTTTCTCTTCTTCTTTCTTTCCTTCTTTCTTTCTTTTGTTCTTTCGTTCTTTCGTTCTTTCGTTCTTTCTCTTTTCTTTTTTTTTGAGACAGCCTCTTGTGCTGCCCAGGTGATCCTCAGACTTCTATGCAGCTGATGCAGTCCCTGAGTTCCTGATCCCTCTGTCCCCATCCCCCAAACACTAGGCTCACTAGTGTGTGCCACAAAACCCCATGCATAAATTTTGTGTGCACATGTGTGTGGTGGGCGCAAGTGGATTTGTGTGGAGGCCAGAGGACAACCCTAGGTGCCTTTCTTGTTTGTTTGTTTGTTTGTGTGTTTGTTTTTGAGACATGGCCTTTCACTGGTCTGGTTGGCTAGGCTGGCCAACTTCCCTGATTCATGCTTCTTGCAATCTGGAGTAGGTGATACCTGGATTTTTTTCTTCTTCTTTTTGGAGACAGGGTCTCACTGGGTACTCTGGCTGTCCTGAAATTCACTATATAGACCAGCCTGGCCTCACAGAGATCACCTGCCTCTGCCGCCAGAATGCTGGGACTAAAAGCATGTGTCACCGTGCCTAGCCCTGTACCTGGCCTTTAAAATGTATATTCTGAAATGGAACTTATTTCTTCACGCTTGCAAGCCAAACACTTTACTGTCTGAGCTATTTCTTCTGCCCTAGAATTATTATCGTGTTTTTACATCCTGGAAACTTTGAGAAGCCTGGACCTTCTAAAAATTCATTGTCTTCTTCAGCCACCCTTGAAGATGCCTGACTTTCAGCCTGAGCCACTCACTTCATGTCTCAGCCTCCCAGGAGACCGCTTCAGATGTTCAAGGTCCTGCTGTTTCTAAGGCTGCCGACCTGGCTGGTCTTCCCCCCCCCCCCCCCCCCCCCCCCCCCCCCCCCCCCCCCCCCCCCCCCCCCCCCCCCCCCCCCCCAGCACCCCCCCCCCCCCCCCCGCCCCCATCATGGCCACCATTCACTTAATCCTGTCCCTACCTCAAGAAGAGGCCTGCCGCTTTCCAAGACCAGCAGTTTGAAGTCAGGATGATTCAAGTGGGACCAGACCTGACTATGGAGCTCAGCTGGGTGACACTGGGCTAATGACTCGTGACTAAGATGGCAGTGGATGGTCCATGGAAGGAACCAGTGCCAGGCACGGCAGCCACCTCATCCATGTCTAGTAACAGCTTCTCTGCCCCACTGTGTCACACCTCGCTGTCTGGGACTTCTGTGCATCACTCTGACTCTCCCTCAGTCACTGAACAGAGCATCTACTCTGAGGCTTTTATTCCACAGCACTCCAGTCCCTGGGGCTAGTCTGTCCTTCCTTCCTTCCTTCCTTCCTTCCTTCCTTCCTTCCTTCCTTCCTCCCTCCCTCCCTCCCTTCCTCCCTCCCTTTCTTCTTTGTTTTGGTTACCACACTGTTGCTATACCCACAAGATCTCTTTAGCAGAGTCCTTGAGAAGGGGCTTTCTCAGCTCCACACAGTCACTCTGAGCTGAGCCCTGCTGTATGGGACAGGTTGTTCTGTCACATAGAAGATTGAGAGCATCTCTCCCCTCTGCCTACTAAGTGCCAGCAGCCCAGGTATGACTACTAAATATGTCTCCAGTTATCGCTAAATGTTCCCTGGGAGGAAAAAAAAATCACCCCCAGGGTCTTGGTGTTAGAGTGAGATGTTTGGGTGTGTCCTCCATGTTCTCACTGCTAGATGAGGTCAGCTTTAGAGACGGTATGGAGATTCTGCAGCTGCTGCCACCATGCCCATGGCTGGATAGACAATGAATGGGTCGTGCCCTCGTGGCCCTGTTGGTCACTGAGATAGGAGCACCCTGGAACCTCGGCTCTGTAGCTGGATCTGAAGCTATACTGAATGGCAGTGGACAGCAAGCATCAGGAATATGAAAGGAAATTTCCACATTCAAGCACATACAGGCAAATACACCTGCACACACATGTGCACACATGCATAACACACACAGACACACACACATAGGCACACACACATATGTGCACACATGCATAACACACACAGACACACACACAAATACACACACAGGCACACACACATGTGCACACATGCATAACACACAGACACACACATAGGCACACACACAAATACACCCACATGTGCACACATGCATAACACACACAGGCACACACACACAGGCACACACACACAAACATACACACAGGCACACATACATGTGCACACATGCATAACACACACATAGGCACACACACAGGCACACACACAGACACACTTCAATTACTTCTCCCTACCTCTGCCCCAGACAACCACTAATCTACTCCCTTTTGTCTCTGTGGCTTTGCTTATTTTGGACACTGAGTACATTGGGTTTCTAAATTATGTGTTTTTGTGTTTGTATCTTTCTCTAAGTATAATATTTTCAAATATAACCCTTGTAATATCAGGACTTTGACACCTCTCCACTGGTGGGTACTTTAGTACCAAGCAATATGAAATATTGGTCAAGCAATATTTCATTTTATGATCATACAATATTTTCTTTATATATTCATGAGAAAGTAGGTGTTCAGATTGTTAATTTTAAATAATTCTACTGTATCTGTTGACATGTCAGCTTTACACTGGATATAGATGTCGTCTTCTCATAGCTATAGACCTAGGAATGGATTTGTTTGGTCATCCTTAATGCTGTGGTGAAAGTTTTCAGGAGGGCTGCCTCACTGATATCTCTCCAGAAGGAAATGAGGAATACAGTCTGTACTTTGCAGTTATTGCTTCCTATTATATGGGGACTGGTATCTCACATGAACATGCCCAGTTTCTATAGAAGAGGAAATTATGGCTAATGAAGGTGAAGTTACCTGCTGGCATTAGCTCATAGCCAGCGGCAAAGCCAAACTTCCCAGCAGCACCTGCAGAGCCATGTTGTGTTTTGTTTTGTTTTATTTTCCTCTTTATAGTAGGCAGCCTCCACCTGAGTGCGTAGTCAGAGCCTGTCACAGTCCTGAAGTTGCACAGTGGGGATGGACCAGTTGTAGCCTGTCCACCCACTCATCATTCCCATTCCTTGTCAGTCTGGACCTGAGGCTCAGTGGCAGGCCTACTATGTGCCTGGCCCAGAGCCAGGATGTCTCAAAAGGAAGGTGAACTTGCACTCATTGGTTGGATTTACAGTGTGCTAGAGAGTCAAAAGCTGCCCTGGAGAAGGTGGGGATGGAGGACAGAAAGGGACCCCAGGCTGATGGGGGCAAGAGGATTTGGTGCCAAATCAAAGGGCATACAGCAGAACTGGAGAGGCAGCTGAGCTGACTTCATTTTGTTGCTGTTGTTTGAAACAATGTCTATGTAGCCCAGATGGTCTGGAGTGTCTCTCCTTCCTGCCTCCACCCCCAGGTACTGGGTTACAGCATGGGCCACTTGCTCATTTTCTTCAGCCAGTGCTATATGTTTATTTACTTCTTCTTCTTCATTCTAAGCATGAAAAAAAAAAGCCAATGAATTTTTAATGCAGTTGAGCTTGAGCACTTGACCAGTGAGTCAGACAGACAGAGCTGGAGTGGTAAAGCCTGTTCAGTTGGCAGGACACGGTCCCTGCCACACACACAGATTGCCTCCCTCTTCCCTCCTTTGACCCCCGATTCTACCTTGGGTGGTTTAAGGGAGACATATCCCCCATTGGCTCCTGAGTTTGGACACTCTGTTCCCAGGTAGTGGCATTACTTGGGGGTTATGAAACCTTCCAAGGCAGAGCCTTGCTGGAAGAAGTCCATCTGTGGGGTGGGCTTTGAGTGTCTATAGTAACACCCTACTGTGGGGTGGGCTTTGAGTGTCCATAGTAACACCCTACTTCCAATTTGCTCTCTCTGCTCTCTGCTTGCAGTTGAGGGTGTGAGCCATCAGATTTCTATCCCACCATGCCTTTCTGCTGCCGTGCCTTCTTGCCATGACCGACTCTTAATCCTCTGAAATGGTGAGCCAAATAAGAGCTTCCTCCTGTAAGCTGCTTTGAGTCATGCGTGGTCTTTTGTGGGGAACAGATGAAGGCGTATTGCTGACAGGAGCTGGGTCATGTCAAGGACACCAGTGTCTCAGACACATGGGAATTGTCATCCTGGAGGGCTGCAGCCCAGGCCTGGACCCTTACAGACACACACACACACACACCCCTTCTTGAGCTTGACACCCCCTCCTGTGCACTGAGTTTCGGGGCTGCTGCTGGTGTGTCTCCCTCTGAGCACATGACAATGTTACTTGTGTCTGTCATTTACTCCTCTATCCATTGCCCAATTTGGGTCAAGTCCAAAGTGGGTCACCTCAGTGTTTTATCGCATTAACACAAAAATCACCGATACACCTTCCTTGTGGCTTCTCTAGAACCACCTAGAATCTTCAAGCCCATGGACATGGTAATTCAAAACTTGGGAGGTAGGGGCAGGAGGGGCTATAAATTCAGGGTTATCCTTGGCTACATAATGAGTTCTAGACCAACTCAGGCTACATAAGACCTTATTCTCAAAACAAAGGAACAACCAAACCAAAAACCAAACCAAACACTAAACTATCCCTAGCCTACCAGAAAGTAGACTGGGGGTCAGATCTGTGCTTGCATTCGAGTTCGCTCACCGTAGGTCTAGATGTATCTTGGAAAAGGGCTTGAGAGAATTGTTCCTGGCAATTTATTTTTTTAACTAATTTTTAATCATGCAGCACATTTATTAAATACCTACCATGTGCGTAGGGATTCAGTGCAGCAACAGGAACAAGAAGACCTGAGTAGCAGTCGGTCCCCGAGGACCTTACAGAGCCACCGCTGTCAAGTGGGGATAATGCTGTGTTCTTTGCAGGATTAAATAACTTGGGAGTAAAAGGGCTTGGGAAGGCACTCTATAATTGAGCTCTGGATGGAGAATTCAGGTTTTGCCTGGTTCTGAAGAGCTGGTGGTAATTTAAAGCTGTGAGGAAAGAAACGATGTTGACACAGGTACCCAGTATGCCAGCAGCTTGTCAGTTAGCAGGGAACGTGTCCTGTAGGAACCCAAAGGAGTGAAGACCCAAGCAAGATACATATATGTGTCTATCTCGTTTAAAGTGGAGGTGCTAGCCTAGAATCCATAAGTATCATGATCTCAAGATATTTTGCATCAGTTCCTTTTTTGACTGTAGTAAAATATCTGACCCAACCTACCGTCTTAGTTAGGCTTGCTATTCCTGTGAAGAGATTCTGTGAGCACCACAACTCTTATGATGGAAAGCATTTAATTTGGGCTGGCTTACAGTGTCAGAGTTTCAGGTCATTATTGCCATGTCAGGAAAACATGGCGGCATCCAGGCAGGCATGATACTGGAGAAGGAGCCTAGCATTCTACGTATGGTTCTCCAGGCAGCAAGAAGAGAGAAGGAGACACTGGGCCTGGCTTGAGCATTTGAAACCTCAAAGCCCATCCCTAGTGATACATTTTCTCCAACAAGGCCACACCTCTTAATAGCTCTACTTCCTGATGACCAAGCATTCAAATCTCTGAGCCTGTGGGGACCATTCTTATTCAAACCACCATGGACAATTAAGAAGAGAAGAAGTTATTTTGAGTTTGATGATAAAATCCATCATGGTGGGGAAGACACAGTGACAGATGCATGAGGCTGCATCATGTCCACAGTCAGGAAGCAGAAAGAGATGAATGTTGCTGGTGAACTCACACTCTCCCTTCTTATTCAGTTCCAGCCTCCAGCCTATGGGAGGGTGCCGCCCACACCCATGGCAGAGGCCTATGGGATGGCACCGCCTACACCTGTGGTAAGTCTTTCCTTCTCATTACACCCCTCTGAAAAGGCCCACATGACCAAGGTTTGTCTCCTAGGTGATTTGTATTCCCATCAAGTTGACAATCAAGATCAACCACTGAAATATTTCTCCCCCTGCCCTAGCAATTTTACACACACACACACACACACACACACACACACACACACACACACACACACACAGAGTTATGGTCAGCTCATAGTCCAAAATGGCTACTAGACTTCCATCTGATTCTGGTCATGCAAACGGAAAAAGGAACAAAGTAGGTTAAAGGACATGTATGTGGAGTCTTTCAGGGAAGTTGATTGGAAGTTGGCTCCAAATGTGGTTATTTATGTCTCGTTTGCTATCCCTAGCAACAAGACGCCGTGAGAATCACTCTTTATTCTTGGTGTCCTCTTCCTCTGCTAAGACAAAGAAGTACTTCTTTCTTTCTTTCTTTCTTTCTTTCTTTCTTTCTTTCTTTCTTTCTTTCTTTCTTTCTCTCTCTCTCTCCCTCTTTCTTTCTTTCTTTCTTTCTTTCTTTCTTTCTTTCTTTCTTTCTTAGAAGAGAGAAACTAGCTAGGGCCACCAGGAGGCTAAATGCTCAAAGAGGACTGAGACTGGAGGACTGAGGTCCATCCGGCTGCTGGGGCAGGTGGGTGTCCTTGTCATTGAGTGAGTGGGAGTAGACTGACCTTGAAGCAGGGGGTGTTGGGGAAGTGCAGACATGGGGAGGGACAGTAGGACTGTGAGTAAGCTCTGGACAGTAGGCCTGTGAGTGAGCAAAGGAGACAGAGCCAGCATGGAGGGAGAGTGCGTGAACTGGTCTAGCCTAGAGCACTCCCCTAGGGGAGACTGAGATATATGATGACTATCTGGGGACCTTGGTGGCACACTGCCCAGCCATCTTAGCTTCAAGAAGCTTGCTTCTGCTCCCTTCTTTGCCACCCCATAGCTGTCTGTCAAGTCCACTATGGTGGAGGAAGTCCCCAGACCTCGAGTGGACCCTCAACACAGCTCACACTTTCTAGCCTTTCCTTGTAGGTGCCTATTGTCTGAAGCATGGCATTGCTGCCCCTACATGCTACTCAAGACACTTGTCCCTGCACAGCTGTTACTGTCCTTGAAGCTGCAGACAGACACAGATCTCTGCAAATGGCCCTGACTTTTGACTTTTCCCAGCAAGAGTTGGGTTTCGTTCTCTATACTCTCGGTTCTAGGGATCCCAGTCATTTTCCGTATTCCAATTCCATGGTGGCATCAGTCTAGCACAACACCTTAGCCTTGCTTGGGAAGGGAGAGACAAAGAGGTTAGCCCAGCCCTTATTAGCTAATTCACAAACCCTGCCCTCTATTGCTTCAATCCACATCCCACCTTCCAGGGGTCACAGACCAGATGTCAAGTGGGGGAGGGGGGAATCATAGCCACGGAGGAAACAAGTCTGTCTGCTTCCTAGATGAGCTAATCATTTTCTTTAAGATCTGTGGGCTTTTCACAACTGGGCTTCTTAGCCTTGCGCCCTCAGGTGACATTCCAACATAGAAGGGCAAGTTCCCACAGGAACAGTGGCTTGCTCTATCACATCTGTTGACAGCTAGCTGTGTGACATCAGGCCTCTGCCAAGAGATAGTTCCAGGGACAAGAAATGAGGCCAGGAGAAGGAGTGTGTCTTAGTCAGGGTTTCTATTCCTGCACAAAACATCATGACCAAGAAGCAGTTGGGGAGGAAAGGGTTTATTCAGCTTACATATCCATACTGCTGTTCATCACCAAAGGAAGTTAGAACTGGAACTCAAGCAGGTCAGGAAGCAGGAACTTATGCAGAGGCCATGGAGGAATGTTACTTACTGGCTTGCTTCCCCTGGCCTGCTCAGCTTGCTTTGTTATAAAACCCAAGACCACCAGCCCAGAGATGGTCCCACCCACAAGGAGCCCTCCCGCCTTGATCATTAATTGAGAAAATGCCTTACAGTTGGATCTCATGGAGGCATTTCCTCACCTGAAGCTCCTTTCTCTGTGATAACTCCAGCTTGTTACATAAAACCAGCCAGTACAGAGGACAAGGTCAGGGAACCATGAATATGGGACCGAGCTCAGGGGCTATGGAAAGGGGCACTGTGGTCTCCTGTGTGCTTTTGAAATGTGATTCTAGACAAGAATGACCTGGGTTGGAATAAGAGGAGAAGTTGTCAAGTAGAGGGTACACTCCCTGGTAAGTGGATAGGATATAGAGAGGACAAAGAAGAATTGAGAAGGGTATGAAGAGCAGCCTGCAGCTTCTCAGGGCCCACACAAACACAATCACTTTAATGCCTGCATCTGTGTTGTGAAATGAGCCGGATACCCTTACACCCATTTCATAGCCCAGAGGTCAGAGGCCCTAGCAGGTGTTCTGGGGTGAGTCCCTCAACCCCTCAATGCTTCAGCCTCGTGTCTGAACAACTTGAAGAGCAGTGCCTGCCTCCTTGGATTGCAGGAAGTTCTCAGAAGAGAACTTTACAGGTAACTTTCCATCAGTCCTATTTGGAGGTGGGAGGGACAGGATGCTCCAGGGAGAAGCCCTGAGTCACTTTGAGAGTTGATTGACAGGGCCTCTAGTCATCCTTGGGACTTCCCTTCTGTGACTCTCACCCTGCATTCCTGTTCCTAATCCCACCTTGTTCCCTGTGTCCACTCTTTCACACCTTTCTATATTCCCGTTTTTTATTTCCTTCCTCCTTCCACTTTTCTTCTCTCAGTTCTGTTGGGAATTCTGTTGAGTTCTGTTGAGGGGGGCCAGAGGCAATTGACACCTCTCCACCTCCTCCTTGTGATGTGGACCGATAGGCAGCCCTCCAAGTCACCTTGACATCCATTAAGGAGCACATCCCAGAAATATTCACTGTTTCCCTAGGTCCTCTGCAGGATGCAATCCGATCATCTGTTTTGTTTTTTCTGGAGGGGAGTAGAAGCTTCTCTAGTGGCCACTCCCAACATTCTGCCCGATGCTTCTCCTGAGCCCAAGTCCACGTGGCCTCCTTTTTATTAAAGAGAAGAGAGGGAAACCGAGAGAAATTTTAGCAATATGATTACATCCTGCCTATGGGTTCCCAGAAGGTAATCAGAAGAGAGATAGGGAGAGCTGGTTCTATGGCCAAGGCAGCTATTAGTAAAAGATTATTCATCAGCCTGTAAGAGTTACTAGCCTTGGTCTAGGTAATGACCAGCTCAGGTGACCTGCCAGGTTGGACAGAGCCCAGGGAGCCCAGGCTGTCATTTCCAATACACTGGCTTCCATTCTCTGCTTGGCCAAGAGGTTCCAGAGGAAGGTTAACAAAGGGTTAATTTAGACCCAGAGATTTGTTCAGTGAGCTAAATCATGTCTACATAGCACAAAGGCCAAGTCTATAAATAGTAGATGCTTTCAAAAGCCAGTTCAGCCCAACACAGATGACTGACATGGGAGCCCCTCTCCTTAGCAAGTGCATGGTATCTCTGGACCGGTCTAGGCAGGCACATTGTTGGTTCCAGGGACAAGGGAACAGTCAAGGAATGGGTGGCTCTTTGGTGATTCCCCAGAAAATAAGTCACCCACTCAAAGTCAGTCTTACTGGCTACTTGCCTGCTCTCTCCCTGGGACAGTCACCTCCTCTGGCTTGGGTAGGTCAGTGATTTCCCCTCATTATTGTCCAGAAATTAGGAAGGTGACAGAACCATCTTAGACAACTTTTAAAATATATTTGTTTTATTTTTTAGAGAGGGCTGTGTGTGTGTGTGTGTGTGTGTGTGTGCGCGCGCGCACACACGCGCACATGAGTGTAGACACTCTTGGAGGTCAGAAGAGGATATTGGTCCCCATGAAGCTGGAGTCACGATCAGTGATCAGTCACAAGCCACTTGACATTGGTGCCAGAAACCAAATCCAGGTCCTCTGCAAGAGCTGTGTGTGTGTTTTTAATCACCGAGCCACCTCTCCAGCCCCTTAGGCAACTTGTTAGACTATGTGCCCATCAGGCATTCTAATATGTGCCTTTCACTGACATCGCTCAAGTCTGTTGGTCCCTCACGGGTTGGTAGGATGTCATTAGGACCCAGATGCCACCGTACAAGGTTCTCACTCCAGCTGCTCCTGAGAGTGGTCTCAGCTGGGTGTGTCCCCATGGATTGGCTCAGCCAGTCAGAGTCATTCCCCACCTCAAGACCATTCCATCTCCAGAATGACTTCATTTGCCATCCATCCCTTTGCCTCAGGACGGGATGACTGGAGAGTCATCTCAGGCCTGTGGAGTACCTGGCCACTCGAAACTTTGTGCGGTCCACCCCTCTGTCTGCCCTATCCACTTCCTCCACTTCTCTCCTGGGCCCCACCCTATGGAGTTGATGCCAAAAGCATCCTCCATAAATGTGCTGCATGTAGATTTTCACTTCAGTCTGTTTCCCAGGCAACCCAATCCAAGGAGGTTGAGAAACAAGGGGGAGGGAGGGAGAAAGGGAGGGAGAGACCCTAGCTCTGATAACCACTAGAAGCCATATCCCCATTCATGCAGCAGTGGTACATGGGGATATTGGTCTAGAAGGATTTCTAGGTTATCGTTGAAGCTAGGACATAAGTAGAAGGGGAAGAGGAGGCTAGACTGTAATGGTATCATTGTGTGTCTTATGAGTGCTAACTGATCTGTCTCTGCTGCTGAGTAATAGCCATGGCAAAGACACAGTCGCCAGCTAACTAGGTTTCTGAAATTACTGGGCAGTGCCAATGTGCTAATTCCAGCTCTGGACCAGCACTGCATGACCTTTAAAGGGACAGTTGCTGGCTGAAAATCATGTCTTGTCCCTGCCACATGATATTACCCACTGGCACCACAACCTCAAAGAGATGCCCATCTCCCCCTGCCCCAGCTACCACATTAAACAAGGGTTGGCTCCATGCTGTGATTCGCAGCCTTTGCCCAGAGCCCATCTCTTCATCTCTTCTGTTTGTTTTCTTTACACCAACCTTGCATCTTCATTGAATGGCCCCTGAAGTCTCAGCTGCTGCCCCTGCCTTTATCCTACAAGTAGGGTTTTGTGTGCTAAAGGTCCTGGACTTCCACAACTGATGATGTCCTCAGCCTTGACCTTCTCCTCATGTGTCCTTTGCCCATGCATCATGCCACAAGGGGCTGCCTAGCTCAGCCTAGTGCAGTCCCTGGCTCTGTCTGTCACTGCCACATGTGCTCAAGTGTGCTGCTAGCCTGTAACTTCATGGTTATAGACCAGATTCAGCACTATCGGGATGTGTGCAACAGCTCTCCAGGGAGTGTGAGTCTGGCAGGTGCATGAGGTGGATGGTCTATCATCCTGAGCACATCAGAAGGTGCTGTGGTGGTGCTCCCACTTCAGGTCACTCCTCTCAACATAGCTCAGCTTTTGCCCCCTAGACCATCTCCCCAAGAGAAAGGCAGGCTTGAGGAAAGGGACTCCTCAGGGAGACATCCTTAAGAAAGTCAGGAGAGAAGCTGGGTGTGGTGGGACATGTCTAAAATCACAGCACTTTGGGAGGGTGAGACAGAGGATTAAAATTGTCCGAGCTGCTTAGAAAGACTGTCTTCGAAAAAGAATCAAGAGAGACGGGAACCAGATATGGCCAGGGAACAGGAGGAAACGGCGAGGCTCTGTCCACGGTGCTGAATGGGCAGAGTCTCCGCGGTTTTGCAGTGGCCTTAGCACTTAGCTGTGTGCGATGAGGAGGAGCCCAAAGGACTTGGGAACCTGGCTTCTGCCCTCAAAGGCCTTTCTGGGAGTGTGACTACAGTAAGAAACTACAGGAGAACACACAGGAACGGTCTTAATAGCCCAAATAATGATGCGCTTCAGAAACCTTCACAGAAGAGAGAGGTCTGTGGTCTCGAAAAGGACAGTTCCCATTTTTTGGTATAGGCCGTTTGAAGGGAAAAATAACAACAACAACAACAAAAATAAACAAAGAACACCACTTTATAATTAAATTCAATTTTTTTACTCTTTATACCATTGTTTTAATTTACATTTATTTTATTTTATCCATATAAGTATGTGCCTGTGTATGTGTGTGTGTGTGTGTGTGTGTGTGTGTGTGTGTGTGTGTGTGTATGTGTACCACATGCCCTAAGGCTGGTGGAGGTCAGAAGAAGGCACCGGATCACCCCAGGAACTGTGAGCTACCATCTTGGTGCTGGGAACTGAACCTGGGCTCTCTGGAAGAGCAGCCAGTGCTCTTAACGGCTGAGCCATTTCTCTAGTCCCATTTTTATCCCCCCTTTTTTTTCAGGAGTAGAAAGCCTAAAGGTCTTGGTACAAATCTAGCTGGTTTAAATGCAGTAGTTTAAATATAGGTGCTAATGCTATGTTTGAAATGCAAGCATGAAACTAGATTTTCAGCTAAGTCTTTTTTAAAAAAAATGACCGGTGAGTAATTTTTGCCTGCAACTTTGAGCTCCCCCTCCAACTAAGGATTGTGGGTAGCCTCAGAAGGAGGCACATCCAGGCACCGTGGTTTTGTGGCGATCCATTCATTCAGGAGGAAAGAAACTGCTTCACTTTAGCTCCAGCCTTAGAATTGGGAGAATTACTATTCATCAGCTCAGGACACTGATCGCTGGCCACTTTGCTCTGTGACTGACAGGCGGGTCACACATCCATGGCTCTCAGTTTCTCTTTAGAACAGAAAGAATTGGATAGATGATCAAGCTGATTGCCGCAGACTCACCCCATCTCTTAGCTGTACTGACACTGGATAAATATGTGTCCCCATCCAGTGGCTGCAGCCTTGCCCTGCTGAGGATGAACACTCGGAAAATTATCCACGCACACTATTGCTCTCCTCCTATCCTCTCTCACAAAGACCTTAGTTACAGCTGAACTCTTGGGAAGCTTCTCCTTCCACAAGGGAGAAAGCAGGAGACACGGCGGCATAATTGTCTTACCACCCTGGGAGAAGATGGGATATATTTTCATTCTTCCAGATAAATTATCACCACCAGGCTTTGTGAAAGGATGGGAGACTTTCCAAAAGGAACTTGGTGTGGAGAAAAAAGGTAGCAAAGGAAGACTTCAACTCTGAGGCTGGGGGATGTAGCTCAATTGGTAGTGTACTTACCCAACATGCAGGAAGCCATAGGCTCCATCCCCAGTACCACATAGACAAGGTGTAGAGGCACTTGCCAGTAATCCCAGCATTTGGGAGGATCAGAAGCTCAAGGTCTTCCTCAGCTACATAGTGAGCTCCAGGCCAGCCTGGGTACATCGCTCCCTCCCTGCCTTAAAAGAGAAGAAGAGAAAAGAAGACATCAACTCAAGTATAGCAGGTGGAAAGATTGCATAAGAAGTACTGGATGATGATTGGTAGGGCAATGAAGGAGCCATGTACTGCAAAGGTGATTGGGAAGTTGTACTGGGAGCTCATGTGGGCTCTGGGGACCCAGGGGGCTCAGGTGTGATATGTTTGGTGATGCAGGACTGTGCGGTGGTTGATGTCAGAGTTGATCTGCCGTAACAGGAGCAATCGAGATATCAGTCATGAAGCAGGTCTCTGTGGGTTGGGTGTTTGTCTTGGGACTCCCAAAGCTTGACAGATTTCAGGGGCGCTCGTAAGTTCACATGACTGTGTGCGTAAGCACGAGAGGCGCAATGGAGAAGGGGTTTTATCTCAGCTATTCTGGTTTATTCTGAATTAATTTTAATTTGGTCAAGAGTATTAATTTGATGTTTATTAGTAATAAGTAATTAGTTCCAACTCCAGCCAAGGCTCCTGGGACAGGCTGTCAGGCTGTATAATTGCCTCCCTGCCAGGAAGGAGAACAGAGCTTAAATATTTGGTGAACACTAGATTGGAGAATAGAAGTGGTTTTTTTTTTTTCAGTCCATAAACTTGTTATTCTCGGTTGCTGTCCCAGCAGACTCCATCCCTGAGAGCTCTGCCACACTGGTACACCGTAGAGGGGAGAAAAGATGCTACTCAGAGTCTCGAGACCCTCAGAAGGAGCCCAACAACATCAGCATGAACAGAGCGTGACTGGCAACAGCTGCCTCTCACCTGTGGCCCCAGACCGTCGCCACACTACTGTCTAGGTGTTAGAGCTGCCCTCAGTGAGCTCCCATGAGCCTTTGCCTTCAAGGTCTCAAGAGTTACCCCCTTTAGACCCAATCACTCGTTCTTTCTCAGAAGCAGCAGCGCTGGCTTCGGCTCAGCATTTCTGTCCCCGTGAGCCCCCTTTGCACCAGGGGCTGGAACCTGCAGAAGGATGAGGAGGCACGTTGGGCCAATTGGCACGAGTGACTCACTGTGAGTGGGAGCAGATGACAGAGAAAATGACTCAGCAAAGGGATGTGGGTGATGCAGGGGGCTCACGCAGCCTCACCTGCCTGAGGACAGCTGGCAGCTCGAGGGACTGCCCACTGATGTTCAGGTGGCCTTAGTGACCCTTCCCAGCTCGGGCCTCTCTCTGAGTGGGAGTGTACATGGCCTTTGGTGGTCCCTTGGGTATTCTGTCCTCGTTTCTTTGGCTCTTCTTGGCCATCAAGGTTGAAGAAATGCCTAGGGAATTTTCAGCCAATGGCCTCCTACCTACAAGGTCATGGGAGGGCTTGAGCCGGCAAACAGTATCCCGATCTAAGTCTGCCACAGAGAAAGACTCTAAAGTGACTGTTTAGTCACAGACTGTGGCAGTGACACCCATGTGGCCTCTTGTGGAGTCTGAGGGGAGGGATATACTCCTGCATGCTCTGGCTGCTGCCTTCCTTCTATATCCTGCACTTTGGCAGGAGCAGGGAGGCACAGAGATCTGAGGAGGTTGAGCTATACAGAGAAGAGAGTGGGGCACAGACTTGGATTTGAGAGAGCCAAGTTCAAGACCTAGCTCAGCTCCTTAGCGGTAGTGGCAGCCATACAGACAAGCGATAGTCTACTCTGTGTCCGACCCAGGTTGTAGTAAAATGAGAGTGTAATCGTAAAGCTGGGTATGGTGGCATACACAGTACAGACACATACATACATACATACATACATACATACATACATACATACATACACAAAGAGAGGCAGACAGATCTCTATGAGTTCAAGGCCAGCCTGGTCTAAATAGATGCAGAGAAGGAAGGGAGTTTGCACCATGATTTGGAGGGAGAAAAGGTGACCAGCCAAGTGAGATCTCTGGTGCCTATGGCTGCTTCTCCAGGCAGGAGGTTAGGGTGCTGAGCTGGGACTAAAGGTAACTGAGCAACTGAAACCAGAGCAGGTTGAGAGGTGCTGAGCTAAGAGTATTGGGGAGAGCATGCTAGCCAAGGAAGGCTTAGAAGACCCCAGCAACTGAGCCAATAAAGCAGGTTGAAATTGAGCAACAATTGTGTGTGTGTGTGTGTGTCTGTGTGTCTGTGTTTCTGTGTGTCTGTGTTTTTCATCCACAGATCCAATATTCTCTGGGCTGGGGCTGGTACTGTGGTCTGCTCAGAGCTTATGCAGGGTAGCAAAAGCTACATGCTACAGATAATCTTTGTGGTCCCTACCCTGACTCGACCCCTGTCTAGAGCCACCCCTGAGTCACAGCGATCAGATGAGGTAGGGAGAACGGAGGAGGTTTCTTACAGGAAGTGAGTCTTGAGCTGGATTCTCAGAAATCAGGCAATGAACAGTGCTGGCCAAGGCTCTGAGGAGCCAGGGACCTGGAGTGGGAAAGAGACTCCTGTCTCTTGGCACAAGAGACTAGGGCAGCTTCAATCCCCTCAGACCTCCCCTTCTCAATCCACCCACGTTGACTCAAACTGAATTCTATTCGTGGTGTGCTCAAAGGCTGGAGCTGGGCTGGAGGGGGGGTACCCTGACACCCTCTTGAACTGTTCTATTTGTCTGCCATCACACTCAGCTGCCTTCTTGACCTCTTCACATGACGTAACTCTTTGGTTTCAGCTTCCATCCTCACCTCTAGGTTCTCTGAGACAAGGTCTCCCACAGGCTGGCCTCAAACTCAAGGCAACCCTCCTGCCACTTCCACCAGACCGCTAGGGTTACAGGTACATTCTGCCTCCCCTGGCCTTGCCTACAGTTTCTATGCTCTTAGACCATATGTAAGTGTTATTTCTGTCACAAAAAAACCCTAACAAAAATAACTTAGGGGAAAAAAGTTTATTTTAGGCTACAATTCCAGGTTTCAGTCCATATAGAGCAGAAGTCAAGGCAGCAGGGATGTTAAAACAGTTTGTAACATTGTATCCGTAGTCAAGAGAAATGAGTGCATACACACTAACTGCTTAAGCTCTCTCTCTCTCTCTCTCTCTCTCTCTATATATATATATATATATATATATATATATATATATATATATATATATATATATAGTTTTTGAGTCAGGATTTCTCTGTGTAGCCTTGGCTGCCCTGAAACTCATTCTCTAGACCAGGATGGCCTCAAACTCAGAGATCCACTTGTTTCTTCCTCCGAGCCCTGGGACTAAGGCATGTGCCACCACCACCAGGAGTCAGCTCACTTTCTCAACTCTCATACAATGTAGGGTTCGGGGCCTGCAGTCAGAGGATAATGCCTCCCACTTTTAGGCTGGGTCTTCTCTCATCAACAAGACATCTCTCACAGAAGTGCTCATAGGCCAACCTGACCTAGACAATCTCTCACTGGTACTCCCAGGGGATCCCAGATTCTGCCGATTGGATAATTAAAACTAACCATCCCCTTGCCATCTCAGGAGGAGAAAGAGTTTCTGTTGATCTTAGACTAGCCTGTTCATGGAGGAATTGTTTGCTCACCTTCCTCTGGCCCCCTAGGGCTTGCAGGGATACAGAGTCCCCTGGGAGAGCTCCCCTTTTTAGTTTTGAGGGGCCAGGAGAGCTGTTCTAGAGAGGCATTTGAACAGGATGCTCATATTGATTTTCAATTGAAGCAGCCTCTAGGGTCACTAGAAGATGAACCTTTGGCACGGCTATGAGAAAGTGTCTCAATTGAGGTCATTGAGAGGCCGTAGTAGTGGACAGCACTATCTCATAAGCTGCAGTCCCAGACTGAATAAAAGGGGGTAGAGGTAGCTGAGGTCCAGCATGCATTGCTCTCTGCCTCCCGACTCTGTACGCACTGCGACCAGACATCTTACCCTCTGCCACGACGTCGGCGCCATGATGGGCTGTCCTTCCTCAACCTGTGAGTCCTTCTTCCTTTCCCTCGCTTTTGTCAGGCATAGGACCACAATAGTGAGAAGGCAGAGATTACCAAATAGCTGAGGTTGGAGCAGATGCCCTATCTATTGACCAGGGCTCCCAGGGCGCTTATCGGAGAAAGAGAAAGGGTTGCTCTCATAGTTATCTCGATCTGAGCTTTAAACTTGACCTTGTTACTCCTTCATTGTGCCTGACTTTCCCCTTCCTTGACCCCTAGTGTCCACCTCTGCTACACCATTTCCTTGCCAGGCCATTGATTCAAGCCCTACATAGCCTCCTACGTTCAGCTTGCCCTCTGCCAGGTTGGAACACACCTGTCATCACCCCGACTCTCTCCCTCTTTGCCTACCTCCTCTCTTCCCTTTGTATCATTTGTTCCCAGCCCTGCAGAGTCTCAGCCTGCGAGCAGGTGGTCTTAGGAAGGTCATCCTGGGTTGCTTACTTCCGGGAACTTTCTGTGTGTGGCTTTGTAATTGGTCAGCAGGATAAGCACTGCCCACCCCTGAGGGCTTTGCTATTACTCTGGGATGCTGGAACAAGAGCCTACCATCATCAAGTCTGTTTTTTGTTTGTTTGTTTGTTTGTTTGTTTTTTGTTTTGTTTTTCGAGACAGGGTTTCTCTGTGTAGTCCTGGCTGTCGTGGAGCTCACTCAGTAGACCAGGCTGGCCTCGAACTCAGAAATCCACCTGCCTCTGCCTCCCAAGTGCTGGGATTAAAGGCGTGCTCCACCACGCCCAGCATCAAATCTAACAAACCATCCCTAGTCTAGACTTGGAGAAAACGAGGCCCAGAGAAAAGAATTGTTTTAACTTAAGTGGTATTAAGGTCGCCGCTGGGACAGGGGAATCAATTCTCCCAGGTATTTATCCAAGGATGAAAAGAAGCTTTCTTGTGAAGCTGGCCCCTCATCCAGAAATGCCACCTTCCAGCGGGGATCCAAAGCCATTGTGGGGCCATTGGTTCCTTTGGAGCTAGGCACTCACCTGTTTGCTCTTTTAGAAATCTCTGAGCAATGGGCTCTGGGTGCAAGCTGGCAGAGAGCTCTAGCTGGGGCCACGTGGATTGCCTGAGGAAAGAGTTTGCATCTGCACTGCCATCCAGCCAGGCTCTAACCAAGCATGAGGTGGGTTTCCTGATTGACAGGTGAATAAAAGCAGCATAGAAGCAACTGGATCCTCTCTGTGCGGGATGGGAGGGCCAAGTTGGATTAACCAGGATGAAAGGGGACTGGACTGGATGTATCCCAACCTCTTTGGAAAACCTGAGTTCTAGAGCCCGGGATCTTAGCCATGGAGCAAAGCACAGCTGTGACCCTGTTGACCTTGGAAGGCCCGAAGGGGAGAAAGGAACATATCTCTATCCCAATATTGCAATGGGAAGAGAAAGGCCCACAGTGGCTGAGAGGATGCAGAGAAGATGAAGAAACGAGAGAATTGGCATGCTTTTAATCCCAGCACTCAGGAGGCAGAGGCAGACAAATCTTGAGGCCAGCCTGGTCTACAAAGCAAGTTCCAGGCCAGCCAGGGCTACGTGGAAAAACCATGTCTCAAAAAAAAAAAAATCAGAAAGAATTGGCTTGGGATTTTGTCTCTGACAGTCTTCACCCCATCCAGGTATTTGACCCAGACTTTCTAGTTTACTGGGTTTCGTTGCCAAAGTTTAGATGTTGGGCTCTATCACTGGCTGGCAAGCCAGTGCTTCTCTGTATCACAGCAGGCCCATGCTTACCTCTTCCTTCGTCTGCCCATTGCAAAGGACCATTCCAGGGCTGGGATAGAACTGCATCCCTTCCAGTAACATCACTGGAGTGATGGCTCCTGAGCACAGCACTGTAGGAAGACCCCTGCATGTGATCTGATTCAGGCAACACACGCTAACGTGTCTTCACTGGGTGCTGATAAGCAGGGTGCTCTGCGGAACCTCTGGGTCAGTCTAGCGGGGGGGGGGGGGGGGGGTTCTAAGCCCTCACAGGTCTCTCTGTTTAACGGCTTATGACGCTGGTTCCTAGGAGTGTCCAAAGGTGCCTACCCTTCATGCTCCTCACTGACCCAAGATACTGTGGACCCTCACTGTACGTCTTGTAGCTCTCCAGGTAAGCCGTGTGTCTAGACTCTACTAGGGTTTACTGAGACCGATCCAAGCCCTGCCAGCCCTATTTCATGGAGCTGAGGTATATTCTCCATAGCTGGCCAGCCTGCCTTGGCCTCTCCAGTGAATACTGCCACCCTGGGAGCCTGATTTCCCAAGCCTTGTGTGAGTCTTGAGATGCTAATAGGTCCCTTGGGGCTGATGGCTGGTGCAGAAGCTGACACAGAAAGGCAGCCTGAGTTGGCAGTTCTTACCAGAGCCAAGAACAGACTGAATGAGCCTGTCTACCGGATACCGCCCGATTGCCCTGTAGGTTCTTGGGAATTACAGAGGCTGTCCTGATGAGACAGGCTGGGAGTGTTTCTAGGTCTTGCTCCAGACTCCAGCCAGTCAGTTCTGAGTTCAGAGCACAGGGTCTACAGTGGAGCGCACACGTCCAGTGGTGCTTGGAAACAGGAAGAAATGAGAAATGGCATCTTATAGGGCTTACGGGATGGTGGCCTCTCACTCACTCCTCTCATCAGTGCCGGCAGCAAGATGCTATTTATAGGTTCCCAGGCTGCAGCCCAGAGATGCCAAGCAGCTGGTCCCAGAGTCACACAGCTGCGGGAACAGGGCCTATCACTCTTCTCACTTCTCAGCATCTGGGACCTCAACCAGGGAAAGGAAAGGCAGGAGCTGGAGCCCTATTTTCTGGTGTGTAAACATGGCGCCATGTCATCCTGTCATGTCCAGGCTGGGTGACAACCCTCTTGTGTACCATCTCCCTCCAGAGGTCTCAGACACAGTGAAACCTTCTGTTCAAGAAAGAAGAGAATCCTCCAGTAAAAATCAATAATACATGAACTACTGCTCCTGTCAGATCAGAGCGTATTTTTAAATGCTTTTTAAAATTCAGTATTAACAAGTCTTCTAAAGGGTAAAAATATTTGAATTAGGGCAAATGAATGTTTGATGAGCCAGAAGGTAAACATAGTTCCCCATGGCTGGTCAAAGGGTGGCGGAGGTTCAGGACAGCCTTGGAGTGAGAGGATTAGGGGTTCCGGAGTCTCTGAGCCTTAATCCACTGAGATTCACGGAGATTGTGTTGTTCAGTTAGAGCTCAACTCAACCAAGGTCTCCAAATGGTCTCCACTTATGACTTGTGTGTGTCGACTATTGCGGATTCTCAGTTCTGAGCTCTTGGAACCTGCTTCTCCACAGTAGCCAGGTTCCAGCCCTTCCTGTCCACGGTGTTGTAGGCAGCCACCTTCTGCGTATTTACTGTCCCCTTGTGTGCTGGCTAGTTTAGGTCTAGTTGACACAAGCTAAAGTCATTTGAGAAAAGGAACCTTCACTTGAGAAAATGCCCCAGCCAGCCTGCAGCTAAGTCTGTAGGGCATTTTCTCAATTAATGTTTGATGTGGAGGGCCCAGCCTGTTGGGAGTGGTATCACCTCTGGACTGGTGTTTCTGCGTGCTTTCAAAGGGCGGGCTGAGCAAGCCATGGGAGGAGACTAGTAAGCTAGTAAGCAGCGTTCCTCCATGGCCTCAGTATCAGTTCCTGCTGCCAGGCTCCTGCTCCGACTTCCCTGGACGATAGAGTACAAACTATAAGCTGAAATAAAACCTCTCCTTCTCGAGTTGCTTCTGGTCGTGGCGTCTAACACAGTGAGAAACCTAACTATAATATATATATATATATATATATATATATATATATATATATATATATATATATTTGTTACTCTTCTTGTTGCTGCACAGAACACCTAGTGGGAGGAAGGGCTTGTTTTGGTTCACTACTTGAGGGCACAGTCCATCATGGTGGGGGGAGGCACAGCAGCTGGAGTGCAAGACAGCTGGTCACACTGAATCCATCAACAAGTAAGAGAGGGGGAAGGGGAGGGGAAGGGAAGGGAAGGGAGAAGGGGGAGGGAGGGAGGGAGAGAGAGAGAGAGAGAGAGAGAGAGAGAGAGAGGTGAACTCTGGTACTCATCTTGTTCTCCCCTTTTTATTCATTCCTGGGCCCCAGCCCATGAGGGTGCCACTCATGTTCAGGATGGGTCTTCCCTCAGTTGAACTTCTCTGGAAACACTCTCACAGACACGCTCAGGGATGTGTTTCTATGACTACCCTAGATACAGTGAAGTTTTACCATTAGTCATCCTCCTCACGAGCTTTTGGGTACTTGCCCCCTCCCCAAGGAAGAAATGTCGTAAACTTGGGAACCGTGATAGACCCCACGGGCTCTAGCAGGTCCTAGCATGGCAAGCATGCTTTGGCAAGCCTTGTCCTCTCCCATCCCCTCTGCCTTGCTAAACATTAGACCACATCCCTAAAGCTAGCTTCCAAGGTCTATCCCCTTATATTTGTCCACTTCCTCCTCCTGAGGCTGACCGCTAAGGTCCAGCCTCAAGGTACTGAAGTCCAACAATCAAAAGACTCCCCCCCCCTTGGCTCACCTAATTAATAAGACTAATCAAAATAAACCAACCCAAACAAACCCAGGGTTTCTCCTTTCCCTTTATAAACTGACATTTTCCTACTTGCCACATCTCTTCTGTCCCCTCTCTATCCAGAGGCAGTCCGTTGTCCCTCAGACATATATCCCTTCTGTCTGCTCCCTCATCCCCCCCCCCCTTTATTCCCTGTCTCGTGTCTTTGACTTCTATACCCTGCCCTTTGCCCTTCTGGGGCCAATAAATCTCCTTTGTGTTGAGAACCTGGTCTCATGCTGACTAGGTCCTTTCAGACCCGGGTTGTCTTAGAGTTTCTGTTACTATAATAAAACATTATGACCATGACGGAAAGCAACTCGGGAGGAGAGTGTTTATTTCACTTGGACTTCCGCACCACAGTGCCATCGTAGATGAAAGCCAGGCCAGGAACTCAAGGAGTTAACCTGAAGGTAGAAACTAAAGCAGACACCATGGGGAAATGCTGCTTCCTGGTTGACTTCTACTGGCTTGCTCAACCTGATTTCTTATACAACTCAGGACCACCTGTCTAGGAGTGGCTCCGCCCACAGCGAGCTGGCCCCTCCCCCATCAATCAGTCAATCACTAATTAAGAAAATATTGTACAGGCAACCTAATGGAGGTATTTTTTTCCTTGTCCTGCTGTCTTTAGCTTGTGTCAAATTGACAAAACCAAACACCGAAACCTAAAACAAAGCAGGACACTGGGTGGGCTCCTTGGCCTCTGCAGGCTGGCGACTTCGCAGAGCTCACTCACTGACAGGTAGGGGCTGTTTATTACCCAGAATTCTCTCAGAAAGGTAAGAATCCTCTCACTCCTTCATACTTCTGTCCCCACACCTCTGCTCCAAGGCCCTGTGGAAAATACTTCTCTGTGTCACCAAAGCCCTTTCAAACCTTCTGGGTCCAGGGCTTGTTATTTCCATAACCATCGATTGGAGATGTGTTGGGGAGGGCTTCAGCTAGAAAAAGCAAAACTATGAATTACTTACCCTTTAAGGCTGATTACATTTGATTCAGCAACCCAGCAGTTTGGGAACATCCGTAAAGGAGAGTACACAGGGGAGATGGGACGCTGGTCTGTCCCTGTGTGCACACTGCGGAGTTCACCCTGGCGACCCAAGACTGAAAAACAACATGACAGCGAGCCACTGGTCTGAAAAACACGTGATGGTGCAGTGGTAAGGTATGGACGTGGCTTACAGAGTGCATGGGAGAGCCTCCAAAGAATGATTTGATGTCCCCCCTTCCAGGGTTTGTCATGTCGGCAGAAGGTAACTATGACAAGTGTCTTTTTCTATTACTCTCTATCTATTATCTTCTGAGACAGGGTCTCTCACTACACCTGCAGTCCATTGATCTGTCTTGGTTTGTGGCTGGTGAGCTCCAGGGATTCTTCTGTGCGTGTGTGCACCACTATGCCCAGCTTTTACATGTGTGTTGGGATCTGAGTTTAAGTCCTCGTGTCTGTACAGCAAGCACACTTGCTGACTGAGCCACACATGCCAGCCCCTAATTTTATCTTTTTTTTTTTTAAGTCAGGGTCTTATTGTGCTTCAAGGGTATTCACCATACTGGCCCTGAATTCACTAACTAGCTGAGGATGACCTTGAACTCAGAATCCTCCTGTCTCCTATCCTTTGAGTGTTGGGATTACAGGCCTGTGTTTGTCTTTCTTTCTAGTTCTCTGTTGCTTTTTCAGCCCTGTGACTGAGGTCTGGACTTAGAGCTGACTCCCAGCCTCAGTTTCCACATCTGCAGAATGGGAGCAGAGTCCTTTGAGTGTGGAATTGAGGGGCAAGCAGGAACCCTAAATGGAAACAGCTAGCAACAGTGGGCTCTGCCTCAGTTTCTTCCCTCTTCCTTCTCGGCTAGCCTGCCAGGAGACGCACACGTTCACACAGACTCCCCAGCCCTCACTCCTCAAAAAGCCCATCTCCCTGAATGCATTTGTCCCTCACTAAAGTCCTGACCGCTGATGTCAGTGACTTAATGGCAAATTAATTGAGAATCCTGTTTACAGCTTCGTAACCACAATCCTATGCGCCTTTGACCTACAGGCCTGTGCCTTAATTAAAGCTATTAGTGTAGACAGCTAATGACAAGCCAGAGTTCTCAGGCCTCTGCCAGTTTCAAACTTGCCTGCATTGGAGGATGGGGCCACCCGTCTATACCTGGTGCTCACGGCAAGGCCAGGTTCTCACCTAAGTGACTGGTCACTCTTCGAGGTAGAAAGAGAATCCTGCCAGGCAGGCAAAGCAAGAAAAGTGTTCTATTTTTTTTCACACCAATAACTGGGCCACAGTGGCCTCCTGTCTCAGCCTCAGCCTCCTGGGACCAAGTCATGTGCTCCCTTTGCCTTGGCCTTTGCTCCATTCTGAGGACATCGCAGAGTAGTGACATCATTAACAGCTAGGATAAGCTACAGAATTGGAAGGTATTCTGAAGTGTTCTGAGAAGAAGAAAAGAATGACCAAGAAGCACAGGAGAAAAACATCCAGCTTCACCAGTCAGCAAGTCCGCACAAATTAAACCACACAGAGGCACAGCTTCATGCCTGTCAAAATGGCTGTCCTCAGAAGGATGCAGCAGCAGCCGGGTATGGTGCATGCCCGCAATCCCAGGACTTGGGAGGTAGAGGCAGGAGGATCAGCAGTTCAAGGCTGATCTCAGGTTCAAGGTCAGCCTGGCTTCCTGAGACCCTTCCAGAGGAGGAACCGTGTGGAGCATCACAGGGGTCAGAGACAAGGGAGCCCTTGCATCTGGTGGGTGGGAAAGCCAATTATTCAGTCACAGAGAAATCATGCAGGTTTCTCAGCAAATTAAAGCTGCAGCCACCACGTGGCCCAGCAATCTTTTACTCTGAATATAAAGAAAAGGAGGTTAGCACGGTGAAGAGACATCTACCCTCATTTTCACTGTGGCGCCGCTCACAAAGCTGAGATGGGAAATCAGACTGTTTATCAACAGAGGAGTAAGGGAGAAATGAGAAAGAGGACACTCATGCAAATGGAATACTATCCTGCCTTACAAAGGAAAGAAAGCCGGCCGGCCGTGGATAGGCTGCAGGACAGCACTCAGTGTGTGGAAAGCTGGGCACGGAGAGACAAGTGCCATGAGACCTCACTCAGTGTGTGGTAAGCTGGGCACGGAAAGACGAGTGCCGTGAGACCTCACTCGGGTACAAAATCTGAGTACTCCTTCCAAGCCAGGCATGGTGGTGCAGGCAGGCAAATACGGTGTTCAGGAACCTGAGGCAGGAGGATTAAGAGCACCCCCCCCCCCCACACACACACACACACAAACACATTTTGAAAAGACAATTTTTCAAAAATAGGCACTGATTGGGGAATATTGAGGAAATGTTGGCCAAAAAGATTACCAGATTTCTATTAAGTAGGAAGAATACATCTGAGAGGTCTATCACATGACATGGTAGTTATAAGCGGTAAGATATTGCATTAATCTGTTTTGTACACACATGAGGTCAGACAACAATCTGTGGAAATCAGTTCTCTCCTACTACCATGTGGGTTCTGAGACTCAAACTCAGGTCGTCAGATTTGGTAGCAAGCACCTCTTTACCCTCTGAGCCAGCTCACTGGCCCTAAAATACTGCCTTCTTAAAGACTGCTAAAGGAACATAAATGTCATGTGTTTTCTTACTTAAATGGAATTCTTGTTTAAATAGGATCTATTTCGGTGATTCTGCATAGAGTATGTATTACATAAGTTATGTTATTCTATATTATACCCTATTATATGTGAATAAATGTGTATGGAACATGGAAGTAGAAGAGGGTTGATGAGTGTTTGGGGCAGGGGTATAGAGAGGGGAGAAGTGGAGACGAGAGGATAATGGGGGGGAGAGAGAGAGGTTGCATGTCTTTCGCCACATCTAGTCTAGATTTCAACATGTGCTGTATGTATGGGGGGGGGGGGGAAATATTACTTTTTCTTTTTTTATTTTTATTTTTATTTTTTGGTTTTTTGAGACAGGGTTTCTCTGTGTAACCCTGGCTGTCCTGGAACTCACTCTGTAGACCAGGCTGGAATATTACTTTTTCTTAAGTGTCCTGTTTTGGTCACTGCCCTGGCTGTGTGACATTATACACATTACTGACCCTCTCAGAATCTTAGTTTCTTCCCCAGTAGCAGCCCCTGTCAGCGGGGCTACGGTGGGGTGGAAGAAGGCAATAGGTGTTTATGACTAGCTCAGCACAGTGTCTGGCACATGAGAAGAACCCAGTTCATGTTAGCTATGCTTCCTTTTTTTTTTTTAATCAGATAATGCTTTGTTCCAGTAACTCTGTGGAGTAGCTGACCATCTATCTCCCTAATCACAGAGGACAAAACAGGTTCAGAGAGATTAAGTAACTTGCCCAGTATCACACAGCAAGTAAGAGTTGAATCCTATTTGGTATGATGATAATGACAGGAAACCTCCTGTGTCGAGTAAAGAGATGGATGTCTTTGTGGTCCCTGCTTAGACAAATAGCCGGTCCTGGGTCCCACATAAAGTTCAGAGCCCCAGGGCTGGCTAGATGGCTCAGTAACTGTGCTGGCTACTAAGACAGTGAGTAAAGGTGCTTTTACTCACTCAAAGCCTAGTTCTCTGAGTTCAAATCCCCAGAACCCACATGGTAGAAATAGAAAGCAGATTTTTTTATAGTGTTCTCTGACTTCCACATGTGCATACATATGCATACATATGTACACACACTCACACACACTACAAATACATAAGTTAATAGTGAAACAAATGATATGAAATTTTGTTAATCATAATCATAATGCATAGAGCTGTTTCTCCCCAAGTTGCTTTAGGTCACGATGCCTTTATCACAGCAGCAGACTTATTAAGACATAAACCAATGAGGCTTTCCTGCCCACAGTTGCCTTGGTCAATGTATTTGCCACAGCAACAGAAATGAATCTAGAACACCTTGGCACAGGAAGGCATTGAACAAGGATGCACAAGGATGCTGATGCTGACAGTACCAAGGGACCCTTAAAGGTCACAGGCATGCCTGGCTGTCTTCTCACAGCCCAGCTGCTAACCCACAGAGCTTGCCCCACATGCTGGCACTCGCTGAAGGCCTTCATTATAACAGGAGTCTCTTGGTGGACACCTGGCAAATATTCTTTTAAAGAAAAGAAGATAGCGATTTATCTCTCTCTCTCACACCCACACCCACACACACACACACTTCTGCCCAGCCCTTCCCATTTTCATTTATTCTGAAGATCATTCTATAGCAGCCCATGGAGAACTAAATGTCATGCTCTCTACAAAGTTGCGTCTATTCTGCTGTGTGGATAATTGATGTAGTTAGCTCTTAAGCCACCTTGGTTGTTATCTGGGTTGGGAGGGGACACTAGTTTTCTTTCTCATTATGTTGATAAGATGCCTGACAAGTGCCACTTAAGGAAGGCTTTATCCTGGCTCACAGTTCTAAGGGTGCAGTCCATCACAGCAGGGGAGTCAGTGCACCGAGCAGTTGATCTCATTGTGTCCACAACCAGGAAGCAGAGAGAATAGAAGCTGGTGCTCAGTTTGCTTTCTCCTTTGTATTCATTTGAGGACACCATCCCATGAAATGGTGCCACCCACAGTTAGGGTGGGCCTTCTCCCCTCAGCCCAACCTAGACTCTCTCTCCTTCACAGGCATGTCCAGAACTCTGTGTCCTTGGTGAGCTTGTCTAGATCTTATCAAGTTGAAAAAAAATCACAATTACCCATCACAGTCAGTGTGCGAGTTACTTTTTCTTTCTCTTTTGCGGGCTGAATTGACTTGAAATTTCTCTTAGATTTATTTAGTTTGCCTGTGTAGGCATACACATGTGGAGACCAGAAAACAGCTTGTGGAAGGTGGTTTCTTCCCCCACCCCCACCATGTGTTTCCTGGTGGGCTCAGGTCATCAGACTTGGTGGCAGGTGCCTGAACCCAGTGAGCCCCTCGGGAGCCTGGCTTTTTCTCAGGGATTGTGCCAATTGACACATTCACCAGCAAGCCACGAAACCTGACTTTTCTGAGTTGATAAGTGAGGAACAAAGACATGTTTCTTCATGAGCTAATTTGTGTTTCTTTTATGAGTAAAGTTGAAAAAAAAAAGCCAATTGGTTTCACCTGGGTGTGGTGGCAAAGGTGCATATCTTTAATCTCAGCACTCTGGAGGCAGAGGAAGGTAACTTTGAGATCAAGGCCAGCCTGGTCTACAGAGTGAGTTCCAGGACAGCCTGGTCTACAGAGTGAGTTCCAGGCCAGCCTGGTCTACAGAGTGAGTTCCAGGACAGCCAGGACTATACAATAAAACTCTGTCTTGGGAGGGTGGGAGCAGAGAAAGAAAGAAAGAAAGAAAGAAAGAAAGAAAGAAAGAAAGAAAGAAAGAAAGAAAGAAAGAAAGAAAGAAAGAAAGAAAGAAAGAAAGAGAGAGAAAGAGAGCGAGAGAGAAAGAGAGAAAGAGAGAGAGAGAGAGAGAGAGAGAGAGAGAGAGAAAGAAAACAAACCTCACAGTTCCTCCTCCTTGCCAGCCTGTTATGCTGACCCTCTTAATTTGTGTCTGGATACTTGTTTCTTTTTCTTGTAAACTCCAAGAGACCTTTTACATGTGGCAAAATCAAACCCCTTGCTCAAGCTAGGAGTTGACAGTTTGTGGCTTCCTAATGGTGTTTTTCCGCACCGAAGAAATCTTAATTTCCATGTTGTTGCTATGCTTTGACTATAAAATTTCCCCTGTGGGCTCATCATCTGCGGGGCACTTGATTTGTGGCTTTTGCAACAACGTTTTCACAAGAGATGTCAACCAAGATCCGCTCACCCCAGATAGGGAAACCAACGACAGTACAGACAGAACAAACTAACATGTTCACCAAAGCCCCGTTGAACAAAGCAATGCGTTTACTGGGGTTACTTACAGGATCAAGGCTGGTTCAAAGACAGCTTTACCACCAGATGCTCACCGCAGTGTGGGCGGCTCAGAAAGCTACATCTTCCGGAACTCCACACATTCATCACTCAAACAACATCCCACTCCCTGACCCCCGGTAGACTCTTGCGTGTGAAAACTGGGTCCACAGTTAGTGGCACTGTTGGGGTGATGTTGTAGGAAGTGTCCTTGATGGAGGAAGTGTGTCACTGAGGGTGGGTTTTGAGAACTTCAAGACATGCCATTTCTAGTGTGTTCTCTCTGCCTTCTGCTATAATTTAAATTGTAGAGCCTGCCATGTGATGCTTCTCTTCCATCATGAACAATTATCTGTCCAGAGCTGTAAAGCGAAGAAGCTCTTTTATAAGTTGCCTTGGTCTTTTATCACAACAATAGAAAAATAACAAAGACAAAAGTTAGTACCAGGGAGAGGGTTATGTGTTAAGTTTTAATTACAGTGCCTAAGAGATCCTTAAAACAAGAATGCCACTAACCTGTAAGCTCCTTGCCCGAGGGCAGATACTTTCTGTGATGCTGGAAGCTGTCATTTATGGAAGACAACTCAACTGTCTTACCTGGGGTTTAATTGCTATGAAGAGATACCATGACCACCACAACTCTTATAAAGGACAACATTTACTTGGGACTGATTTAAGTTTCAGAGGTTTAGTCTATTATTATCACAGCAAGTAGCATGGTGGTATGAGGCAGATATGATGCTGGAGAAGGAGCTAAGAGTTCTACATCTGGATCTGCAGGCAGCAGAAGGAAACTGTGTTCCACTCAGGGCATGGCTTGAGCGGATGAGACCTCAAAAACCACCCTCACAGTGACACCTTGCTTCCAATAAGGCCACACCTCCTAATAGGGCCAAGTACATGAGTCTGTGGAGCCTATTCCTATTCAAACCACACAGTAACAAACTACATGTTTTCACTACCCTAAACAAGTTCATCTGATCCACCTACACTGGATGTACTTGATGACTTGTAGGCAGGAGAAACACAGGCAAGAGGAAGTATGTCAGGACATAAGATTGCCCTTGATTAGACCTGATGGAAGATATCATAAGTATCTTTATGGGTTTGCCTTTATAAGTTTCTGCAAAATGTGACTCGCCATCGCTTTCGGGGAACCCTGGAATGGACTTGGTCAGAGTGATTTAATTAAAGTATTTAAATCTTGCTTCCAGTTTGGCTCAAAGTTGTGGTAATGGTCTTGTGTGGGAAACACAATGGGGTTATCAGACTGCTGCTATGAAGAACCTGACATGGTTTTTCAGAGAAACGTGGAAGAGACTTTGGGTCTTAGGATGAGAAAAGCAGCTGAATGACGTAAGCAGGATTCATGAGGCAGTTCTAGCAGAAGCCTGAGTGGAAGTTCTGAGAGCAGTGTGGATTATGGAGGCCCAGCTCAAGAGCTTGCAGAGAGGAGCCATATTAGTAACGGAGCCAGAGACCGTTACTGTGATATTTTGGCAAGGAATATGGCTACCTTTTGTCCATGCCATAAGAACTTACGAGGCCAAATTGAACTTGTAACGGACTAATTGTTTTGGTGGAAGATATTTCAAGAGAGACTAATATTAACCATGTCAGATGGTTATTAATTATCACCCTTACACAGGTTTTCAGTGAAGGTGAGCAAAAGGGGCAGAGAGAAATACAGAATACACAGTGTGGAGAGGAAAGGACACTGGCAAGTTTAATGTTATACAGCTAAGGCTTATGCCGGAAAAGAGGTTGTAACTGGTTATATTAGTGTCATTAAGGTGGGGTCAGATCTGCATTGGAATAGGAGGGCTGCCCTCCATGCAAGACCCCACTCAGGGGAGCCTCCAGCCCGTGAAAGAAGAAGACCCAAGAATACTCTGCTCCTGGAAAGGAACAACAAACAAAAGCTTCAGCAAATGCGTTTCGGGGTAACCAGGGTCCAGCCCATGCTGGGAGATGAAGCTGCCTTAGTGCTGGCCTTAGGGTTAAAAAGAACACAAAAGTAAAGGGGGGCCGTGGACTCCTCCCCTGTGGTTACAGAGAGCGACTGAGGCCAGGCATGTAGCAGGGGAGGCCCCGCATGGAACACCCAAGAAGCTGTTGCACGAAGCTGTGAAAGTGAAGCCTGGGTATGTACGTTGGAGACCCCAACATATGTAGGACCCCAGTATCTTTTGGAGTGCCCGAGCTGGGAGACATCTGCCAAGGAGAGCTGCAGAGGAGGTGGGACCAGCCCAAGAGAAAGAGATATGTCTTGGAGGCAGCAAAGCTGGAAGGTCAGAGCCACCGAAGGCCTTTGACATCAGGATTCAGAGTTGCCCTGTTGGGTGTTGGTCTTGCATTGGTACAGTGTTTCCTTGCTATTACCCAATTCCTAGCTTTTGGAATGGCCATCGTATGTTGGAAATGCATACTTTTCTTTTTTTTATTTTATAAGGGGGTTACAGTGTAGATAGTGCCTTGAGTCTCAGCAGGAATTTGGACAGTGGAGTTTGTTGAGATTATGAAAGACTACAGGGATTTTTGAAGTTGGATTAAATGCATTTCCTCTTATGATGTAGCCATGAGACTATGGAAGCCGGGAGGGGAAAGTGTGGGTTTGAATGAGATGTCCCCCATATTCTTGGGTCTCTGAATACTTGGTTCTCAGTTGGTGACAGTGGGTAGGTTTAGGAAGTATGGCTTTGCTGGAAGAAATTTGTCACCAAGGGGCTGGGTTTGAGCTTTCAAAAGCCATTTGATGCTCTCAGTGCTCGCTCTCTCTCTCTCTCTCTCTCTCTCTCTTTCTCTCTCTGTGTGTCTTTCTCTTTCTCTCTGTCTCTCCTTCTCTGTCTCTCCTTCTCTGTCTCTCCCTCTTTCCATGTCTCTGTCTTTCCTTCTGTCTCCGTCTCTGTCTCTTCTCTCTCTGCCTCTCCCTCTCTCTGTCTCTCTGTCTCTCCTCTCTAAGTCTTTCTGTGTGTCTCTCTGTGTCTGTCCCTCTGTGTGTGGGTGTCTGTCTTTCCCTCTCTGTCTTTCTCTCTGTCTCTCTATCTCTCTCTGCTTTCTGTTTGCAGTTTGCTCCTGCCACCTGCTACCTCTGCTCTGCAATCACAAACTTATTCCCCTAAAACTATAACCCAAATAATCCCTTTCTTTTCTAAGTAGCTTTGGTCATGATGTTTTATCATAGCAATAGAAAAGTAAGACACAGCATGTAAGTCAAGTTGCTTTGGCTCCACATTTGTTGAAAGTGAGCTACAGAGCAACTTTGCATTTTGGAAGCAGTTATTCGATGAGTTTAATAAATAATCCACTTAAGCCAGTCATTAGAAACTACACATCTCCAACTGTTTCTTTCTACTTTCATTCTCTTCTTTCCGTCTCTTCCATTGATGAGTCTTTTTAGTTGTTTTGCCTTAATCACTACAGCTTTGTTCTATTTTAGTATTGGTAGGTGTGAACCCATTCTTCTTCTTTTTTTTTAAAGAATGCTTCTCTTTATTCTTGCTTGGCTATATTTATATGCATGGGCTTTATAAGGAGACTGACTCATTCCAGAAAGGAAGAACTGGTTTCAGAGATGGTGTGGTTGAGCAGGGGCTGCCACTGCCTGCTCTGGTCCTGATGCAGAGTCTTATCAGAAAGAATGAGACCTTGATGGACAGCTCCAGCTAGCCTGGGGCATTCTTTCTTCTCTCTCAATAGCTATGGAGAGATCTCTGGAGGATAGAGAGATGAAGGAGTCAGGAAAGGAGGACAGGAAGCCAGAGGAAAAAAGAAAGGTGAAAGAAAATCTTGAAAGCAAGGAAGAGAAGAGGCATGTCATGGGGCTAAGGGAATCATTCTCTGGAGGAGATGACCAAGGGAAACAGCAAAAACCAAGGATGGAGGGACCCTTGTGACAGCAGGAAAAGTGGGTGAGTGGGAAGTGGACTGCTGAGAGGCCTGCATGGGATTGGGGTGGCCTGGAGCTGTGCCCTTAGGGCTCTGGTAAGAGGAGGCAAAATACAATAAAAGGAATCAAAGTTAGGAGCTCTTAGCAGTCTCTCAAGGCCTGTGTGAAGGAGGTGACATCTCAAGTCCCTGCTACAACAATACAGGGGCCCTGCCTCCAGGGAACCTCGAGGCTGAGTGGGCTTTCTGATTGGCTCACACATCCTCCGGAAGGAACACAGAGCTGTGTTCACAGAGCTGCATGCAGGGATGTCTCTCCTCTGGAGCTGCAGCAAGTATTGCATCGAGGCATCGGCTCTGCTTCATTAGATGTTCGGACTCTCCACACAGAAGATGGTGGTGTAGAGCTTTGCTCCGGAAGGCCAGCGCAGGGTCAGAGATGTGCCAGTACGGGACGCAGTAAACACTGGAGAAGGAAGGAAGGCTGGAGGAGCCTACGTGGAGGCTCAAGCATAAGGGTCCAAAAGGGTATGTGGGTGAGAGGGGCCCCAAGAGCTCTCACCATAAGCCTCAGTGGCCCAGGCAGAGCCTTACAAAGGAATTCTCACTGGGAGAAGAAGTCTCTGTGCCAGTGCCCCGTAGTGCAGGTGGAGAGGGTGCTTTTACCAATTCACACTGTCAACCTTCCCAGCAGGAGCCCCTATTACTCTCTACTCTTAAAATGGCCCTTCCTGTGTTCTGTGTTCTGAGTTCTGAGATTTCACACCATTTGGAAAACAAGATCCTGCTTGCCCACCCCATGGCTGAATATGCTTTTTCGCTCTGCAGCTGGAATGAGGTCCAAGCCCTCTCCCTCCCTCCTAACTTTCTACATGAACTACTAAGGCTCAGAGAGTGCATTGAGCATTCCAAAGCTACCCGATGGTGACCCCAGTTACCAATGTGTCCAGCAACACAACAACAGGTCAACAAATGGAGTTTAATGGCCTTACTTACATTAGCGATTCATGAATCAGGCAACATTGCATCTGTGGAACAGTAAGATGTCCGGCCAAGGCTGGCCTCTTGGCAGGAGCAGGGAAACAACATGAAAGAAAACCAAAACAAAACAAAAAAACCCCTAGGTTTGTTTACCGGGTGTGATGGTTCAGCATCGTTATCCCAGCTGCTCCAGAGGCTGAGGTCAGGGGGATTGCAAACCTGAAGCCAGCTTGGACTACATAGCCAGACTATCTGGACAATAGACAGACAAACAAGCAAATAAATAAATAAATAAATAGGGGTGGGAGCTAGCTCAGTGGTAAAGTGCTTAAAACCCAGCCTGGAGGACATAGCCAGACCATCTTGATAATTAATTAATTAATTAATTAAGGGTGGGGAGATAGCTCAGTGGTAAAGTGTGCCCTGTATGTACAGGTCCTGGGTTCAATCTCCACACCTGCAGGTTTCTTTCCTTCTAAAAGTTACTGCCATGTGGCTGGCCTGGAGACCTGGCTTGCCTGCCTTCATTTCTCATAGGTCAGATGTAAGAAGCAAGTAGCTGAACCTCCATTTGGAGACAAGAAAGCTTAACACAAGTCACTCCATCTTGAGTTGTCTATTGAAGTCTCATGCGGGAGTTCAGAGTAAGTCAATGGCCCTCCATAAATCTTACTGACAATAGAATGTGGCTCTCTCTTCCTGGCAGCTGGATTTTTTCTATGTCTGGGCTCCCTGTTGTGTTGTTAACATCATGCCCCAATCCTGCCCTTTTCCTTGTGGGTCCTGCCTGCTGGATGCCCGGGTGGGCAGATGGGGTCATTTTCCATCCTAATATTCAGTACACTTTGATTTTAAGGACTGTTTATTTCAGTTATAGTGGATGGTGTGTGTGTGTGTGTGTGTGTGTGTGTGTGTATACAACATGTGATTTGGGGAAGGAAGCCACTGATTCAAATCTATAGGGTGTAAGTGGGCTTTAGTAGAAAATGTTCTTGCTGAAGATTAAGCTCTTTCTCTGGAAATCTCTCTCTTTCTAAGCCTTAATTTCTCAGTCTCTCAATAGAAGAGGTTGAATTAAGTACTCCCCCAGGGCCCCTCTAGCTCTGCCCTGCTCTGATTTTTCTTTTACTTTTTTCTTCAATTTGTGTTATTTAGTTATTCATTCACAGTTGTATGTGTGTATGTATTTTTATATGTGTGTATGTGTATATGTGATATGTGTGTATATGTATGTGTATGTGTGTGTATGTGTGCATGTACGTGTGTGTGTATGTGTATATATATGCATGTATGCATGTATGTGTGTATGTGTGCATATATGTGTGTATGTGTATATGTGTGTATGTTTGTGTATTGTGTCTATCTGTATGTGTGTGTATGTGTGTGTCTTTGAATGTGTGTATATATGTGTGTGTGTACATATAACATACTTTGATCACACACACCCATTATCCTCTTCCTCTTCTCACTTTTCCTCTTCTCCAATATTCCCCCTCTGTCTTAGGGTTTTTATTGCAGTGATGAAACACCATGAGTAAAAACAAGTTGTGGAGGAAAGGGTATATTTGGTTTACATTTCTACATGGTAGTCCATCATTGAAGGAAGTCAGGACAGGAACTCAAACAAGGCAAGAACCTAGAGGCAGGAGCTGATGCAGAGGCCATGGAGAGGTGCTGCTTATTGGTTTGCTCTCCATGGCTTGTCCAGCCTGCATTTTTATAGAACCCAGGTGCCACTCACAGTAGGCTGGGCCCTCCGCCATTGATCACTAATTAAGAAATGCCTTACAGCTGTATCTTATGAAGGCATGTTCTCAATTCATGTTCCCTCCTTTCAGCTGACTCCAGCTTATATCAGATTGACATAAAACTGGACAGCACACCCTCCAGACTTTGATGTCTTGTGTATTCACACTGCTCACAACCAGTGAGTGTGTTATGTACACAAACAAGGGCAACCTTCCAGTGCACACCACTGAGGAATAGAACACTTCTCTCTCTCCACAATATTCACCGCCTGTAGCTTCCCAGGGAGGGGTGGAACCTCGTAATCCACTTCTTGAGGCATGATGACATGTTGATGGGCCCAGTCCTGTGCAGACACCCACTGCTGTTGTGAGCCCATGTGTAGAAGACAGGGATTCACAGTCTCCTTTCTAGCCTCTGCTCTCCTCCTCTGGATGCTCTCTGAGCCTTGGCAATATAGATGTACCGTTTAGGGCTGGGGTTTGCAGACCTCCCAAGAATATCAACCAAACATGGCATAAGTTACAATAAAAACTAGGCATGAACCCTCATAGAAGGCTGGACAAGGCAACCCAGTAGAAGGAAAGAGATCCTAAGGGCAGGCAAGAGAGTCAGAGACACCCCTCACTCTCATTGTGAGGAGTCCCACAAGAACACCAAACTACAACCATAACATACATGCAGAGGACTCAGCTCAGATCCAGACAGGCTCTGTGACTGTTGACCCAGTCTCTGTGAGCCCCTGTGAGTAAGGCTGGACTTTGGTCATTTACTCGCAACACTTTGACCAGCTAGAAGTCTCTGCATTTACCATTGCCTAGTGCAGGCAGGAGCATCTTACAGCAGCACTAGTTTATGGGTCATCCCTGTGCCTTCTGCTGGGCAGATGGATGAGAGTGGGCAGGGTGTCTGTCCACTAGGTGCTTCTGCACATCTCATTCGTAGAAGGACACAGCTGCTGAGCAGGGTTCCAATCCCACAGTGAGAGAGGCCAGAGATAGAAAGGCCTGTCCAAGAGAGAGCACTCTATATGGTCAGGCCAACTCCCCGCTGTCACGGTCACAGAAAGAACAATGATGCTTTGCTATCTCAACTTCCCAGAGGGGAACTAGGCTTTGGGACTGTTGAGGACATTAGTTATCACCTGAAGGGTGCAAAATCTGTGAGGTGAGTCAGGAAGGGGTCCAGTTCCTAATGAGAGAGGTATCAGAGCTGAGGAGACAGCTCATCCAGTAGTGTGCTTGCCTCAAAAGCATGAGGTCCTGAGTTTGATCCCCAGAACCCATGTTAAAAAGTGGAGTGCAGTCATCTGCTTATGATCCCAGCACTGGGGAAACACAGACAGAAGGATTCCTGGGGTCTGCTAGCCAGACAGCCTCACATGATCAACAAGTCCCAGGCCAGTGAGAAACTTTTAAACACACACACACACACACACACACACACGCACACGCACACGCATGCACACATGCTGGTACATGCATGAGCACACGTGTGTGTGTGTGTGTGTGCACACTCACACACACATACACATGACAGACAGACAAGAATCAGAGAAAAATCAACCTAAAGCATAATTTTGGAGATAATTCTTTGCATGAATTCAGAGCCTTGCATGAAGTTCTGGCCAGCTCAGAGTTTTGCAGACCTTTACATCACAGATGTACTCTCTTTTAGTTGTTCCTAGAAGACTGACCCTCTGGCCTTTCTCCTTAGCATGTTAACCAAGTTAAGGCAGGGCTGTAGGAGCTGGGATTCCCAGAGTGTCTTCGAAGACAATTGAGGAATTCTTTGTCCTCTGATGAAATAGTCCAGGTGGAGGTGGCTTGTCATACAGATATATAAGGACCCAAGTACCTTCTGCTGTGTGGCTCAGTTGACCTACATCCTAGGTTGCCATGGTGACATGGTCTCAGATCTACAGTTTCTCTTAGTCTGTTCAAAATCTATAACAAAATACCTTAGACCAAGAAATTTGTAAAAAAAAAAAAAAAATGAGATTTATCATTTTATGGTTCTAGCTAGACCCAATGCTTGGGACATCCTGTTCTGTTCCGTTGTTGTCATCTTTCTATCTGTCTTCTCCTGGTGGTGGGGATAAGTAAGCTCCTTTGAGCCTGTTACAGGCACAATTCCCTAGCCAGGAACACCTTTAACCACAGCACTCAGGAGACAGAGGCAGGCAGATCTCTCGCAAGTTTAAAGCCAGCTTGGTCTACATAGCAAATTCCAGGCTAGCCAAAGCTACATAGTGAAACCCTGTCTCAAAAAAAAAAAAAGTAGTGTGGATGCAAATGGAGAGCCCAGTCTGACATTCCAAGATCTTGTCTCTTTGCATTACAGACACCCCTGATTTATGATGGTCTGATATCATTTTTAATAGACTTTGAATTTTTATCTTTTCCCCAGTAGTAATACATAGTACAGCATTCTCGCCATGCCAGATACCAACAGCAAGCCACATTGTGGCTCCCAGCAGCTACGCAATCACAAGGGGAAACAACAGAATTGTGCAGTGGCCTGAATTGCCAGCCATCTTTAAATGCAAGTGCTTAACAAAGAATGCAAGACAATCCCTATTGTATTATAAAATATGTTCTATGAGCAGGCCACGCATCTCTCCTGGGCAGTAGAGCTGGTCCTGGCTGTGGGGGTTGCAGATGTGAGAGCAGGAAAGTTGGCCCTGCCCCTCATCAGCTGCAGTACTCAAGAGAGTGGGTCCTGAACTTCACCCAGGCAGCACAATCGAGCTGACCCTGCTGGCATGGGTGTGAGTGAGCCAGTCCCCAGGGTGTGAGAACAGGAGAGCTGGCTCTGCCCCTTGCCAGCTGCTGCATTGGGTGAGCTAGCCAGGGCAGTGCCGAAGAGCATGCCCTGATGGTGTGGGTGCGACCGGGCTAGTGGGCTGAGTGACTCAGGTACCACCCAAGGCCCAATCCAAGGCTTTGTGTTGGCCCACCTCAACATCTACCCTATCTGTGAACTTTTGGAGCACACATCGGGGCCTATCCTGCAGATCCAAAGCTGCAGGATCTCCATCGTACTGAGCAACAACAGGATGTCTTCGAGGAGTTCTAGTGAGGAGTCAGTATTGATAGTGTAGCAGAAGCCGCAGGCCTCGAACCAGACCAATGACTCATTGCAACGGACATTTGCAAGAGGTGTGGACAAAAGGGTGTACTGAGGGACATACTGTCACACACTATAGCTTCCACAATGAGATATTTTTCTTTTGGGGGGATGGGAGGTTGCAAGGGTAGAGAGTGGGTATGAAGGGGTGTGGAGATGAGTGGGATTGGGGTGCATGATATGAAAGTCACAAAGAATCAATGAACATAAAATAAAATAAATGTTCTTTGCTGTATTGATTTGCCCAATTGCAGGTTCATGAAGGCGTTCTGAGAATTTTGAAGTAGGTTAGACTAAGATATACCTTTGGGAAGATGAGTTGTCAATCACATTTTGACTTTACATTTACTTACTTGTTCATATATACCCAAGTATTATGGGTTATTATGGGTTTTCTTTGAGATGGGTTTTCTTTGTGGTTATCTACATAACCACAGCTGGTTTCCAATTTTCTTTGTAGCCCAGGGTGGTCTTGAACTCACAATCGGGCCCCAGCTTCCAGACTACTGGGATTATAGTATTATGGATTACCAGGCTTCTTACAATGTTTTCACTCTTCTGCAGGCTCACTGAGGCATGACCTGATTGCAAGACGAGGCGCATCTGTACTGCACTGGACGTTAGAGAGCAGCACGCAGATTCTGCCAGGCACAAACAATCAGGCCACAGTGTTCATTCCAGCCTGGAAATGGGTCCCTCTCTTGGCTTACCTTCTACTGAAGAGAACAAACACTGAAAGGATGCATATAACGCGTGTGACTGCCTCATCGGCTGGACAGCATGCACCCTGGGCAGCATCATACAGCCTCGTAACAGGGGAGCAGTGAGACAGACATCTGGCAAGCTAGCAGTGCCTACATCTTTGAAAATGTTGTCAGCCTTCAAGTTTCTGTCTTCCTGAGAATCCCTTTGTGATTTATTTTCCTATCGGCGTCTGCCTCTGTATAATTGTTCCTTCCCACCTCTTCCTCTCCCACACCCCACCCCTCCCCTCCACTTACCTCGTGTCTTTCCCTCTGATGTCAAACTCAGAGGATAAATACTATGGCACTTCCAGGTTCCATGAGTCGGGGCACGGCAGAGCTAGTCAGGATGGGGACTGTGGGCATCCTTCTCTGAGGTCTTCCTTCTCTAAGCCTCCCTCACTCTAAATAACCTCAGGAGCAAATAACCTGAGGGACTGAGGAGACGGCAAGGTTGCCAAAGAGCTGGATGGGCAAACGTAAAGGCCAGACTTTGTTTCCTAGAACCCATTTCTTAAAAAGATGTGTGGTAACCTCCACATATAATCCCAGATCTGGGGAGGCAGAGGCAGGAGGAGCCCTGGGGCTCACTGCCCAGCCAATCCAGACTATTGGTGCACTCACCAAAGTGGAGCTCATTGTTTCTGAGCAACAACACCCAGAGCTGTCCTTTGTCTTCTACATGTGTGAGTATCTAAATTCACACTCACTACCACCACCATCATCATCACCACCACCACCACCATCATCACCACCACCATCATCAGTACCACCACCATCAGCACCACCAAATACATTTGAGAAATAAGTTGAATGTAAAGCAAGCACTGATTTTGTAAGGAGGGGACATAAGATTTATGTCTGATTCTATGTTACTAGTTGTGTGTTCCCCTGACCTTGCAGTTATCTGTCAGAGAGGGACAGGGAGGGAGGGAGGGAGGGAGGGAGGAAGGGAGGGAGGGAGAAAAATAGAGAGAGGATGGAGAGAGGGAGGGAGAGAGGGCAGATCTTCACCTGTGATCCCTAAAATGTTTCAGTGAGTCTGACACAAGCTCAAGCTTCGGCAAGAACATTTAGACACTGGGGGGCTTTGACTATGCTTGCCTTCTAGTCTGGGAAGGCCTGACCACTGTCTGACATCCTCTGGCAGTTAGTCCTGCTGGGGGTTCTGATGCTTTTGAGCAGGTGGCTGGCTTTTCTCCTGTAATTGTGGTTTGTGACTCAGGCTCACCCCAGTCTTTCCTCCTCCTGGGAGCCCTGGGCTATGATTTTACTCCAAAAAGGACTAATATTCTCAGCCCAGGCTGCTACTAGCTGGCCCTGCTTCAGGTAAATCTCTTGCAGGGGTTTTCCAAACCGTACCCGCAGTCTTCCTTTGAACTCCAGGCAGCAGGGCAAAGGATGGGGAGCTGGGATTTCCAGAGAGGCCTATGTTTTTTCTACTCAGAGCCCAGACCTGGGCAGACATGTTTCCTTCAGTCTCTGCTGACAGCGTCCACCTTGACGCTGTGACTTTGGCTCTTCTGCCATCTAGTTTTCCTGCTGGAGTCTCAGGGCGAGCTTCCCACATCGATTGGGCCTTCACATGAGCTTTATAACGCAGGACAGGTGAATCAGTGGCTGAAAGTGCTTGCCGAGCCTCAAGACCTGAGTTTGATCTCTGAACTTTGTGGTTGAAAGAGAACCGACTCTCGAAAGTTACTTACGATCCAGCTTCTACAGGCGCACCCACAGTCACCTCTCTCCCGCTCCCTCTCCCTCTCCCTCCCTCCCTCTCTCTATCTCCCCCCCCCCCCCCCCCCCCCCCCCCCCCCCCCCCCCCCCCCCCCCCCCCCCCCCCCCCCCCCCCCCCCCCCCCCCCCCCCCCCCCCCCCCCCCCCCCCCCCCCCCCCCGTCTCTCCCTGCCCCCCCCCATATGTGCACGTGTGTCCGCGCCTGTGTGCTGATAGTAAAGTAAATCTCAAGACCTTACCAGAAGGAAGTGGGCTAGGAGCCACATTTGTGCTTTAACGTTCTTACTTCTGTTCTCCCTTCAGGGAGGACCCTTGGAGACAGCCCTGACCTTCCTACAGCTTCAGCGCTCCGTGAGACAAGTGTCTGTTCCATCCTGTCTGGTTTCACGTCTTGGGATGTTCGGGCGTGGTGGCTGGTGGGCCCGGATGCCCCACTGCTCTGGGTTTTCTTTCCCCTTCTTCACTCCACAGCTTCCCCTCAGCTTCGCTCCCGTCCCCTGAGTGTCTCCTCATGGACTATTCTGGAAGGTTTTCCTCAGTGCTCCTGGTTGGCCTTCCCCAGCTTCTCTCCCTCTGGCTCTCGCTCTCAACCGTGGCCAGTGGATCCATCTATACACCCCACTGGCCTGACTCTGTACCCTGGCCTTACTGTCTGCGCTGTTTTACGCAGCGCTCAACCACTACTTTCTACTTGTCCAAATGTACTCGGCCTGGAGCCAGTTTAGGTCAGAGCCTTTTATCATCTCTATGGAGACTGCCTTCTTTGAATCACTATGAACATCATGTTTTTGTTTTTGTTTTTTAAATCAAGTTTAATTCTTAGAGATTGAATGTCATCAGTGTACCTGGTGCCCAGCCCCGGCACAAACTGGCCACAAGCTATCCTGGCAGGTCCAGAATTTGGCCAACTTCCTGTTCCCTAGATGGATTTGAGAAATGTGTGAGAATCTTGGCAGGAATTAGTCAGGAGGAAGGCTCTGGTGTTAATTGGAGGGTCATTTCACTTTTGCCAATGTTCCTGGCTCACCCGGAACCTGGCGAGAACTTCATTGGACTGGCTTCTTCGGGAAAGAGTTCACTGAATGGTTCTCTCCTGAGGGAATCCTCCTGGGGACTTTGTGGGTGTTGCCTCTATCAGAGACAAAGGAACTGTGTCCTTCCACTGGGTACCAGTTTTCTCCTGTATCAAACTGAGGGTAGCCCCTCCCCCTTCACGTGTGGTGAGGGGAGGTGGGTGTCTATGCAATTTTTACACATCACAAGAATTTTCTGCTCTTTGGGCCAGAAGGTGACTAGAAATCACCAAGACCCTGCCCTGGGGCTTGTGATGGAGGGCTAAGGGCCACGTTCCTCGTTTCTATCAACAAAACCCACAAAACAACCAGATGGCAATTTCCCAAAGTGGCCACCCTATTGCCTTAGCATGAGATGACTAGAAAGGAAACTTCCAGTGACCTCATCATGGCCGTGAATCAGAATCCCACTTAGAGCGGGGCTCCTTGTTACTGCCGCGAGGTGGTTTTAAAAGGAACAGTCCCTGCAGGCTCATATATTTGAATATCTGATCTATTAGGAAGTGTGACCTTGTTGGAGGAAGTGTGTCACTGGGGGTGGGCTTTGGGATTTCAAATGCTCAAACCAGACCCAGTGTCTCTCTCTTCCTGCTGCCTGCGGATCCAGAGGTAGAACTCTCAGCTCCTCTCCAGCACCATGTCTGCCTGCGTGCTAATGGTGACCATGGATTAAACTCTGAACCTGTAAGCCAGCCTCAGTTAACTGCTTTCATTTGTAAGAGTTGTTACGGTCACAGAGTCCCTTCACAGCAATAGAACACTAAGACGCACAGCCTAACTCAACCCACTCCACCTGGCACGGCCCTCACGTGCTTGTCCCTTCTCTGTCACAGTGACAAAATATCAGAGGTGACCAACTGAAAAAGACAAAACACGGGAATGGTTTGGCTTGCCTCACACTTTGAGTTTCTGCTCGTGTTTCACCTGTTGCTTTGGGCCTGTGGTGAGGAACCCAGGATGGCGAGAAGCTGCTTACTTCCCGGAAGGCTGAGGGAGATGGAGATGGGGGAGGGGGAGGCCAGAGTCACAGTCCAGGCCCAACGCCCCACGACCAAACTTCTTTCCTCAAGACTGCCTCTCTGAAAGGCTCCACCTCCCACAGCATCAGGACAAGGACCTTTCAGTGCTCTGTACTCCAGACCCTCACCCAGAAACTCCAGGGCTGGAGCCCTGCACTTTGGGGCTTCCCAGAAATGCACACAACGGGATCCCTTCAGGGCTCCAAGCGACCCTGGTTCCCACTCTCCTCCTACACCTAGATGACACTAGCACGCCTGTGTTTGCATGGCTCCACTCACTCCCCAAAAGGGCGTGTGGGGGTGTGGGTAAGCCTCCTTTGCTGTCAAGCACCACAAATGAACCCCATCTGTCTCAGATCACAGGGGATCTGAGCTGGGCAGATCCAATTTCTAATTAATAGCAGGGGCCTTGGGAGGAAGGAAGATGGTGGCGGAGGCTCCAGGAGCCGTGGTTCTTGGCATGCTTGGTTCTGACATTCTTCCCAAGGATGGTCAAATGAGGAAGGACTGCCTCTTACCTCAGCATACAAGTTCAGATTCTTGGGAGGGAAACAATCTGACTGGCTAGCTCCGGTCAGCAGCTAGTTAAATGTCTGGCACCCAGCAGAGGGTCTGGACCACAGAGAGACGCTGTGAGTGACAGGCGGCAGTGGGGAAAATTTGTACACAAAGTCATCTGCTGTTGACTCACTCCTCTCGGGAGAGCCTACTCCCCATTTCCCCCAGAGACCTGGGGGTTGGTTCTGTCACTCCATTCAGCACTCATGGGAGCACTCATTGATGCTTCAAGGGTACCAGGCTTGTGGAGGATTCTGGGATGGAAGCCGTCCTCACCAGCTTTCCGAGAGAGCAAGCACAATAGACTGAAGGGCCTGGGCCCCAGGAGGGCCCAACTGAGGTGAGGCCCATCCCTGGGAATTCAGCCTGTCTCTCTCTTCACTGGCCAGGGGATGCTTGAGCTAACTGGCATAGACAGTCACAGAAGGGACGAGAAGATGTTAACCTGCCCGACAGGTGGGTGGCTTCTTTTTCCTTTTCTCTCACTTTTATTTTAGTGTGTGTGTACACAAAGTCATGCTCCATGGTATATACATGGAAGTCAGATGGTAACGCGTTCTCTCCTTCCACCATGTAGGTACGGGAGATCAAACAGATTAGCGGGCTCTGCACCAGGCATCTTCACCCTGCTGAGCCACTCTGCAGCCCGTGGACGGCTTCCCTATGCTCATCACACAGAGGGAGATCTGCCCTTGAACCTGCTCTGGACCTCCGTGAGAAGTCCACTCAGGTCAATCCTTTGCTTTTGGCTCCCAAACTTATCCCTTACCCCCAAGTCCCCTTGGGACTTTCTCTAGCTGTCTCCAAACCAAAATATCTCCCCACTTTTTGAAGGCCTAACCAGAGGCCCTGTTGTTATTTTTGTTCCTATTCTTGCACTGGTCCCTGTGGAAGGAAAGGAAAAAATGTCACCTAGATAAAGACACAAAACATTAGAAGAGAAGAAAACGAGTAGTGACATTTAGAAAAGTTTAGCAGGGGAGGGGGGGGGATGGCCTGGCAGGGCTGAACTTGTGAGGCAGGGCTAGAGCCCCAGGGGACTAGGAACAGTCAGAGGGTGCCCAGGAATCCACAAGAGGACCAGACCCCTTACCAAGCCTTCTCTCACTGTGTTAGACCTGACTTTGCTCCAACTTCTGGGGAGGGACAGTGTGGTTGTTTGTAACCCCTGTACAGCACCTCAATGGCCACAAATACAGCCTTCCTTAGGATGAAATGTTTAGGGGAGAGGTATCGTGGGTACCAGATCACCTGGCCGCGCTGTCTTGTTTCTGGTTCTTTAGATTCAGGGTATCATCTTAGACAGCTTATCCATGCCGCTGTCTGTCACAAGGCTTACCACTCTCAGTTTCACACAGACACACAAACAAGACTCAACTCTTCTCTCTCCTCTCAGTTACAGCAAGCAGCCCTCCAACTGGTCCAATTGGCCTGGGTTGGGGGCAGGGGCGGGGGTCTCACCTCTGCCAATTTCTATCTTACTCTGGTCACAGAGCCAGAATGGGAACGAGCAGTTCTTTACTGAGAAACCAGGGAGTGAATGGCTCCAAGCAAGTTAATACCTGTCCTTTATCTATCCATCCCTTCTCTCTGGTCTAATCATTCCCATCTAACTTGAAGCCCAACTGCCATTTGTATTCTGTAACAGTCCCCAGACCCTGTTGCCCAGGTCTCTCTGTTCCTTACCCACTACAGTACAGTGAACCTACAGACCTGCTGGCTGTTCAGAGTTCAAGGTGCTCTGTCCTTTCCAACCACGTTCAACACCACTCCCCCATCCCACACCTCCTCCCACTCCTATCCTACCCCAATCCAACTCTGCCTGCTGTGCCAGTCAGGTTTTGTTTGTTTGTTTGTTTGTTTGTTTGTTTTGTTAGAGGAGCAACTTGGGGTTCACAGGGTCTGTTTCCACTCGCCGGAGCATCCCTTGTGAGCAGCCGTGTGTGAACAGGTATCTGTCATTTAGTACTTGGATTGCGACTGGCTTAGCTTTTTCCCACTTGGGGAGGTGAAAGAAGAGAGGGATCATAGGTGACTTGCTCCATCGTGTGAGGAGAGAGGAGGCTGCACACCTCCTCAGGCCATGGTGGGTGCAGGCTACTCCTGGACCATTCTCATTTTAGCCTGTCGAAGCATCTGCTGCCTTCCCTCCAAAACTCTGTGTGTGTGTGTGTGTGTGTGTGTGTGTGTGTGTGTGTGTGTGCACTTGTGAAGGCCAGAGGTCAGTGTCTTCAATGGCTTGCCACTTTCTTTTTTCTTTAAAGACAGAATCTCTCACTGAACCTGGCTCATTGATCCAGCTATTCTGGCAGGACAATGTGTTTCAGGAACCTGCTACTGATCTCTGCTGCCACTGCCTGGTTCTAGGTGTCTGAACTGAGGTCTTCATGCCTTTGTGGCAGACTGAGTTTCCATACATGATGTGAACGTATTCATGTTGGGCCACTGTAGATTTAGATGCAGTTTTAGAAGCATTCAGAGGGAACCCAGGTTCCTTCGACTCGATTTCCCATGAGAGCATCTTGTAAAAACTCTCATCTCTTATGCAGAGTTCAGACACCGATACAAGTGAGACATTTCTGTCACTGCAGGGATCAGAGTGGCCCCTGTTATAGTCATACCCTCTTCCCTCTCCCACCCGGACCGGGACTCTAGTGGTGTAACCACTGAGCTGTTTTCCATGCGTGTAGCTGTGCTGTCTGCAGAGCTCAACACCAGCTTTAGGGAATCGCCTCTTCCCTCTCAGCAGAACCAGGACTCACCCAGGCTGCTGTGTGAACTGGCGGCTCCTTTCTTCTTGTTGCCAGGTAACACTTGACAATGGAATAGAGGCAGTCTGTTTCTCAGTCATTTCCCTGCTGGAGGATACCTGGGTGTTTTCCAGTTTTAGAAGACACCGATGGAGCTGCCACACACGTTTGTGTATGTTTTTGGGGAGGTTTATTTATTTTTTATTTTATGCTCACATGCTTTGCCTATGTATACACCACAGGTGTGCGGTGCCCGTGGAGGTCAGGAGAAGGTGGTAGGTTCCCAGGAACTGGAGTTATAGAGAGTTGTGCATTGCTCTGTGGATGCCGGGAATCACACCAGAGTCCTCAGCAAGAGGAGTAAGTGCTCTTAACCATGGAGCCATCTCTCCAGTCCTTAAATACAGTTTCTTTTTTCTGTTCATCGTTTATTGTGGTGTGATATATGTGTGCACGTATGCACGTGCATACCAATGCACTTATGTGGAGGTCAGAGAGGGAGTCGGTCTCTCTCTCTCTCTCTCTGGATTATAGAGATGGAACCCAGCTCACCATTTAACCCGTGAAGCTGCGCCTCCAGCCCAGCCTACATCATTTAGCTGAACAGTGTCTTCAGTTCTGTGGGATCAATACCCAGAAGGGCATCCACTCTGTTGTAAGTCATTGTTTAGTTTGTAATAGAACGTCCCACTCGCCTCCCACAGGGGCAGCACTAACCACATTCCACAGCGACAGGGGAGTGACCCAGAGGCTCTGGCCTCTTGCCTGCACTGGGTGCATTACCGACTTTTATTTTAGCTACTGGGTTGTCTTGGAAGCTGCCTCACTGCAACGGGAACCTCCGCTCCCTTCAGAGTGAGCATCTTTACACGTGCCGGACTGCCAACCACGCCTTCTCCAGCCAGCTCCCTCTTCATGTCTCCCCTTTCCTAATCGCACTACACTCCTGGGTGGTGGTGTTTGTTTTACATGTCTTAACTTATGTGGGGGTGGCCCATGTCTTTAATCCAGGACTTTCGAGGCAGAGGCTGGTGGGGCTCTTTTCGAGGCAGAGGCTGGTGGGGCTCTGTGAGCTCAAGGCCAGTCTGGTCTACATAGTGAGACCTTATCTGATATATATCAGATATACATATATTTCTAAGCATATTTTATTATAATATAAACTTTATTATATAAGACTTAAGTAAAGAAACTTCATACACTAAAGTTAATCTAACCCAAAGTCTATATATCTCAATGAACTTCTCTACGGTCCTTTACAACGGAGGCTGTGTAATGTCACATTGGATTTTACACTTTGACTGTTTATACATTTCAACTGGGGCTGGATTACAGGTTCAGAGGTTCAGTCCATTATCATCAAGGCTGGAACATGGCAGCCTCCAGGCAGGCATGGCACAGGAGGAGCTGAGAGTTCTACATCTTCATCTGAAGACTGCTAGCAGAATTCTGGTTTCCAGGCAGCTAGGAATAGGGTCTTAAAGCCCACTCCCACAGTGACACACCTGCTCCAACAGGGCTACACCTTCTAATAGTTCCGCTCCCTGGGCCAAGCATGTACAAACCATCACCCACAGCCTCCAGGCCTGTGGGTTTTTAAGAAGGACTAAAGTAAGAGTATAAAGAACAAAGGGTGCCAGGGACAAGGCTGAGGGCACAAAGAGCTTTTGGGAAGGGCCTGGGTGGTGGCTGTCAGGAGTGATAGGACCTAAGAGACCTGCCCACTTGTTCGGGGCTTGTCAGGCATGGGATAGTATCACCCTGAAATTTCAGTGCCCTCTCTCTGCCCCCATGAGACTTCTGCAGTCTCCTGGGATCAGACCCCAGAGCAGGGAGATTGGCCTGAGAACCAGAAACCTGGCACGGGGCCCAGATGTGTGACACTTGAATCCTGGGGAAGGTGGCTGAATGGCTAGGCCCATGGGGCCTCCTGGGACAGCCAGAGACAGGGAGGGGCAGCTCATATTTCAGCACTGCCTGCCTGTGTGACCTGAGCTTTGATTGCAGAATCACACCAGGACTTGTCCCCAAAGGGTGACAATTTCCACCATTCCACAGGGACCACTCTGGACATTAGACTCTGTAGCTTAGAAGGAAAGGGACCATATTTTTTGCTAGACCACAGGATAGAAGCTAGGATGTGTGAAGTATGTGAGGTGGGCATGGTGGGCATACCTGCTATCCCAGCACTTGGGAGGTAAAGGCAGGAGAACCAGAAGAGGAGACCCAGGAGTTTAAGGCCAGCCTCGGAGGCATATTGACTTTGAGGCCAGTCTGAATTACATGAAACCCTGTGTTATAGGCTGGGGCTATAGTTCAACAGCAAAGCACTTGCATAGCATACTCAAAGCCCTGGGTTTTGATCCCTAGTGCTCAAAAACAGATAAACAGAGTCTCCCCAGCATAAGGGGTACATGAGCACACATGTGTGGTGTGCACATTTGGAGTGTGCATGTGCAGGTGTGAAAGGCAGGGAGGGGTGTCACTGGAGGACCAGTAACCCCCTGATATTGCTTTCAGTCTATTGGCTGTATGGCCTTGGGCAGGAGGCACCCTTTGGGAGTTTGGTTTACCAGGGTGGTGACTCAAAGGCCCAGAGTAGATGGCGTTTCTTCAGACTACATCCAGTGGCAGCATTAAGTGGGATTTGTTTCAGAAACGAGATTCCTGGGGTTCTGGGATGTTTAATCAATCAAGTGTTTGCTGCACAAGCATGAGGACCCCAGTCATTCTCCAGCACACACATGGGAAGCTGGACACGGTAGTGAGCATCAGTAATCCCAGCACTGGGAGACACAGACATGAGGATCCCTGAGCCTTGTTGGAAAGCTAGTGTAGCCAAATCATCACACTCCAGATTCAAGGAGAGACCCTGCCTTAAAACGTAAGGTGGAGGGGCTGAAGAAATGGCACAAAGGTTAAGAGCACTGGCTGCTCTGCCAGAGGTCCTGTATTTGATTCCAGCACTCCTGTGATGGTTCACAAGAGCCAGCAATTACAATTCCAGGGGACCCAACACCCTCTCCTGGCCACTAAGGGCTCACACATGCAGTGTACAGACATATAACCAGGTAAAACCACTTATACACATAAAATGAATAACTCTTAGACGTGGGGGGAGAGTGACTGAGACAGACACAGAAAGGGAAGAGAGGGAGAGAGAGAGAGAGAGAGAGAGAGAGAGAGAGAGAGAGAGAGAATGAGGAGGGGGAGAGGAGAGGAGAGGAGAGGAGAGGAGAGGAGAGGAGAGGAGAGGAGAGGAGAAGAGAAGAGAAGAGAAGAGAAGAGAAGAGAAGAGAAGAGAAGAGAAGAGAAGAGAAGAGAAGAGAAGAGAAGAGAAGAGAAGAGGAAGAGGAAGAAAGAGGAGGAGGAGGAAGAGGAGGAGAGAGAGGGAGAGAGAGAGATAGGCTCTAGCAGATGCCTAAGGCCTGGGAATCTAACATCTGTGGGGCCACGATACCAATAGCTGAGTGTACAACAGGCTTAGGCCAGTTCTGGTGTGACCAAGGTGCTGTTGACACCTCTAGAAGCACTGACTTAGAAGCTGACTGTTTTAGTCAGGGAAAGGGTTTATTCAGCTTATACTTCCACATTGCTGTTCATCACCAAAGGAAGTTAGGACTGGAACTCAAGCAGGTTAGGAAACAGGAGCTGATGCAGAGGCCATGGAGGGATGTTTCTTACTGGCTTGCTTCCCCTGGCTTGCTCAGCTTGCTCTCTTATAGAACCCAAGACTACCAGCCCAGGGATGGTACCACCCACAATGGGTCCTTCCACCCACCACCATCACTGAGAAAATGCCTTATAGCTAGATCTCTTGGAGGCATTTCCTCAAGGGAGTCTCCTTTCTTTGTGATAACACCAGCTTGTGTCAAGTTAACCCACAAAGCCAGCCAGTACAACTGACCCCTTGTCAACCTAACACACAAACACAGCACTATTAAGCCTCCACACTTACTTTCTTATTCATCCCCAAGATCTAAATAATTTTAAAAGTCCCACAGTCTTTATGAATTCTTATATATTAAAATTTCAATCCCATAAAACATCCAATCTCTTGTTAATCTGAATAAATCAGGCTGGGAGAAGCAGATCTTTGTGTGAGCATGGCTCTTTAATCCTTCACTTCGCTGAATTCTATCACATGTTTATGCATTTTCATGTTGCATCGCAATTACTTAAACTCTCCCCTGTCCTTTTAAATTAATTTCCAAAGCTGAAGGATAGTCTTTCCCCTTAAGATATGCATTAATTAAGGCTTTCTTTACCACTTACATTGTTTATACACAGTGTTCTCCTCTCCTACCTCTTGCCCTGCAGTCACCTTGCCCTTCCTCCTACCACTTGAGTAAAGATATCCACTAACAGCCAACATTTACGGTGTCTGTGTGTGTAGCCTCAGAGTTAGATTGATATTACCCGGCACAGATTTAGTACTGTCGGATTGTTTACATATTGGGGGAAGATTCAGTCTAATAAACATTCCATGTGACTGCATCCAAGTTTCACCAGGCTGGAGACGTGTATCTTTTCTGTGTACTGACTTCTTACTTCTAGTTTCTGTAACCTGGAGATCAGACTGTTGCTTTTGCATGATGTATGTAGTGTCTCATGACTGGGGTTTGCATTGTTTTAGGGTATGTGTACTCCTTGTATTTTTCAAGAGCTGTTTTATAAACAGATGATGTATTTCTCCATTGAAAACACAAGAAGGTGTACTACTCAGCTATTAAAAACAATGAATTTATGAAATTCTTGGGCAAATGGATGTATCTGGAGGATATCATCCTTAGTGAGGTAACCCAATAACAAAAGAAGTCACTTGATATGCACTCACTGATAAGTGGATATTAGCCCAGAAACTTAGAATACCCAAGATACAATCTGCAAAACACAAGAAAATCAAGAAGGAAGACCAAAGTGTGGATACTTCGTTCCTTCTTAGAATAGGGAACAAAATACCCATGGAAGAAGTTACAGAGACAAAGTTTGAAGCTAAGATGAAAGGATAAACCATCCAGAGACTACCCCACCCAGGATCCATCCCATAATCAGCCACCAAACCCAGACACTATTGCATATGCCAGTAAGATTTTGCTGAAAGGACTCTGATATAGCTGTCTTGTGTAAAGCTATGCCAGTACCTGGCAAATACAGAAGTGGATGCTCACAGTCATCTATAGGATGGAACACAGGGCCCCCAATAGAGGAGCTAAAGAAGGTACCCAAGGAGCTGAAGGGGTCTTCAACCCTATAGGTGGAACAACAATATGAATTAACCAGTATCCACAGAGCTCATGTCTCTAGCTGCATATGTAGCAGAGGATGGCCTAGTCGGCTATCATTGGGAAGAGAGGCCCCTTGGTCATGCAAACTTTATATTCCCCGGTACAGGGGAACCCCAGGGCCAAGAAGTGGGAGTGGGTAGGTAGGGGAGCAGGGTGGGGGGAGGGTATAGGGAACTTTCAGGATAGCATTTGAAATGTAAATAAAGAAAATATCTAATTTTTTTTAAGAAGGCAAAAAAGTACAAAAAAAAAAAAGAAAACACAATAAAAAGAAACCAGCGCAAAAATTATCTAATCTCTTTCAAAATTCAAAGTCTCTTTTATAATTCAAAGTTCTCCACTGTGGGCTCCACTAAAATACTTTCTTGCTTTGAGAGGGAAAAATATCAGGCCACAGTCAAAATCAAACTCTAACCGTCCAATGCCTGGGATCCTCTCACAACCTAGGCTCCAGCTGCCTGTACTCCACTGCTGCTGCTGTTCTTGGTGGTCATCTCACAGTCCTGGCATCTCCAAAACCCTGCTGTCTCCTGCTACAACTAGGCTTCACCAATAGCCTCTCATAGGCTCTCTTCATGGTGCCAGGCCTCAAATCCTTTGCATGACCCCTTTAGTCCTGAGCCATCAATTGCAACTGAGGCTACACCTTCACCAGTAGCCTTCCATGACCTCTCACAGTGCCGAGCCTCAACTGTTCTTCATGACCCCTTCATGTCTTCAAAACCAGTACCACCTGGGTAACTTTTAAATATTACTAAGTCCAACTACAGCAGGAAGTACAACCTTGGCTATTTCTGGAACACAGCCTCCGTGCTCTCCAAAAACATTTCCCAGAAGATTTCACCTCAATGATGCTGGTCTCTTAATCACCACTAATTTCTTAGCTCTAGCTAACCAGCATCAATTGTCCCAGTAATGCAAAGGTTTCCCTTTAGTAGTTCTGGCATCTTGTTAATCACAGCTGATTCTTCAGCCCCAGCTAACCAAAACCACAGAATCTTCACAATTAAAATAGCAACAGCTCTGATAAGAGTCTTTAATCTTCCCTCTAAAATTTCACAAGCCAGGCCTCCATCTTCTGCACTGTTCACAACATTCTCTTCCAAGCTCCTACACAACATCCCACAGAGCTCTTAACACCCAATGGCTCTTTTAGCCCAAAGTTCCAAAGTCCTTCCAAGTCTTCCCCAAAACACGGTCAGGTTGTCACAGGAGTACCCCACTAGGCTGGTACCAATTTGTCTCAGTCAGGGTTTCTATTCCTGCACAAAACATCATGACCAAGAAGCAAGTTGGGGAGGAAAGGGTTTATTTAGCTTACTCTTCCACATTGCTGTTCATCACCAAAGGAAGTCAGGACTGGAACTCAAGCAGGTCAGGAAGCAGGAGCTGATGCAGAGGCCAAGGAGGGATGTTACTGGCTTGCTTACCCTGGCTTGCTCAGTTTGCTTTCTTATAGAACCCAGGGATGGCACCACCCACAATGGGCTATGCCCTCTCACCCTTGATCACTAACTGAGAAAATGCCTTCAAGCTGGATCTAATGGAGGCGTTTCCTCAAGGGAGTCTCCTTTCTCTGTGATAACTCCAGCTTGTGTCAAGTTGACACACAAAACCAGCTAGTAAGGCAGCCTCCAAAGGACACAGAGGCCAGTCCAGAAACTGAGCTAGAGATGGGAACTGACTTTGGCTAAGGTGGTGAGAGGGGAAAGGAGAGGTGGAGGGACACCCACCAACTAAGGCTCACCTCATGAGGGAACCTGAGGCTTTCCGTCCAGATAGACCTGGAACTGAATGTCTAGGAAGAGAAGTCTGTTTGGGCTGCTGGGTTTAGGATGTGAGACAGGTCGAGGCACTGTCAGTTCAGAAGGGTTAGCGCACCCCATTGCTACCCAGAGGCTCCAAAAAGGGTCTAGGAGCACCTGCCATAAACACCGTAAACCCTGCATACCTTAAATAAATCCGGCCATCTGGCCAGTCATTGTATTAGACTAGGGTCTGAAGATGACGGTCCCAGTCTGCTACTTCCTTTGTGTCTTTGGTCTCATCTGTGAACCTTTCTGGACACTGTCACCTCCTCTGCAAAGTATAAACAAAGCAGCACATGTGCCCATCTTCCTGGTTGACAACTGTGGCTCTCACTGTCAGATGGGGGAGGTGGCTGGACTCTGGCACCTGCGGTATGCTGTACAGTCAGTAGGGAACGAGTGCAGCTGGGACCCTAGAAAGGAAGAGACCGTGCTGCCCTCGAGTAGGAACATCGGGGCTTAAAATAAAACCACCCAAGTGTTCTTTTAAGATGGTCGTAGATAACCTCCTCCTACGCTCCACCTGAATTTCCAAAGTAAGAATTATGTAAATTTGTATGATGCTTCCACAGTTAAAGTGTCTTCTACATGCAAAAAGAAAATGTATCATGGAAAATATATAGTATAAATGGTGTGTATGTGTGTGTGTGTGTGTGTGTGTGTGTACACGCACGGGCGTGCAAAAGTGTTACATAAAGAAACAGTTATCCTACAGAAAAATGCTTCCTTTATTTATATATTTTATTTGTGGATATACAGACATTTGTGTGTAATGCAAATGTGTGTGACTGTGTGTAGAGGCCAGAGGACAGCTTCAGGTGTCATTCCTCAGGAACTGGCTGGCTGGTGAGCCTCAGCTGGGATTGCAAGCATATGCCCTTACGCCCATTTAAAAATCAGAAACAAAACAGAGGCTCTAGGGTTGAACTGAGGTCCTCGAGCTTGTGTGGCAAGCCTGTGTACTAGCTGACCTCTTTCAAGCCCAACGTACTTCCTTTAAACTCCTCTAACTAGGTCATTCCTTTTATCTACCATGTAGCTTTCCGCCTGGTCAGCTTTCACCCATGTGCCATCCATTTAGCCTGCTGCTAAAATGGTTACATGGCTAATTTGTGCCCCTTTTCTCCCTATGCTGGACAGATGGGCTGGCTTTGGGTGTACGCCCAGAGTGTCAGTGAGAAATGAGGCTGTGAATATGCCTACGGGTGAGTCAGCACCTCTGGGCCCAGAGGCAGCTTCCCTGCTGCCTGGGCCTCTCTGGTTCATCCCAGCCTGCGGGAAGGAAATGGAGAGGAAGAAAAGATGGGAGAAACTGCCCTTCCTAAGATGACATAACACCTTTTATCTTTGTGGGGGAAAGGGTGTATGTTTTGTTTGGCTTTTTCATGTTTTTGTTGTTCTAATTTTTTGTTTTGTTTTGTTTTTTTCTACTGGTTTGTTTGTTTGTTTTGATTTGGTTGAGTTTTTTGCTTAGTTTTGTTTGAGACACTGTTACTATGTAGTTCTGGTTTTTCTGAAACTTGCTGGTAGACCAGAGGTGGGCCTGCCTCTGTCTCCTGGGTCCTAGAGTTAAAGGAGTCTGATGTCATGCCCAAGTCATTTTTTTTTAAAAGAGAAACTCTCAAGTAGCCCAGGCTAGCCTGAATCAGCTATGTAGCTGAGGCTGGGCTTCAACTCCTGATCTTCTGCCTCTTGCTCCTTAGCGCTGGGATTATAGATGTGCACTAGCTGGTTTTTGTTATGTTTGAGCTCAAAACCATGGCTATGTAACTACCAACTGAGCTACAACCCCATGCCTGGTCTGGTCTTTTTGGAGACAGGGTCTCAATATGTGGCTGACGCTGGCCTTGACTTCCCGATCCTCTTGTCTCAGCCTCCTGAGTACTGGGATTGTGGGAAGGTAACACCACACTCTGTGCTTGCGTAGCATGCAGGAAGCTCCAGGTTCAAAGCTCAGCACAGCAGGAAGGGTGGCAGTACATGCCTGTAATCTCAGCGCTTGAGAAGACAGAGGCAGGAGGATCCAAAGTCCAAGACTTTTTAAAAGTTCTTGGTTGAATGTAGCTCGGTTGACAAAATACTTACCTGCCATGCATGGAGCCCTGGGGCTCTCTCCCTGGTATCACATAAAATTAGGTGTGATGGTACAAACCTATAGTTCCAATGGTTGGGAGGTAGAGGAAGGATGATCAGATGGCCAAGGCTATTCTGGCTCTCATAATAATACGTTTGGGCTAGTTTGAGCTATGTGAGGACTTGTCTTAAATCAAGTCCCCTAGATGCTTTCCCAGACTGATCCTGCTATAACCCAGAGTCTTTGACCTTCAGGCTCAGCCTAGGTGATATGGGACTTCCCCTCACCTTTGCCAGAACCTGTCTGCCAAAAGAAGGTGGCCTGGATAGTGTGCAGCCTCTTCAGGGCATACAACTCCTTCTTTTGCTGACAGTGTCAGTAAGTTTAGGTGATAATGTCAGGAGCAGTTCTATAGCCGTCAGCATCCTGCCAGGGTTCTGAGGAGCCCATAATGCTGTCTTCACATCCCAAGCCCGCTTTGCTGCCTGATGTGTGGTATTTTGTAGGGGTCGGAGAACCAAGCAAACAGACCCACTCAGGTGTTATTTAAAGTAACACAGTGCAAGCGTGGGCTCTCGGCTTTTATGAACAAGTTCATGGCGGTCCGCCTCCCGCCTCCCGCCTCCCGCCGTGTCTCTCTGCAGGTACTGGTAGGGAAGGGTGCTGAAGCAGGTATGGTGAGCAAGAGAAGTTCATTTGGTCCCTGCATGCAAAGTGCTTACCACACACTGGGCCTGGGGACAGAGCCCTGAATGAATCCTGAAGATGGGGCAGGGGTGGGGTGGGGTGGCAGTAAAGTGTGTGTGTGTGTGGGGGGGGCAATTGCATTCTCCTGTGCAATGCAAACATGGCTAAAGGATGCTGGCAGACAATGCTGTGTGCAGGGGATAGGGTCAGGATGAGGCTGGAAAGGGTGTGTTGGTCGTTCTATTGATGATCCGAACCCCTTCCAGGAGCAAGGATCTGAATTTAAGCTCCTACCAAGGTGAAAGGGGGCTTAGAGCATGTGTGTGAGAACAAGATGAAGAAGCCTCAGGCTCTCAGTGACCCATGAGGACACACTCTGCTAGCCATCAAAGTGAATGAAAAGCTCATTGGGCTTCAAGCCCAAACTAAAGTCTTCCAGGGAGCAGCCCAGCTTTCAAAGAAAAGATTTTTGGGCCAGCAAGATGGCTCAGTAGTTTGCTGCTAAGCCTGATGACCTGAGCTCAATTCCTGGCATCCACATGGTGGAAGGAAAAAAAAAAAAACTCTTGCAAGTTGTTTTCTGACTCTCACATTTGCTGATCAGAACATGTGTGCACACATGTGAGTGAACATGCACACAGATACACACATCCACATGTGCACACACATCCACATGTGCACACACACATGTGCACATGCACACAAAGACATGGGTGTATGCATATAGGCATTTTTAAAAGTAGGTTTTTTTCATGTTTTAATTATTTTATTATTATAAAAGAACATTTAAAAAGATTCATAAAGATTTGTGATCTAGCAAAATACAGCTATTTTCATTTCAAGTTATTCTTCTTTTTAAAAATTTTTTATTAGCTATTTTCTTCATTTACATGTCAAATGCTATCCTATCCTGAAAGTCCCCTACACTCTCCCCCTGTCCTGCTCCCCTACCCACCCACTCCTACTTCTTGGCCCTGGCATTCCCCCATACTGGGGCATATAAAGTTTGCAAGACCAAGGGGCCTCTCTTCTCAATGATGGCCGACTAGGCCATCCTCTGCTACATTATGCAGCTAGAGACATGAGCTCTGGGGGTACTGGTTAGTTCATATTGTTGTCCCACCTATAGGGTTGCAGACCCCTTCGGCTCTTGGGTACTTTCTCTAGCTCCTCCATTGGGGGCCCTGTGTTCCATCCTATAGATGACTGTGAGCATCCACTTCTGTATTTGCCAGGTACTGGCATAGCCTCACAGGAGACAGCTATATCAGAGTGCACTCTGATATAGCTGTCTCTTGAGAGGTTAAAATATAGTTTTTAAGTAAGCAAAATACTATAAGCACTTGAGTGTCTTACAAGGAACAAGAGCATGTAAGGTTCCCTAGCTCTAGCAGCATGACAGTCTGTCTGTCTGTCTGTCTGTCTGTCTGTCTGTCTGTCTGTCTCCAAGGTGTTGTGTTGCAATGCTGGGGATAGAACCTAGGGCTTCGTGCAATCTCTCTATCAGATCAGCTATGTCCTCAGCATCCCCCAAAGCCTTTAATACATTCCGTCTTGGGAGCTCTGAGATCTACGCAGAGAACAGGACAAACAACCTGCCCGAAGTGGAGTTTTCAGCCTCGGGAGACGGGGGATAAAAGTGTTTGCCTGCGCTGCTACGAAGCAGATGTTGTACAAGACAGAGACATGAAAGCAACTCAGCACAATATAGACTCTTATTCCATAGCGACGGGGTGGGACTCGGTTCCAAGGAGCGATGCCCAGTGTTGCTGAGCCACAGCTTTGATGGCAAGAATGTTGTGCAGTGCCCCTCCCGGGAGTGGAGAAGGCCTGAGAGAGCCCTCCCCGAGGCAGCAAGGATGTATCCAAAGGAACAACCAGCTAGCAGTGGTGGCTGTGGGGTTGGTGCTGGGAGGTGGCAGGGTGGGAGACTTTGGACTGGCTTATGAGGCTGATTTCCTTGACTAGGAGTAAAGCTGGCTTAGCTTCCCAGCCCTGGCTCCTCAGCTCCCCCGCTGCTCTGCCAGCCTGCGGGTGAGAACATCTGGATGGAATTCCCTGGAACTGGAGGGCATTTCCAGGCGAGCGAGGCTGTCAGCCCAGCCGGGAACACCCACCCTACCATCTGCTGCAGTCCTTGGGAGTCATGAGGGAAGAAACTGTCACTTCTAGCTGCTCCAAGGGAACAGCTGCCCGTGTCTCTAAACCCTGGCCCAGACATAAGACGGGATGTCCCCATATTGGTGGGAAGGGACTTCCAGGAGTTGGGGGTTCCAAAAGACTCTTCCTAGCAGGCAGCAATCCTGTCCACTGGCAGGTGGGCTAGGAATAGCTGGGCTAATACTGGAGAGCGAGGCTACTGTCTGGTCAGCATCATTAGCCCTGAATTGTCTAGCCCTGTCCTGGGCCATGGCTGTGTAGTAAATATACTCACTTGGTCCAGACAGCTATGGATTGTGTGAGACACAAGTACAAGGCCAGCTGTTCCAAGCGCTCAGGTTACCTACAGGGCGTGTCACAGCTAGGATATGAATGCAATCACGTGATTACAAAGTCCAGGGTTAAGTCCCCAGTCGTCACAAGGGACAAGCAGACAGGTGGGTCCTGCCTCAGCTCCAGTGTCTCCTCTAGCTCTCTTCTGTCTAGGGTAGCTCCTCACCCACAGTTTGGGGTGGGTGTACCCAGCTAGGCTTGTCACACCTCAGGTATCCCTCATTAAAGCAGTTGAAAAATGAGTGTCTCTGAGCCTAGACGTTACTCAGAAGCAAGGGTGGGTGTCCTTGGGATCAACAATTTCAAAGAACAGAATGTTTAATCCTAAACCAGGAGGAGGCTGTGGTTGTAGCTTAGCTGGCAGTGTGCTTGCCTAACACAAACAAGGCCGTGGGCTCTATCCTGAGCACTGTGTAAGCGGAGCATGGTGGTATGTGCCCAGAGTCCCAGCACTTAGGAGGTAGAAACAGGAGGATGAGAAGTTCAAGGTCATTCTTAGATACACAGTGAATTTGAGGCCAGCCTGGCTATATGAGACATCTGTCTTAAAAAACAAACAAACAAATAAACAGAAGAAACCAAACCAGGTCCCTTGTGGGTCCTCTGGAATTGATTAGGGGCCCTAATAACACCTTTCAAGCTTGGGGTCAGTTCTCTAAGATGCCTGAGACTATAGTCTTCTACCTGCTAGGACCACCAGGATTTGGGCAGATGGTGCCTGCCATTGGATGCTGGAAGCCAGGGTTCACGCCTGCTGTATCTTGCTTCCTCTGGAATCTGTGTTGAGCTGGCAGTCTGGTGAACAGGCTCAACACATAGAATCTTGGGGACTATGGACCTTAAGTCCCCACAGGGCCACAAGTAGCCCTGTCAGCACCTGCCCCGATGGCCTCTCTGTGTGTGGTGCCCTTAGCTGTAAACCTGAGCCGGCAGGTGTGGCCAGGGAAAGAGACCTCTCTCACTGTGATTTGCTAAGAGATTAAGGGCCCCTGAGAAAAGGCTTTTATTTCTGTATTTCGGTTTCACAGCTTGGGGAGATAAGAGATAGCTCGTGTTCCCTGGAGACTGCAGAGGTCTGTTCTAGCCTGTCAGAGGGGCCCTTGCCTGGAAATAGGAGGACAGAGACTGCCATTTTAAGAAAATGTGACACTACACCTCTGGGGATCATGAGACGGGGGCCCATCAGGACTTCTTTAAGATACACAGTAAGCCTGCGTGTCACTAGGCCAGGGAGGCATTTCTCTGGGCCTCCAGGGAGGAGAGAGGGGATGATTTTAGCAGTAGAGAAGATGGTGAAAGAAATAAGGGTTTGGGGAGATGGTTGCAGGTTGGAGGAGGCCAGGGAAAGGTGCTGGAGACAGGTAGCCCCATGACAGGCCAGAACACTCTGAGTCCAGCCAGCCAGAAACTTGTCTGGCCTCTACCACAGTCTCTGCCTCCTCTCTAGAAGCTTAGTTGCCTCTAGCTCAGGGGCATGTTGAGATGACAGGCTGCCTGGCATGTAGAAGAGGAGACAGACTCCAGAGGGTTCCAGGGCTGGCCCTTTCTCGTGTCTCACTGCCGCAGTTCTGAGAGGCATAGGATATGCCTAGCCTCTCTCTACCGGCCTCACTCCAGCTTCCTCTCCCATCCCCAGCCAGAAGGTATTTATGGGGGCCATTGGCCTGCCCCTTCTTCGTTCTTTATAGTCTAGCCTTCTCCTTGTCCAGACTTCAGGCCTGCATTCGGATCCCAGCTCTCCTGCCCGCAGGTCTGCACAGACTTCCCACCCCGAATCTTAGCTTCCCTGATTTGTAAAATAAGGTTCTTTGAGGACCCAGTGAAACTTCTGGCACTCTCAGGGCTTAAAGGGTAAGGGTAGGACCCACACTGTGAGATGGCACCTCCCTAGCCTTTTGGAGCAGAGTTGTGCATTTGAATGCACTTGTTCCCGACAGCGTTCAACTTGAGTGTGTGGAGTCAGGAGGCAGAGCTGTTGTGTTTCAAATGCCTTTGGAGGGCCAGCCCTTCTGAATATAAGAACAGGATCCTCGGCATGGAGGGCTCCATTAGCCATTTCAGGGCTGGGAACAGTAGTTCAAGCTCCTCATATACCCCGTCTAGGCATATACCCCATCTAGGCATATACCCCGTCTAGGCCTCCCAGTACAGACCGAGTGGTCTTGCTGGGATTTAAATCCAGTCCAGGCTCCACCATATTGCCTGATTAGGACCCAGAATCCCTTGAGATGGTGGCCAAAGGCCGGGAAGAGACCAGAGCTCCCCACAATTCATCTGGACAGTGTCTTTTTTTCTTCCAATTAACTGTGGTGGTCTGTTTATTTCACAAAGTCCCACACGTTGTGTATGAGAAACCGGGGTTTCCAGAGTCCGAGGTTTTCATCATATTCCAAAACAAGCCAGGGGCCACACAATGTGCTGCAGACTGGCTGAGGTCAGAGACACTATTCCAGGTATGAATTTTATTGGTAACCAGGTGACACTTGAAGCGGCTCAAGAAATTGGGGCGAGAAAGTCCAGGGTTGTGATTATTTAGCACAGGCGGCGAGGAAGAAAAGGTTCTTTGTGGAGCCATGAAAGAGGCGGAGCCCTGGAGAGCCCCTGCCCTGGGAGCCATTGCAATCAGCTCCTCCATCACAGCCTTCTGGAACGTGCTCAGACCCTTCCCCCTTTCAGCAGCCAGGGCCTCCTACTGCAAATCTGTTCAGAGCATCTAACTAAGACGTGACAAGTCCCTCCTCATTCACCCGTCCCCTCCCCCTCTAACTTACCTTATCTTTTCTTTTTTTTTTACTTTCCCCTGGGAACAATGGCACTCTCTAACACAGCTGGCATTGTAAGGCCAGAACAACGTGAAGCAAAGAGGCTGGACTCCTAGGAGAGGCTGCAGGTATCCCTGAGCAGAGAAGAAATCCAGGCGGCCACTGGGGTTCACAGCCTCTTCTGCCCTCCCCATCCACTGTGCAGCTGCTATCAAAACCTCTTCACTTCTTAGCATCATCCCGACCCCTGCAGCCCCTGCAGCCCCTGCAGCCCCTGCAGCCCCTGCAGCCCCTTAGCTCAGCTGGCTTATCACCACCTCACCCCTGCCCTCATCTCTCCTTGCTAACCTGCAGTATTCTGAAATCTCCCATATCCCAGCACCCACCAGCACACAGACTTCACAAGCTTCTACTGCAGGGAGGATGAAGCCCCCTCCTGCCCCGGTGGCTCTAAGCCTGGACCCCACAGAAGCATCAAAGGTGGCCTGCCTGCTACTTGACCAGAGCCTCCTGTACCTTCCCATCCCCCTGCTTGTTTGGTATCCAAGCTGTGTCGGTAGCCCCCAGAGGACTTCATGTGAGCGCTGCCAATCAGGGAGTGAATTCTGAATTGAACTTATGGAGATGGAAATCCTAAAACTGCTGTCTCCTTTCCCTTCTTGGAAAAATTTCAAACTTTTCCCAACAGTTTGTGTAAAGGGGCCTACTTTTGAAATGGTAACTTTTATGAAATCTGAAGGCAAGCCTGGGTAGAAACCTGGTATCTGAATTTGGCATTCACATGAAGGAGTAATGGAAGGATAAAATACTCACTGGTTTTTGTTTTATGTTGGTTTGGTGGGGGGAGGGGCGGTAGTGGTGGTGGTGGTGGGTGTTTGCTTGATTTTTATCTCAATATGTAGCCCTGGCTGTCCTGGAATTAACTCACTATGTCGTGGACCGGGTTGGCCTCGAACTCAGAGATCCTCCTGCCTCAACTGCCCTAGCGCTGGGATTAAAAGTATGTTAGTCATTAGGTTTTTAAAAAAAAGATTTTGTGTTAGGAACTGCCCATGTTCAAGAACTATGTGCACCCCCAGGCTGCCTTCAGCGGCTCAGAGCCAATGGGCATGCCCTCACTGGCTACCAGATACTACACATAGCCCACACTGGCCTGGAACTCACAGTGATCCTCCTGCCTCAGCCTCTTAAGTGCTGAGTTTATAGACATGAGCCGCCACCACCACATCCAGGTCCTTCCTGTTTTTAAGGAAGTTTCTAGAAAATTTAAAATGCTATGTATGCCTGGGTTCAGTTCTGGTTTCTCATAGACTTATTTACTTCTGTCTCTGATCAAGTGTGAGCCATATTTCAGGCCAGCCCTATCCCCTCCCACCCCTTAGGTTCACTCCCTGGACCCTTTACAGATGGAGGCTATTGGTATGCTACCTTTGCAGTGACCCACCCCATACATGTGGGTGTTTGCAGGGCCTCTCTATCCATGAGTTTGTGTGTGTGTATGTGTGTGTGTGTGTGTGTGTGTGTGTGTGTGGTGAATCTCATCCCCAGCAGATTCCTGGAGGTGAACACAGACATGCAGGCAGAGACTGCATGAAGACACGCTGATGGATGTCTGAGTAAAGGTTCAGTAATCCCACAAAGAGTTGACATGAGGACAGGGCCTCAGGTTGTCCCCTCCACCTACATCCCCCAGGAAGGCTGGAACAGACAGCGCTTCCACAACAAGCTGATGAGACTGTCATGTAAGACGGAAACCACAGCCGCCCTGAAATCAAGATCGATGACAGCTTCCTTCACGCCCCTGGCTCAGGGTGCCCATCACTCCATCAGTGAAGAGAAATTAAATTGTCCTGCAACGTGGTTTGCTGTTCCCACAGCCAATTTGGTCACTGTTAGGTACTGTTGTGAATTTCGAGATGGTGACTGATTGACCGTCTGGTTTATTCATAAATAGTCAAGGTGTGGTTTGCAGAGCTAACCACATCACGGAACATTGAGGGGGCATGCTAGTTTCTTTTCTAAAGACATAATGACACAACTCGGGCTGGGGTACAGCTCTGTGGTAGAACACTGCCCAATATACATGAAGTCCTGGGGCCTGACTCCAGAACCCCAAGAAGCAAAGAAAAGTAAACACTGTATCCAGCCATCCATCTACCCATACAGGCAGACGTTCACCCGCTGAGCCATTCAGTTATGCAGCTGGTATACCTGAAGCCCTGCTGAGAATTGGGCACTGTCAGGCCTTTTGTGGACGCTTCTAGAAAACCCAGATTCTGATGCTACCCTTAGGCAAGTGACACATTCTCTGTGCCTGAGTTCCTTGAATGGGAGGAGCTGGCCTGCTGACCACAAAACTCCTTAGGATCCTGTCTCGCTTTCTGGAAAGAGATTTCTCATTTGCAGGCAGTAGCCTTCTTTCTCCCTGTCCTCAGAGGCTGCTGGCCAGCGGCGCTGGAATAACAGAAACAGAAGGGGACTCCGAGCTTAGGAGCGCGTTAGCCTTCCCCACAAGCTGACAGTCCAGTTGTCAGGAGTGCACTGGCCCTGGGATAGGAAGAGTTAGCTTAAGTGAGCACAAGGGGATTGGCTGTGTCCTGGAGATCTGGGAGCAGGGTTGATCCCCACAGTCGGAGACCAGTATTTTAGAAGCCATGACTTGCATTTGGGACTCCTTCCGGCTCCTCAGCACGCCACAGCTGGAGTCCTGCACTGGACACTTCTAGGATTCCTTTGTTGGGCAGAGAAAGCTCTCATCTTCCCTGGCCCTTTCTTTCTTCCTCCTGGTCTCCTGGTCTCTCAGCTTCCCAGACCCTCTCCCCTCCTGCTTCCTGGCCTGGCCTCGTTTCTGGGATTGCTTCTCATACTTCAAAGCCCACCCTTGGGGCTCTAGACATCTAGTTTGGCTGGTTGTCCCACATGAGACATGGTGATGTTCTCCTAGGAATCTTTGGCTTCAGCCTAGCTGATAGGCACAGCAGTAAAACCCTGTCACTCTGGTTTCTCTGAGTGCTACCTCTCCCCTCCCCCATAAAAGTCAGCTGTAGCCAGCGCTCTCAGATCCCCGTCTGGGCCACATCAGTCTTCATAATGAAGGCGTCTGATTATGGGCTGTCTGGATGGCAGGTGGGGGAAGCAGAGGGACAGGGCTGGAGAGAGGTGTTGTCTGTTGTTGCTGAACCTCTGCTTTGATCCTGCCTGAGTAGAGCAATTTTCTCCACCTCCTCCTCCTCCAACAACCAAAGCCAGGCAACAAACCTATAAAACCCACACTTCAAACCACATTGCTGGGCATGCTACAACACCCCAGGATCTGAGAGAAGGCTTGAGATGAAGAATGGAAGTTCCGGGAGCATAATACCTCCATGAGAACCCATCCCCTAACCTTGCTGAGAAATCCTCTCCTCTCCTCTAACTGAGGCCAGAAACAAACCGTTCCACAGCAGCCCCTGAGCCCAGCTTAGCAACCGGAACTAAATAGCTGTTCAATAAATGTTGTCAAATAAGCCAGGTTCTAGCTCTAAGACGGCAGTGAGGGTTTCCTGGGAAGGAGCCAGTCCTGAAGGGGCTGGAGGGTATAATTTATTCACTAGGCAGCGTGCTTTAAGCAGCGCTCAGGTTCCTGGCACTGTGCCAGGTGCTAAGGCTCAAGATGAGGAGAAAATTAAAATTCAACAGTCTGCATGGAGCTCTCATTGGCACTGGAAGCTATGCTGGGTTCAAGAGATAAGAGGGTAAATGACACAGATAGTCATGCCTGCATGGGACCTACGTTCCTGCCGCAGGAGGCAGGCAACGAGAGAGTTAATTGTGAATCAGCAAGATGGCTCCATGTTGGGTATATGCTATAAAAGACATAGGTAAGTTTGGAGGAGAGAGGCCAGTCAAGTGGTTTTCTTTGGACAGAGGAATTCGAAGATTTGAAGACTGGGCAGTTAGTGCAAAGGCCCTGGGGTCAGAGTCTTTTGGTGGCTTTGAGGGACAGGAAAGACTGAAGTGTGGCTTATGCAGGATTGAGGGCAGGATGGGGTGCATATGTCACTGTTCGCTGCACATGAACAGCAGGTCACAGCAGGGCTGGGAGCTGCCTGAGAGACAGGGATATTCAGGGAAGCCCTGAGCCCACCCAGGAGGAGACCACGTTGGCAACAAGTTCTGACACTCACTGAGATGGGTGTAGCTTCTCCCCAGGGCCTGCTCAGGAGTGGCTCTGGAGGGACACTAGCTGTACGCCATGTTGGCCCCTCCCCATGGTGATTTCCTTGTCCCAAGGCTTTTTTGCAGCCTCTCTGGAGTGTCTGTGGCTGGAGTCTCCTGGGGTGAGTGAGCGAGAGAGTTTAGCAGATGCTGCTGTGTCTGGGTAATGTTATTACGGCGCTTGGATCTGCTTTCATCTCACTGGTTTCCCCAGAGCTTTGACTCTCACCGAGCCTAGCATCCAGCAAATAGCCCCATTGCTGCCTTTTATCTGGCTGACTTTCAACTCGAGACACCCTCTTCCAGTGCCCAGTTGCGGAACCGTCTAGAGCTGCAGTCCTCGGAGTAGGCTGTGCCAAAGCACCCGGTGATAATGCTAATAATTAATGATGCAGCGATAGCTGCAGGTCAGCTCCCTGTTCGTTGAGGTCTGGATATGCCTGACACTAGGCTAAATGCTGACTGTGCACCAAAGTAAATATCGCTGTCTCAAGACAGACGTCAGTATGCAGGTCAGAGAGGCTAACTCACTCAGTGAAGGCTGCTCAGAAATGTGAGCTCAGGGCTGACTATGCAACAGGCTCTCTCCACTGTGTGTAATAAATGAGTGGATCCCAAGGCCTGGATGATCACATTGGGTCCTTCGAGAGATTTCAGGTTCCTCTTCCTTATCATTTCTGATCCCGGGCCTGCAATACTGCACGGTGCATAAAGGCACTTACCACTAATCCTGACAACCCAAGTCCCCTCCCCAGGAACAAGAACCACAGCCCTAAGTTGTCCTCTGACCATCAGACACAGGCTGTGACATGCACCTGTGTGCGCATCTGTGCACACATGCTTACGTATATAACTACACGTGCAACTCAATTTTTTTTTACAAAATAAAGTCTGACTCTGCAGGTTTGCAGCAAGACTGAGAATGTTTGCTGTTAGAGGATAGATAAAGAGAGGAACTGTCGGGTTGAGGAGGTTTCCTGGGGAACTGCAGTGCACCTCTGTGGTCTTCTTCTATCCCTGATTCCCCATCACAAACTGCCTGTCTCCATTCTTCTTCCTCTCCCTTCTCTTCCTTCCTTCTCCCTCCTCCCCTTCCACATTTCTCTTTTCCCCTCTCTTCTTCACCTTCCTGTGCTCCCACCACCACTTCTTTCCTGCCCTCTCTTCTCCCTTTCTCCCTCTTCCTCACCTTCTGTTTTCCCCTCCAATGCAAAAGAACAGCAAAGGAGCCAAGGGATAGGAGGGACCTAGGCAACACAGAACAGAACTTAGGGACAGGAGGATGTGGACATGTACACATATATGTGTGCATTTGTGTGCACACGCTCCCCCACAGTCACACACACACACACACACACACACACACACACACACAGGCACACAATACACAGACACACAGACACACTCAGGCACAGACACACACCATGAAAAGAAAGGCGGCCTAGGTAACATTCTAAGGGCTTTCTCTGTCAAGTGAGGAAATGGGCAGCCCAAGGGGCCACTGCTATCGGCTACTTGGCACACACCCTTGCCTCACAGCAGACCGGTTCCCTGGACTCACACTCACTGTTCACAGTCTCCCTGTAATGTGGTGTGTGGTGCAGACCGGTTCCCTGGACTCACACTCACTGTTCACAGTCTCCCTGCAATGTGGTGTGTGGTACAGGCCGGATCCCGGGACTCATACTCACTGTTCACAGTCTCCCTGCAATGTGGTGTGTGGTGCAGGCCGGATCCCTGGACTCACACTCACTGTTCACAGTCTCCCTGTAATGTGCTGTGTGGTGTGGTGCAGACCAGATCCCTGGACTCACACTCACTGTTCACAGTCTCCCTGCAATGTGGTGTGTGGTGCAGGCCAGATCCCTGGACTCACACTCACTGTTCACAGTCTCCCTGTAATGTGGTGTGTGGTGCAGGCCGGATCCCTGGACTCACACTCACTGTTCACAGTCTCCATGTAATGTGGTGTGTGGTGCAGACCGGATCCCTGGACTCACACTCACTGTTCACAGTCTCCCTGTAATGTGGTGTGTGGTGCAGACCAGATCCCGGGACTCACACTCACTGTTCACAGTCTCCCTGTAATGTGGTGTGTGGTCATTACCACGCCCTTTTCAGGGAAAGTGGGGCTCATGGGCAACTTCACTGAGGCCACAGAGCCCGGCAGTGAGCAGAGCTGGCCTGACAGTCATGTGGTCCACAGCCCACACTTCTGACTGCCTCATAGGGCAGGATTAGGGAGTGATCATGTTCATTTGTGTGGCTGAGCAAACCGTGCATAGGAGGAGACATTGTTCTGAGCTGTGAAAAGGGCCTCGTGGTGAGGGGTGTCAGAGACAGGGGCATGGTGAGACTGACCAGAGTGGCTGGTTATGCAAGGAGGTAGGAGACAGGAGGGCCCACTCCACCCAAAGGGTTTGGGGCATGTTTCATAAGAAGCCATTGCCTGGGGGCCTGAGAGTGATTCTTGATAAATGGCTTAAATTTTTTGTTTTGTTTTGTTTTGTTTTGTTTTGTTTTGTTGACAGGGTCTTACAAGTCCCAGGCTGCCCTTCGACTTCTTGTGTAGCTAAGGACAACCTTGAACTTTAGGTCCACCTGCCTTCACCCCCAGAGTGTTAGGGTTGTGAGTGGGCTCCAACATTCTACCAGCCCTGCCAGAAATACCAGACCCAGGTAGCTTCTGATTGTCAACGTCCACCAGACCAGCCAACGTGGTCTCTGCCTGTAATCACAGCACTCGGGAGATAGCCAGGAAGATCTGAAACTCAAGGTCATCCCTGGCTACAGAGAGAACAGGAGGCTGGCACTTGAGACGCTCCCTGCCTGCCACCAAAAGTCCACCGTCCTCCTAGGGAGAAAGAACTGGAAAGATGCAGAAGCTGGACAGAGACAGAAGGGTTTTAGGCCACACCAAACAGCACTGCTCGGGCAGGAGGATGTATATACACTCGGGTGCAAGCCTTCGAGGATAATTAATACCCAACAGCTCAGTTTAGCACAGTACTGTGGAAAGCCCTTCGGAAAGAGAGAGAAGAAAGAAAAATTGCAAACGGATAAGACAGCGGATAGACCCAGAACTGTGGATTTTTAATAACTGGGGGATTTCTAGAGAGACTGAGGGAGAAAGCGGAATTGAGTTAAGCCAAGCTTTATAACAGGTTCCGGGAAAAGAGAGCATCACCGTTAGTTTGCATTATTGCAGTATGATACCTGAGGCGGGCTGCTTAGGAGGGCGTTTACTGAGCTCACCGTCCTGGGTTCAGGGGTGAGGTGCCCGTGTGCACCTCGTTTCTGTGAGGACTCATCACACCCGATGGCAGCAGCTGAGGCGTGTGTGGGATCCAGTGACGAAATTGCCAAGCAGGAAGCCAGTCAGGGTGACTCTGAGGGGATCCAGCCCCAGATGCCAGCTTGAGGTAGTACCCCCCCCATTAAGAACCTGGCCTGAAAACCTTCCACTAGGCCCTACGTCGGAGATACCTTCAGCTCTCATCTCTGCACTGGGGACCAAGTTCCCAACACAGGAACCTTTGCAAGAACACTTCACAATATTCAAACCATAGCAGCCTCCAGCTCTGCTTACAGATCAGACATTTTAAGTCACAGTATCTAACCCATGATCCATTACAACTATTTATGAATGCAGCCTAATACAAAAATCATAAACTCATTTAAAACAAAAACAGAGTGGGGTTTGGGATGCAAGCATGAGGACCTAAGTTCATCGAGGTAAAAGTCAGGCATGCTGACACAGGACTATAACTCTAGTAAGAGAGAGCACAGAGACAGGTACCTGGTGCTTGATGGTCACCCTTAGATCCACCCAGAGCAACCTCCTGAGCCCTCTGCTCTAAGACATTGTGTCCCCAAACCAAGCCATTGTCTGCCAAATCCTGTCTCTGCAGGCAAAGCTTCTTGTTTTTCCTTTTCAAAACTCTTGTATTAAAAGAAAATCAATACCCATCCCAGAACCTACGGCAGATCAATCAGAGAAGCCGTGATGCCTTGCAAGTGGCTTCTTGCTTCCCAGCACCTCAGCTATGAACCTTGTCATGGACGGAATCTTCCACATGTCCCTTCTGGGCAGCCAGCCAGCCCTCTCCTCTGGCCAACAGCATTTTTTTTTCTGAGACAGGGTTTCTCTATGTAGCCCTGGCTATCCTGGAACATTCTCTGTAGACCAGGCTGGTCTCAAACTCAGAAATAAGCCTGTCTGTTCCTCATGAGTGCTGGGATTAAAGGTGTGCTCCAATATTACCTGGCTGGCCATTCACTGTGCTCAGCCCCTCCCCACCCCCAGCCGCAGACAGAATACCTTCTCCCAAGACACTCTTGATTCTGGCCTTTGCTGTCATTCTCCCGGGGCCAAGCTGTCAAGAGGCACTCAGAATCACCATTCTCTGGTCTCTGCTTGCTGCTGTGTGTCCTGGGCTCTCCAGCGACTTCTCTGAGCCCTGGGTTTCTTGTGAGTAAAAAGATTTCTGATAAGACCACTTTCTTGGGGCTACAGACATTGTCTCAGTAGGTAAAAGAGCACTAGTTGTTCTTGCAGATGATCTGAGTTCAATTCCCTGGACCCACATGGTGGCTCCAGCTCCAGGGGAGCCAGCACCTTCTTCTGATGTCTGTGGGCACGTGTAGTACACATACATACATGTAGACAAAACATATATGTCTCTCTTTTAAAAAAGACCGCTTTCTTTGTGGTTTTAGAGAGAGAGAGAGAGAAAGGAAGAAAGAGAGCTCAGAATACTGCATTGATACCGTAGTTGTGGAGGTGAGGCACAGAGAGGTAGGCAAATGAAGAGAGAAAGAATGGAGGGAGAAAGAGAAGCCATAGGTACAGGAGGAAAAGCGGGAACTCTGTGTCCTCATTAGACATGTAGGAAGGATCTTACATTAGCCACACATACCACTGTGGAATGGCACTCTTAGCACGGCTGCCTGGAAGGTGGGGTAGGCCCAGGGTGGCACCACAGGAGAGTGTAGACTCTCATTGCCCACATGTGCCTCTGTGAAAAGCCAGGAGGGACCCCTTAAGGCACATGTCAGTCTGGGCAGGCCACAGGCTGCTGTTGGGTTCTAGCACGAGACAGGGGACCAGGAAGGAAGATAAAATAGCTACCAGCAGCCAGATGTGGGCCACAGTTGCCCCTAACTACTATCTCTCTTAGCTCAGCAGTCTCTGCATTCCTAGAGAATTAGGCTGTAGTCACGCACAGAGACACTGTCTTGGTTCAACTCGCAACCCTCCACAGGCCATGTAGAAACACTTCTCGCCAACAAACTACCTCCCATTGAATCTTTCCAGGAGGGAGAGGGTGCTGGAGAAAACCTCCTAAGATTGCAACACCCAGAGGGAGATCTGGCACCAAGCATAACATCCTTCATGAACGTGGCCTCAGACCAGCACTTGTGCTCCAGGAATTTATCTCGCATTCATTCATGCATCCAACAGTCTGTGAACAAGCTTATTCACTGTGACTCTGCTTTCAAGCAATGACGATTGGTGCCAGCTCGGTGTGGAGAGTCAGGAGTCCAAGGTCAACCTAAATTACAATAGCAAGTTCACGGCCAATGACTCTGTCACTAAATAAATAAGTAAATAAAATTTTTAAAAATTTAAAGCACAAAAATTAGAAGTAACTAGGTGCCCATCACCAAGGATGAGGTAAATGGATTATGGTTCATCTCAGGGGTGGACTGTTATACAGCCATGGAAAGGAGTGGATAGGGAGGCTCGCTACAGGCTGAGTGGCAGAAATCTCTACAACATAGTGGGGAAAGCTCTGGTACAGAAGTATGTGGCGGTTTAAAACCAAAGGGTGACCAGCCACAGTGCTGAGGTCAGGATCAGACTCCAGGAATGCACTAAGAAACCCTGGTCAAGCAACTGCTGGGGACAGGGACAGCTGTGGGTGTCGGTACTTCTCCTGGGCACCTTTTGCCATTTATATGAGGTGTGAGCTTGTGATATTGCATTAGTCAGGGTTCTCTAGAACTTATGGAAAGTCTCCCTATGTTGAGGGAACTTATTGTGATGATTTACAGTCTGTAGTCCAACTAAACCAACAATGGGCAGCTGTCGATCAGAAGTCCAAGAATCTAGTAGTTGCTCAGTCCCATGAGGCTAGTTCTTTAAGTTGATCTTCTGTCAAAGTAGGTTCCAACAGATGTGCTGGCAAGTAAGTGCAAGCAAGTGAAGACTGAGTAAGTCTTCCTTCTTCCAATGTCCTTATATAGGTCTCCAGCAGAAGGTGTGGCCCAGATTACAGGTGTGTACCACCTCGCCTGGATCTGGGACTGGCTTTATCCCAGGCTGACCTTGAACGCAGAGATCTCCTTTTCTCAATCTTATAGGATTAAAGGCATATATCCCCTTGCCTCAACCTAAGCTTTTCATGGCCACTATACCTCAAGAGCTCCATGCCAAGATCCAGGTTAGAAATTTGTGTCTTCCAGCCTCAAGATCTAGATCACAGGTGTGCCCTCCAATTCTGGATTGTAGTTTCTTCCAGATATAGTCAAGTTGGCAACCAGGAATAGCCATTACAGATATGCATCATAAAATATGCATGAGTTTAAAACAACATAGAGCAGCCATGTGCCGGGGGAATGCAGGACGGTCAATCTATCTTGTGCTTGTCTTCAGAAAGCCAGTTTAACAGCCAGTACCAGCAACCTTGGTTCTCATTTCTCATTCACACAAGCACGTTCTGATGAGCACACAGGTTTCTAAATAAAAACAGTAGCCAGTTCAGGCTGGCCAGAGACCTGAAGTGGACCCTGTCTGTCCACACCCTCTTCCTAGGACACCAGGAGTTTCCCAAGCTCCCAGACCCAGCAGGGCTCAGCTCCATCTTTCTGCCACATGAAATGCCAGGTGCAATCTTTGGTAAGCACAGGATACTGCAGAGGCTGGACAAATAGCCGAGTGACCTCTCTCCATGTGAGTGCTCCGTGGGTGGGCATCCTAGTTTTTCCGTGGCTGTGATCAAAAGAGTCTTGAGAAGAAAAGGGTTTGTTTCTTCTTATGGGCTGTATCAGCAAGGGAAGCCAGGGCAGGAGCTCAAGGCCGGACGCTGAAGCAGAAACCATGGAGTAATGCTACTTCTTGGCTTGCTCCCCTGGCTTATTCAGCTACCTCTCTTATCCAGTCCACAGCACAGAGATAGCACTGCTGCTCACAGTAGGGTGGACCTTCACACATCAGTGACCAATAAAAAACAAAGCTCCCACCGGGGTGGAGAAACAGTTCAGTGCCTAAGATCCTTTGCCGCTTTGCAGAGGGCCTGAGTGTGGTTACCAGCATGCATGCGGAGGCTCACTGCCATCTGGATCTCCAGTTCCAGGGGATCCAGCCTTTTCTTCCTCCTTGCAGGCACCAGATGCCCATATGTGGTGCTCCTATGTAATACGCAGGCACTCATGCATATACATAAAATAAAATATATCTCCTTTTTAAAAAAAAGACAGAAAGAAAATGGCCCCACAGACATGCCCATGGGCCTATCTGATGGAGGCGAATCCTCACTGAGCCCTCCCACCCCCCTTCTCAGGTATCTCTGGTTTGTGTTGAGTTGATAATAAAACTAACTAGTACAGAGAAGCTGAGTCAGGCTGATCTTAAATTTCTCCTGTAGCCTAGGATGACCTTGAACTCCTCATCCTCCTACTTCTACTAGGATTTGCAGGTGCTCAGCCAACCTGACCTGTACTCTGTTTCTTCATCTGACACAGACCCTGAACCGTTTTCCCCATGCCTGGCTGTCTGGCACAGGAGACTGGAGCCCTTCTCCTCAGCCGCTGAGATCTTAGGGTGGTGAGCAGAGCTCTGGACTTAGACAGGGTAGGTGGGTAGATTTGATTTAAGCTCTGCCCTTCCCACATCCAGGGTTTCTTCATCCACGCAATGAGGTCAGAGGTTCTGCCCCCAGAGGGTAGAGTGAGCCCAGGGATGCCACACTGTCTTGGGCCTACCTCCTCTTTGAGTAGAAAAAAATAAGCACTTCTGAAATGAGACATTGCCCTCCCCCATCCCCACTCCACCCCCTACCGCCACCACCTCCAGCCACCCTCCTTTCCCAGAATCCCTTTGTCAATAAAGTCCTCCTTCTATCTGGACGAAAACCCTCATGTTATAACCCAAGCCATATCCTCCTATGCTAACGTTCAAGGGCTGGAGGATGGGCTGAGCTGTCTGCACAGACCTGGAGGAGTGTTTTCCAGAGCTGGTAACCCAAAGGAGGTCAAGCTAGAGTCAGACAGCCCAGTTCCCTCCCACAGTACCCCTAGTCCAATCACCATCAGCCTTCCATCTAGCTTCCTGGTGCGAGGTCAGCTGGGAGCTGTCCAGGGTCCTAGGCCTCAGCGTAGCCCTATCCCACACCCCCACTCCCTTCCCCGGTACTAGAGGAGCCCAAGAGAGCTGAAACAGTTGATTCCTCTGACAGGAGATGGCGCCCAGGGCGGGCTGGGTTGACAAGTTGCATTTTACAAGGACTCCGCAATTAGACCCTGCATTCAGCTCGCCTGTCGTTCAGTCTTCGGATGTACAGCATACAGTGGCAAACCAGCTTAATGCTCGGGAACTGAAAATAGTTGCCCTGTGGCGTCACCTCTCCCTCCCCGGCCTGTGATCTCGGGGGGGGGGGGGGGGGGGGGGGGGGGGGGGGGGGGGGGGGGGGGGGGGGGGGGGGGGGGGGGGGGGGGGGGGGGGGCGGGGCGGGGATAAGAGGGGTGTGGCAACGACCCAAAGTTCAGGCTTTCCTGCATCCACCCAGGGGAACAGAGCATCAAGAGAGGACCTGATGTGACCTGCCTTGAGCTCAGTGACTCTAATGCAAATGGTCACCTTCTCCAAGACTCATGGTGTCACATGGGAGGAAGGAAGGAGAGAGTGATCTGTTTGGAGCTTGAATTCCCAGATATTGGGGCTCCAGTCATTGCCTGTATTCTGTCCCCAATCTTCTCACAACACTGACAGACACTTAAATGCAGCTTTTGAAGCCTTCCCCGCCCTATAAGTGCCCAAATTCTTTCCTGCCTTAAGGACCACATGCCATCACAGCTACCACCTTGTACAACAGTCATTTGCACGGTTTATACTGATAAAAGCAAGTCTAAACATCCTTTCTGGAAGGAGTAGGGGCACAGAGTCCGAGTTCCGCCTAGGACAGTCAGATATTTAAAGCTTTTCCCGAGTTCCCACAAACCCTGGGGAAATCTCTTAAGTGGAGACCAAGGGTCTCTATGAGCTGTGCCCTCAGCCAATGCCAACCTTTCTTTTCTTGTGTGTGTGCCTGTGTGTGTGTATCTCTGTGTGTGTCTGTGTGTGCCTGTATGTGTGTGTCTGTGTGTGTGTGTCTATGTGTGTGAGTCTGTGTATGTGTGTGTCTGTGTGTGTGTCTATGTGTGTGTGAGTCTGTGTATGTGTGTGTCTGTGTGTAAGATGGATGTGACTCTGTGTGGCATATGTGCCTGTGCATACAGGTACATATTCCTATCACAAGTAGGGGCCAGAAGAGAGCATCAGGTGTCCTGTTCTGTCACTCTCTGCCTTCTTCCCCTAAGACAGGGTCCATCCTTGGGTCTGAAGTTGCACTGATGGCCAGCAAGCCCCAGGGATCCTCCTGTCTCTGTCCACCATAGCACACATTGTTAAAGGTGCTTATGGTCACGCCCAGTTTTTGTTTTTGTTTTCATGGGTACTGCCGTCCAAAGCCAGGTCCTCATGTTACCCAACAAGTGATATTACCCACTGAGCCATCTTTCCAGCACACCCTCACCCCTCAGCTCCCCTTTCTATGCTGAGCCTGGCCCAGTCACCCCTGTCCTTGGCTCCCCACATAGAGCAAGGTTGGTCCACTCTGGGCCTTTGTGCCTTTGTCCATTGTGTCCCCAGTCTGGAACCCTGTTTCCCATCTCCCCTCTGGTTCTAACTACTGATCTCCATTGGATGAAACCACAATCACCTTCAAAGGTACAGATGGCACACCACCCCATACCATGGCTCAGGAGTCGGTCCCTAGGGTCCCTTTTCTAGGGGCATGTGAAACCTTTTAGTATTAGAAGGGCCAGAAGGGCCTCAGAGGGCAGATGGTGGTTCATGTATCTAAGGTAGGCTGAGACAGGAGAATCTACTCTGAATTCAAGGCTAACCCTGGCTATAAAATGAGTGCTGGCTCAGCCAGGGCTACAGAGTGAGACTGTCTCAAACAAACAAAACACTTATTAATAAGCCCCTCGGAGTATTTATAACCAGCATTTCCCCCAAAATATTTCATGTATGACATAGTAAGGAGCCTACTATGTATAGTGAGCCAGCGTACACACAGAGAGACACATTCATGTAAAATGTGAGAATAGATGCATGCACTTACCACAGTCATGTGTGCAAACATACATGCACACACATGTGCACAGACACCCCTCCTGGAAGCAGGTTAAGTGACAGTCGCCCACCATGCACGAAGCTGGCGTGTGTTGGCTTCTGGCTTCCTCTGATACTGATTCTGACTCCCTCTGTTGTTTATCTATCTCATGGTGGGCTGCACGAAGCACTGTGGAAAGCTCTGATGTCATCCTTCAACCTTTGAGTGGCAAAGTGAAGGGTCAAAGGCCATCGAGAGGTAGAGACTGGCCTACAGAGGTACAGCCAGGCCCCAGCTCCCTCAGCTTTGGCACAGATCGAGAAACCCTGGGCTGTGGGTAAGTGAGGCTGCAAGATGACTCAGCAAGTAAAGGTACTTGCTACCAAGCCTGCCTGAGCTCAGTACCCGGAATCCACAAGGTTGAAGAAGAGAATAGACTCTTCAAATTGTCCTCTGACTTCCACAACAGTGTTGGGACGTGAGTGCAAACACACACACACACACACACACACACACCACTCAAACAAACAAACAAACAAATAATGTAATTTTAAAGTTAAAAACAAAAGAAATTCCAGATTGGGGGTGTGGCTCGGTTTATAATATACTTACCCAGTAGCATCCTAAGTCTGATTCCCAGCACTGAATAAACTTCATTTAGTGATTCCTGCCTGCAATCCCAGCCCCTAAAGCAGAAAGATCACGGGTTCAAGGCCATCCTCAGTTACACAAGTTCAAGGCCAGCCTGGCCCTGTTTTCCTCTACCATGGCAAGGTGGTGCCCATCCCGACAGACTGAACAATGATAACATGCTTTGGGAGCCAGCGAGGGCTGGTGTGATGGACTTTTCCTTGGCCCTGGATCTCAACCTCTGCTTTGTGCATTAGGGTTCATCCCCTAAGGTTGAAGCCATGGAGTGGGACTAGGTTTTCCTGGTTTGGCAATTGCAACTTCATGCCATGGAGCCTACCCAAAGAGGAAGGTAGTTAGAACTGAGGAGTGAGATTCTAGGAAGGGAACTGGGAACACTACAGTGGTAGTAGCATGGTGACCAGAGGTGTCAGGGAGGCTGACTCCATATGCCAGCTCCTAGGGGACCAGAGCAGCTTCTGTTTCTCTCTGGGGACATGAGAGGCTGGGGATCATGAGGTCCAGTACTGTTACATGGAGCTGAAATGCGTTGCAGGAACTGACCTACCCAGGTCCAATCAGAGGCAGTGCTGCCCACCCACCTACTCGGCCATCCACCAAGGCCCAGCTACCATGCACAACTGGGGACCAACCAGGGACTTTGCCACCCACAGGAATGACTCTGTGGTAGCAGCCCTGTGGGAAATGGATGTGAACAATTAACCAGGGAGCACTGGGTAGTGGTGTCACTTCCTTTAATTGCAGCACTTGGGAGATGCTGGATCTATGTGAGTTCAAGGCACAAAGGCCCAGAGTTCAAGGTCAACCTGATCTACAGAGAGAGTTCCAGGACAGCCAGGGCTACACAGGGAAACCCTGTCTTAAAAGATCACATTGCCTGATGATCCGGGGAGCTGCTCTTGACCTAGGCTGGGAAGACTTGGAGTTTGGCTTGCAGATTCCGAGCACTTGTTGAACAAATGATTGAGTTCTACCAAGGAAGAGTGCTGGCTAGTGGCCAGGAGACAGCCCTAGAGCTTAGTGCAAAGAAGTCCACAGACCCAGCTGGGAAGTGGATGCGAGGTTTAAGAGAGATCTCTCCAGCGGCGAGGCTGAGGGGGTACAGTGTACAAGTGTTGCTGGGGCAACCACTCCTGTCTGGTGTGATGGACTTTTCCTTGGCCCTGGATCTCAACCTCTGCTTTGTGCATTGAGGACACGTCATCTGTCTCCAGTAGGCATCTGACTGACAGTAAACAAACCTTCCAGAGACTGAGTCATATATCAACATGCCAATTTGTTTTTCTGAAATGGGAGTAGATTGGGCTAAACTAGACTCTGTCTGCAGCCTGCTTCTGAAACAGAAACCCGATGTGAGTCTGAGCCACACCCTCTCTTCTAAGAAGCCATGAGGAAGCTTTTCTCTGTGAGCATGCTGTGGACATTCACCAGAAAGGACTGCTTGGACAGGGCTATAAGCCAGTAGACTTTATTAGTCGGCTAATGACTACATTGGTGTTCTTCTGGATTACAGTGTAGCCCTGAACTTTTCTCGGAGTGAGCTTTTAAGCACAAAAATCCATGTTCTGGGTTGACATGCTTCCACTAACAAGAACGGTTAGGCAAAAGCAGAACTACAGGAGCTAAAAATGCAAGGTTAGTTCATTTAGAGACTTTCCCAGAACTATGGACTTTGATGGATTAGGTCTTTGTTTTCATTTTGGCAGGCAGTGCTGTCTACCGTGGGGCAGTGGACCGTGCCACCAGACAGAAAACCTGGTAAGGTCGAGCAGACTCAGGAACCCCAGCAATTCTCATAATTGAGAACGGTAGGCATTAAATCTACTCCCAAACAGGTTCCTGTCCTGGGACACATGACACCCTATAGGGACAACACCTGAGGCATCCCTAACATCTCAGACCAAGCCACTAGAAAGCATCTGCCTCTAGATCCCAGCCCATGCCCAAATGTTTATAAGGTCCTGTCCACAAGGAATAAAGTGCATGAGTTATTTCACCAAAGATCGTCCAAGAGTGCCTGTCTTATTGATCTGTAATACTCCGGGGAGGAATTTGCTCTCCCCAAACTTTCTTCTCTGGACCTCAAACAGCCCAAACAGCCAGGTGAGCAAGCTTGACTGCAGTCACTTACTCCTCAGTGGCCTCAACCTTGGCCCCTAGCTGCCCACCACCGAAACTCGGGCAGCAGCTGCTGCAGAAGAGGCCCAGCAGTCCGCCTTGCTTTGGCTTCCTCTCAGAGAGCTGTAACTCTCTGGCTATTCCTGCTGGGAACTTTCATCATGGAGTCAATTATTAAGATCTGGGGACCTGATACAAGCACACTTCCTCATCTGAACAGCAGGGTTATGATGGTAATGGTGTTACCTTAACCGAAAGTTAAATTTTTTTGTTTGTTTTTTAAAGATTTCTTTATTTCTTTGTGTGTGTGTGTGTGTGTGTGTGTGTGTGTGTGTGTGTGTGCCTGCATGTTTGTATGTGCACCATGAGAGAGTGCTTGTTGCCCGAGAAAGCCAGAGTGGGCATCAGATCCCTTAGAATTGGGGTTACAGATGCTTCTGAGACATCACGTGGGTGCTGGGAATCAAACTCAGGTCCTCTGCAAGAACAATAAGCATTGCCAGACGTTTGGCTACTTTGTGGGTTCGCTTTTCTTCCACCTTTTGAACCCTCTTCTTTCACTCTTCTTACCCCCTAACACTAGGTAGGAGATGGGGGGAGAATAGAGGAGAGAGAGAGAGAGAGAGAGAGAGAGAGAGAGAGAGAGAGAGAGAGAGTAATGGATAGGAAAAGGGGCAACTGCATCATTAGACTACTTCCTGCTGATCTGCTCACTAGGGGTGTTGAATTTCTTGGGGCAAGTTTGATCTTCACCATCAGGATATCTAATTTCTTCTTTTTGTCTCTTCACACATGACTACTTAAACTACAACAAACCACAAACAACTAACAACTGACTAACCAGCTCCCTCTATCAGGGATTTATTTATATATCTTCTGGAAAAAAAAAAAAAAACCAAACCCAGAATCACACACTTGCAGAAACTATCTGCAGTTGTCAAAATCACACCCCTGCTAGAGCACGAGGCAAATCATAGTCAGCCGCTATAAAGCAGCCCCACATCCCCACACCTGGGATTAAAACAAAAGACATATTCCTATAACATTTCTGTGTTTGTTAGAATAAAGCAGAATTCTCACTACAAGTAAGTGCTCTTAACTGCTGAATCGCCTCTTCAGCCCACTACACTGTGTTTAATAAGTGATTCAATGAGTAACAAAAGAGTTCAGTCTAAAGCTGCCTCCACACACTTAAGTTGGCTTACAGGTTTCTCTGCATATAACCAACTATAACCTGATTTGATGTACAAATCGTAGCTGGTTCTGTCAAGCAGTATCTCAGCCAGTCGCAAGCAGCCAACTACCCCCCATCAGACAGTGTGTACCTCACTTCCGGTTTCTGTGCGTCATCTCCTTTCCTCCAACTATAGATATAACCTGCCCACCTGGTGAAACAGGACACCCAGAAATCAGTTTGGAGTTCAGCGTCACATGGTTACAGAGACACGAAGCTGGTTGGGATCTGTGCATATGGCTCCTTGCCTGGAGTCGTCGGGAGGGTAAAGTGAGTCTTATGGGGTCTGGGGATTTAGCACAGAGGTAGATGTTAAGGCCTAGGGAGAGCACTGCTGGGAAAGTGTAAAGTCCTGGCTCAGTCCTCAGCCCAGAATAATGATAATAGTAACCATCATAATCATCATCATAATAATGTCACAGATCTGCACACACATACATAAGTTTCTTATGTTTTTGTTTTGGTTCTTGAGACAAAGTCTTACTATGTGGCTCTAGCAGTCCTGGAACTCACCTTGTAGACCAGGCTGGCCTCAAATGCAGAGATTTGCCTGCCTTTGCCTCCCAAATACTGGGATTCAAGGCTTGTGCCGCTATGCCTGGCCATGTATGAGTTCTTAAATGTGTACTTAAAAAAAAAATGGCTGAGGAACTTGGTACAAAATCCCAAAGACAATGAAAGAACTAGCTAATGAGTCTTTCTCCTGCTCTGCACCCCTGCCTCAGCCCTCAGCTCCCCATCCCTGCTCTAGCCCTCAGCTCCTCACCCATGCCCCAGCACTCAGCTCCCCACCCCTGCCCCAGCCCTCAGCTACCTATCCCTGCCCCAGCCCTCAGCTACCCACCCCTGCCCCAGCCCTCAGCTACC